>CM054139.1:3062463-3064963 GCA_028751875.1 Rapana venosa | reverse complement strand
TTTCCTTCAAGTCCATCTGCGTTGGTTTCATTTTCCTGTCGTCTAGTTCTTCATAGAGAAACGTGTTCTGTTGTTCGCTTGAGGTTTTGTTTTAATATATTTTTGTTTCTAGCTTTCCGTTTCGTTTTGCTCGCGCTTAGCTTCAGTACAGTCCCCCCCAGTTCACCCAGCTGTCAATAGGTACCTGCCCCCCTTTTTTTAGGGTCAGGGAAGGTAAAGTTAAGCAGCTAGGGAGAGGAGATGGGCGCCGCCCTCAATATGCTGGCCGCTGGAGAAGTTGAGGTCTCTGACGCCTCGCTCCTTTACGACCTTATAGGTTATGGGACACCTTGACCTTTTTTATGCTCCATTATCATGAGCTAGCAGTTACAATCTCTCCATCTCCTCTCCACTTCTCCCTTCCCCTCCCCTCCCATTCTCGCTCCCCCCCCCTCTACCCATCCCCACCCTCCCTACCTGTTTGCAGACCCATTCCCAGTTTTGAATCCCTGTTATCTGTCTGTCTGTCTCTGTGTCTATGTCTGTCTGTCTCTGTGTCTGTCTGTCTGTCTGTCTCCGTGTCTGTCTGTCTCTGTGTCTATGTCTGTCTGTCTCTGTGTCTGTCTGTCTCTGTGTCTGTCTGTCTCTGTGTGTCTGTCTGTCTGTCTCTGTGTCTGTCTGTCTCTGTGTTTGTCTGTCTCTGTGTTTGTCTATCTGTCTCTGTGTCTGTCTGTCTCTGTGTCTGTCTGTCTCTGTGTCTGTCTGTCTCTCTGTCTCTGTGTCTGTCTTTGTGTCTGCCTGTCTGTCTCTGTGTCTGTCTGTCTGTCTGTGTCTGTCTGTCTGTCTGTCTGTCACTGTGTCTGTGTCTGTCTGTCGGTCTCTGTGTCTGTCTGTCTCTGTGTCTGTCTGTCTGTCTGTCTGTCTGTCTCTGTGTCTGTGTCTGTCTGTCGGTCTCTGTGTCTGCCTGTCTGTCTCTGTGTCTGTCTGTCTGTCTGTCTCTGTGTCGGTCTGTCTGTCTGTCTGTCTCTGTGTCTGTCTGTCTGTCTGTCTGTCTCTGTGTCTGTCTGTCTCTCTGTGTTCGTCGGTCGGTTTCTGTCGCCGTCCTCAATATGCTGACCCCTATCCCTAGAGAAGCTGAGGTCTCTGACATCTCGCCTCGCCAGCGTCTGCATAGGTTATGGGAACACGTTTACTTTTATTTCGTTTTGGTCCAAAATTCACTAATGGTAAGATTTGTGCTGTGTGTGTGTGTGTGTGTGTGTGTGTGTGTGTGTGTGTGTGTGTGTGTGTGTGTGTGTGTGTTTGTGTGAGTGTGAGAGAGAGAGAGTGTGTGTGTGTGTGTGTGTGTGTGTGTGAGAGAGTGTGTGTGTGTATATGTGAGTGTGTGTGTGAGTGTGTGTGTGTGAGTGTGTGTGTGTGTATGTGTGTGTGTGAGTGTTTGAGTGTGTGTGTGCGTGTGTGTGTGTGTGTGTGTGTGTGTGTGTGAGAGTGTGTGCGTGTGTGTGAGTGTGTATGTGTATGTATGTGTATGCCACCGTTTTTGCATCACCATTCACGTAGCAGCAATCTGTCGTCAGGGTATTTTTGGTCTTTTTAAACCAAACAAAAAAACAAAACCGTGATTTCCTAGTAAACAGGTTACGTTCTCGTGTAAAGAAGGTGAGGACACTGGATCTGGCCAATCAAAATGATTGCTGGGCTTTTAAAAAAAAAAAAAAAAGTTTTTTTTAATTCCTCGGCTAGAGCTCCGAGGTTGACCAAGAGTGAGATTTTTGCGTATGCGTCCATGTTTGCCCACCCTTAAGGTAGCCGTATTCCAACTGCGGGAATATTGATGGTGTGATCCACCAACAGTACCTGGTTCTTCTAATCTGGTTGTTTTTTGTTGTTGTTGTCTGTTGTCTCTGTCCCTGAATGTTTTGCAAAGAATTCTGTCTGTCTGTTTGTATGTCTTGTCTGTCTGTCTGTCTGTCTCTCACACGCACAAATTCTTCGTTTTGTTGTTGTTGTTGTTCTTCTTCTTCTTGTTCTTCTTGTTCTTCTTGTTCTTGTTCTTGTTGTTCTTGTTCTTCTTCTTGCTCTTGTTGTTGTTGTTGCTCTTCTTCTTCTTCTTTTTCTTCTTCTTCGCAATTCTTCTTCTTCTTGTTCTTCTTGTTCTTGTTCTTCTTGTTCTTGTTCTTCTTGTTCTTGTTCTTCTTCTTCTTCTTCTTCTTCCTCTTCTTCTGCTTCTGCGTCTGCTTCTGCTTCTGCTTCTTCTACTCCTCCTTCTTCTTTTTCCGCTCAAAAGGTAACTATTGTCTGTCATTCTAAACAGTAAATCTTTATAGTACAATTCCTTAAAGAAAAAACAAAAAAAACCCAACCCAACCCGATTTCACATTTGACACAAGAAGACTGAAGTGTCAACCAGCTGACTTAGGCCTCAATGTAAAGGTAAAGGTAAAGGTGTCCCATAACCTATGTGGTCGTAAGGGAGCGAGGCATCAGAGACCTCACTTCTCCGAGGGCCAGCATATTGAGG
>CM054139.1:3047463-3054963 GCA_028751875.1 Rapana venosa | reverse complement strand
GAGAGAGAGAGAGAGAGAGAGAGAGAGAGAGAGAGAGAGAGAGATTATGCGCGCGCGCGTGCGAGTGTGTGTGCATATGTGTGTGTTGGTAGGGGGGGAGGGCTGGGTGTACATGTGTGTGTGCGTGCATGCATACGTGCGCGTGTGTGTCTGTATGTCTGTCTGTTTATGTGTCTGTGTGTCTGTCTGTGTGTCTGTCTGTGTATCTATATAATTATGTGTCTGTCTGTGTGTCTGTCTGTCAGTGTGTTTGTCTGTCTGTGTGTCAGTCAGTCTGTGTGTGTGTCAGTTTGTCTGTCTATCTGTCTGTCAGTCAGTCAGTCTGTCTGTCTGTGTGTCTCTCTGTTTGTCTGTGTGTGTCTCTGTCTGTCTCTCTGTCTGTGTGTCTGTCTGTTTGTCTGTCATCTATCCATCCTCTATCTTTTTCTCACAGACTTTCCTTCCTCAAAACCTGCCACAGTTCTCTGGTGGAGAATGTATCTTAGACTACAGCTCTGAGACTCTCTGATTACTGATTGAATGATTGATTGAAAAATTCATTCATTCATTCATTCAACCAATCAATAAATCAATCAATCCTTTATTCTGCCAAATAGCTGGTGAGTTATTTCTGATACAATATTTAAAAGCTGATGTTCTACTTATTAGATTTCTAATCGATGCTTGATCTAAGCATGTCTGTCCACAAGTAAGACAGACACACAAAAAGACAGAGGGACAGATGTCAGACACATCAACACACATAAGCACACACATATACATACATACATACATACATACATACATACATACATACATACATACATACATACATACATACATACATACATACATACATACATACATACATATATACATACATACGTATATGCATGCATGGATACATGCATGCATGCATACATACCTACCTACCTACCTACATACATACATACATACATACATACATACATACATACATACACACACACATACATACATACATGCATTCATGCATACATACATGCATACATACATACACAGACACACATACACACCTACATACATACATACTTACATACATACCTACTTACTTACATACCTACATACATACCTACATAATACTTACTTACATACATACATACACACACATAAATATACACATACCCACATACCTACATACATATCTACATACACACATACATACACACATACCTACCTACCTACCTACCTACCTACCTACCTACATACATACATACATACATACATGTATACATACATACATACATACGTACATACACAAACATAAATATTCACACACATACATATATAAATCAATATTTATCTAGAGCTAAGAAGCAACACACTCTCTACAGTCAGCTCGCCTTCATACAGCAAGACATCCATGACACTCCCCAACGAGCACTATCTTTGTACAGCATGCCCTGCGTCTGTCCCTCTGCAACTGGGATGGACATTTTTTCATCAAATGAAAATAAAAGCTTTTAAAAAAAATTGTTTTCGTTTTTTTTTTTTTTTTCAAGGAGAGATGTAAAACACACACACACACACACACACACACACACACACACACACACACACACACACACACACGCATGCACGCACGCACGCACGCACGCACGCACGCGCACACACACACACACACACACCACTTAGTGAAATTGTGCCCAGGAAAAGATGGCGTCAGCTTCCTGTTAAAACCAGTAACGCCATACCTGGATCCACTTCAGGTCTGCTGTGTCCTTAAACGGATTCTTTGTCCTTAACTGGATTCAGACGTTCAACTGCGCGAACCCGATCAAAAAGTGGCTCGGTGGTCTAGAGCTAACGCACCTGCCTAGAAAGCGAAAATCCATTGTTCGAAGAGTGTGGTGGTTTAATCCCCGTTTGTGCCCGAAATTTCCCTCTATCTACTAGACCTTGAGTGGTGGTCTGAGTGCTAGTCTTTCAGGTGAGACGATAAAATAAGGTGCTGTGTGCAACACATACTTAGCGCACGTAAAAGAACATATTGCAACAAGAGGAAAAACTAACTATGTAGAGAAAAGCCACTGTAGTGGGAAAACAAATACACATGCAGAAAGGAAGAGAAAAAAATATAACGGGTGACGCTGCTCTAGCGGCGATGTTCTCGCCCTGCCCAGGGGAGAGCAGCCTGAATTTCATGCAGAGAAATCTGATGTGGCTTAAAGTGGTATACAATACTTAAAGTGGTAAAGTTACTGGACTTTTTTAAACTGCTAAACATATCACTTTGTATCAACACAGGCAAAAACACGACCCAAACTAACAATAAAAAAAACAAGAGATCAACAAAAACTTGGTCGAAACTTCGAACAGAAAACAAACAACTTACTTTATCAGATTATATTACGCTGAATTCTACAAAAAGTTTCCATAGGAAGCTTTCAGACCAAGAGAGAGAGAAGTTCTCATCTTCGTTAAGCCTTACCCCTTTATGACATCAACCACATAAGGACACAACATTCATCTAATCTTATCTGCTCCCATAACCCCTCCGGGGTCGTAGGGGCACTGCAGTGACGAACGTTGCACCAGTTGGCTCCATTTGTGGCGGTTGTGGGCAAGTGCCTGGGTTGTGGAGAAGCTCTTCCCGGTCCATTCAGTGATGTTGTCTGCCCATTTCTTCTTCGGCCTGCCTCGCCTTCTCTTCCCCTGCACTGTTCCTTGCAGTATGGTCTTGGAGAGCCCATCTGGTCTTGTCATATGTCCATACCATCTGAGCTTCCTTTTCTTGACTGTGGTCAGCAGGTCTTCGTAGTGTTTTACTTGTTGGGTGATGGTTTGTTGGACTTCTTCGTTGGTGATGTGGTCGGTATATGAAATGCCAAGGAGTCTTCTGAGGCATCTCATCTCCAAAGCCTGGATCCTTCTTTGTAGATCTGCATTCAGTGTCCAGGTTTCAGTAAGACTCTGGATTGAAGCTGCGCGCGCACGCGCGCGCGTGTGTGTGTGTGTGTGTGTGTACGCGGGGTGTGTGTGTTTGTGTGTGTGTTTGTGTGTGTACACGTGTGTGTGTTTGTGTGTGTACACGTGTTGTGTGTGTGCACGTGTGTGCTTGTGTATGAGTGTACACTATGTGTGTGCGTGTGTGTACACGTGTGTGTGTGTGTGTGTGTCTTTTGTGTGTCTGTGTGCCTGCGTGTGTATATGTGTGTGTGCACGTAGTGTGTATGTTTTGGGGTGTTTGCGTGCGTGCATACGCGCGGTTGTGTGCGTGCGTGTATGTTATGTTGTGTATTTGCTTACGTGTCTACGTGAGTGCGTGCGTACGTGTGTGTGTGTTCGTGCGTGCGCGCACTTGTGTACTCACACGTATTCTGACGCAAATATCCATTACATACTCATCTGTTACGGACAAATGTCTATTTTATAAATTCAGTCTGATGACAAGACATGAATGGGACGGAGACTGGGGTTAAATTACCCTGTCAAGATTCTTAATGCGATCTGTCTTTTCGGAGGATATGTCCCTGTCTTGCTCTGTCTGTCTGTTTGTTTGTCTGTCTGTATTTCTGTTTGTTTGTCTGTCTGTCTGTTTGTTTGTTTGTTTGTCTGTCGGTCTATCTATCATCTATCTATCTATCTATCTATCTATCTATCTATCTATCTATCTATCTATCTGTCTGTCTGTCTGTCTGTCTATCTATCTATCTATCTATCTATCTATCTATCTGCCTGCCTGCCTGCCTGCCTGTCTGCCTGCCTGCCTGCCTGCCTGCCTTCCTCTCTGTCTGTCTGTCTGTCTGTCTTTCTGTGTCTGATTGTCTGTTTGTTTGTCTGTATGTCTGATTCTTTCTAGATATGTCCGCATGTCTGTCTGTTTTTCTGAGTACTCTTTTTATTTTGATGATTTTGTAGAGGAGCGAATTATATCGTGTAGCTGATTGAATTACAAAAAATAATATCAAGGATAAAACGTTGTTTTGAAGGATAGCAATACAATACGGTTGAAGGAGAGGTGTTATCTATTTATTTATTCGTTTGTCTATTTCTTTTGAGGACAATAGAATGAACACTCATGTGCTTTTTTCCCATCTAGTCCCCGAGTGTATGCAGTTTTGTAACTTTTGTCATCCGTTCCCACTCGCCTACTGTTCCTAAAAGCGGAACAGGTTTTAACATACACACAAGATGTTCTGCGTGCGCTCGCACACGGGACCTCGGCTTATAATCTCACACGAAATACTTTTAGGGGGAGTGGAGTCTGCACTGATGTTAACTCCAGAGGAAAAATCCTCTTGAACGAGATTCGAACCCGGATCAGCAGATCACGAGCGCATCACTCTAACCACCAGGCTATCCCGTCCCCCACCCCCCACCCCCTAAACTGTGTCTAATTTCAAAAGGTTATCAGTTATAAGCAACAATCTGGCCTGTATTGATGTATGGGTCAGAAGGTCTGGAATCTACGCACATCGGAAAGAGACGAAATACACGATTTGAAATGTAGTTCTACGGCCGACTTCTAGGAATCACAATCACACAGAAGAACAAATGAAAGCATTCTTGGTGAACTCTCAGTGCAAAGACAAATGCTGGCTGAAGATGATGAAGCGCATAATAATAATAATAATAATAATAATAATAATAATAATAATAATAATAATAAATAATAATAATAACGTATGGAATTTATATAGCGCTGAATCTTGTAAAGCAACAAATCAAAGCGCTCAGATGATTTTTTTCCGAGGATAATGGAATAAGCACTCAGGTGCTTTTTTTATTTTACACATCCAGTCCCCGTGTGTATGCGGTTTTGTAAATTTTGTCATCTGTTCCCACCGGCACACAATGGCCTACTCTTTCGAAAAGCGGAACAGGATTTAACGTGTGCACAAGATGTTCTGCATGCGTTCGCACACGGGGCCTCGGTTTATAGGCTCATCCGAAGGACTTTGACATTCAGTTCGATTTTTTTGTCAAACTGGGAAGAAAGGGCGAGGCTGGGAATCGAACCCACAACCTCACGGTTTACTTGTTGGCAGGCAAACGTCTTAACCATCCTGCCACCTTCCATCCTGAGATAATGTCAGTCATGCAGAACAGAAACACACAGACAAATCTGATGACGACAGTTCTCCAAGGTAAGGCTGAGAGCAGAAGGAAAAGAGGCAGACCACCAACATCCTTCATTGCCAACAACATCACTGAGGTCAGTGGTCTGGGAGGAGGGCTACAGGAGATGGTAGTAGAACTCAGCAGAGACAGAGAGAGATGGAGAACCCTGGTGGTGGCATTGCGTGGAGCTCCTACCGACGACAGCGGCGATGGAGACAGTTGAGTTGAACTGATAATTAATTATAAGCAAAGTGGCAAGACCTTTATCGCCATGTTGTCATCCTTTGAAATCTTATGTTGAAATTGTCTTATATCTGAAACTAGATTCTACTGTAACAGTCTGTAAGCTTTTCATCAAAGGACACACACACACATACATACACTCGCGCTCACACACGCACGCATGCGCGCACAAGCATGCACGCACGCACGCACGCACACACATACACACACGCACGCGCACGCACACACGCACGCACGCACATACAGATACACACATAGGCAAAAACATACAGCATACAGTTACACACAGACACATACAGACACACACAGACACACACAGACACACACAGACACACACAGACACAGAGTCTCTCTCTCTCTCTCTCTCTCTCTCTCTCTCTCTCTCTCCTTCTCTCTCTCACACACATACACACACACACACACACACACACACACACACACACACACCACACATGATTTTTTTCTTAGACGGATGACTTGATGAAAAAAAGAAGCTATTGCGCTGCTTATTCAATGCACCATCTGAAAAAAATAAGTTTGACTTTGACTTCGACTTTGACATTCACACACACACAAACACACTCAAACACAAACACACTGGTGCACGTTTACCCTTCAAAACTGACAAAAAAGAAAATGTTGGCATGTGAAACTGCCCCTCCCCTCTTCCCCCCCCCAAAAAAAAAAAAAAAAAAAAAAATCTAACGCATTGTGCATGGCAATCTCCTAAGTACGTTTGGGGCTTTAGGGATAAGAATCGGTCTTGGTCAGTTTTTTGTGTGTGTTGTGTGTGGATAATTTCAGCTTTCTTTATTTGTTTCTTTCGCTGTTAGTTTAATTTTCGTGTGTGTATGTATGTGTGTGTGTGTGTGTGTGTGTGTGTGTGTGTGTGTGTGTGTGTGTGTGTGTGTGTGTGTGTGTGTGTGTCTGTGTCTGTGTGTGTGTGTGTGCGTGCGTGTGTGTTTGTTGGCTTGTTCCAGCAGGTGGACAAACAACTCCAACAGTCTTAGGTTCAATTCCACCCCAACACACACACACACTCTCTCTCTCTCTGTCTCTCTCTCTGTCTCTGTCTGTCTGTCTGTCTGCTTCTCTCTCTCTCTCTTCTCTCTCTCTCTTATATATCCCTAAGAGCGGGGACTGGATGTAAAAAAGCACATGCGTGCTTATTCATTATCCTCGAAATAAAAGAATTTGCCATTGTCATTTTCATTGTTTGATTTCTTTTTAATTTTGTTCCTCGGCAATAGCAACCAATGGTGAACGACTGGTGAGATTTTCGAGTACGACATTTTGTTTGTGTCCACCACTAAGACAGCCGCATTCAATCTTCGGAATACTGTCTAAACACGACACTAGTGTGCGTGCTTGTTTTTCTTTTTAATGCATATTTTGTCATCTGTTCTTTACCTGCATGATTAACCTACTCTTCCATAAAGCCATTGTGTGCCGGTGGGAACGGATGACAGCATTCAGAAAACTGTACACACACGGGGACTGGATGTGTAAACAAGTACATGAGTGCTTATTCCATTATCCTTATCCTCAACATGAAAGAATAAAGAAAGATAAACAGGCAATACAGGTTTTTACGTGTGAAAAGATGTTCTAGGTACATTGACATCGGTTTATAACCTTATCTTGACTTTCGTGTGTGTGTGTGTGGTGGTGGTGGGGTGGGGGGGTGGATTTGAATGAGTTAGTACTAACCTTAACTCCAAGAGGGAATAATCCCCTTGAATGGACGCCTTCAATGGTGGCTCGAACACGGGACTTAATCCCCGGGCAGTCAAATCGGGAAAGCATCTCTCTAACCACTAGGCTACCCAACCCCATCGAGTTGTTTACTCAAGCGCGCCTGGGTTTGTGTGTGTGTGTGTGTGTGATAATTTTTGTTAAAGCTATCTTGGAATGTTTATAACAATTTGAAATGTATTTTCTTTGTGTCTTGTGAGATAATAGAAGGAAGGTGGCAGGATGGTTAAGACGTTTGCCTACCAACAAGTAAACCGTGAGGTTGTGGGTTCGATTCCCAGCCTCGCCCTTCCTTCCCAGTTTAACAAAAAAATCGAACTGAATGTCACAGTCCTTCGGATGAGACTATAAACCGAGGCCCCGTGTGCGAATGCATGCAGAACATCTTGCGCATACGTTAAATCTTGTTCCGCTGTTCGA
>CM054139.1:3037463-3042463 GCA_028751875.1 Rapana venosa | reverse complement strand
AGAGAGTGATAGAGAGAAAGAGAGAGAGAAGAGATAGTGAAAAGGAGAGAAAGAGAGAGAGGGAGAGAGAGAAAGAGAGAGCGAGTGAGAGAGAGGGAAGGAGAGAGAAACAGACAGATATATAATCAAAGAAAACGACGGATAAACAAACAGAAAGATAGACAACAACCCAACCACCCACCCACCCATTCATCCATCCACTCACCCACCCATGCACCCAGCCAACCATCTAGCCAGCCAGCCAGACAGCCAGTACAATGACAGTCAGAAAAACCAGACCGAGGCCTGCTAGCTAAAGAAAGAAAGAAGGAAAGAAAGAAAGAAAAGAAAGACAGACAGACAGACAGAATTAAAGAAAGAAACAAACAAACAAAGAGAAATCAGAAAGAAACAAACAAATAAAGAAAGAAAGAAAGACAGACAGACAGAAAGAAAGACAGCCAGCCAGACAGCCAGCCAGCCAGCCAGACAGACAGACAGACAGACAGACAGACAGACAGACAGACAGAAGCACAGCGGACTTCAGGCCTGGCTTTCTCCATCTTCTGCTCTGCAGGCTGACGTTACATCACCGCTGACACCAGGCCTAGCCCAAGGGAGGGAAGCGGGGCATTAGAGAAGAATCGATGATGTCCCCTTATCCTATACCCAGGCCCATCTTCATTGGCAGGTTTCCATCCGCAACCTGCTTCATGTCCTGGGCCAACGGCTTCTTTTTGAGTTGATACATTCTTTCGGAGTTCAGAGTTCAGAATTCTCTGTGTCCGTCTGTTTCTCTCTGTCTGTCTGTCTGTCTCTGTGTCTGACTGTCTGTCTCTCTGTCTGTCTCTCGTCTCTGACTGTCTTTCTGTATCTCTGTCCGTCTCCCTGTCTGTCTGTCTCTGTATTTTTTTGTGAATCGATTTTTGGGAGAGAGAGACAGAGACAGACAGACAAACAAACAGACAGACAGACGGACAGACAGACAGATGCAAAAACAGACAGACAGGCGTATAAACAAACAAAAAGACAGACAGAGATATGAACAAACAGACAGACGAGACATATAAACAAACAAAAAGACAGACATATCTCTCTCTCTTCAAGTGTCCGGTCTGGTCCTGCAGACATCGACGATCATGGCTCTCCATTCTTCCCTGTTCTCGGTCCCTCTCATGAGCTCATTGTTGGTGCCCTCTTTATTCGTTGCGAATTTGTTTAAGCTGTCTGTGAATTTTGTGCGTTGTCTTCCTCTGCTCTTGTTTCCACAGATTTTGCCACTCCATAACAGTTTCTCTAGTCCGTCAGCCCTGATTATATGGCCGAAAAATTTGAGCTGTCTTTCTCTGATGGTGTTGAGAAGGGATCTCTTGGACAGACATATAAACAAACAAAAAGACAGACAATCAAACAAGCAGACAGACATATAAGGCATCCATCCAGCCAGCCAACCAACCAACCAGCTAGCCAGCTAGCCAGTACGACAGGTAGAGAAGCCAGACCAAGGCTTGCTAGCTAAAGAAAGAAAGAAAGAAGGAAAGAAAAAAAAGACAGAAAGAAAGACATAAAGAGAAACAGAGAGAAAGACAGACAGACAGAAAGAAAGACAGAAAGGAAGGAAGACAGAAAGACAGACAGACAGACAGACAGACAGACATAAAGACAGACAGACAGATATACAGGCAGACAGACAGATAGACAGACAGACAGACAGGCAGACAGACAGACAGACAGACAGACAGGAGCACAGCGGACTTCAGGCCTGGCTTTCTGCATCTTCTGCTCTGCAGGCTGGCGTTACATCACCGCTGACACCAGGCATAGCCCAAGGGAGGGAAGTGGGGCATTAGAGAAGAATCGATGATGTCCCCCTATCCTATACCCACCCCGATCTTCATTTCCAGGTCTGTGTGAGTGTGTGTGTATATATAGTGTAGTGTCTTCTGAAGACAGCAGTGACAATCTCTTTCTTGCCATCTTTCTCCTTTCCTCCGTAGTCTCTTTCTGTCTCAGTCTGTCTGTCTCTGTCTGTCTTTCTGTCTGTCTGTCTCTTTAAATTTCAGAGTTCAGAGTTCAGAGTTCCCTCTCTCTCGCTCCCTGTCTCTGTCTGTCTTACACACCACACACACACACACACACACACACACACACACACACACACACACACACACACACACACACACACAATCTTGCGCACACGTTAAATCCTGTTCCGCTTTTCGTAAGAGTAGGCCGTTGTGTGCCGGTGGGAACAGATGACATAATTTACAAAACCGCATAAACTCGGGGACTGGTTGTAAAAAAGTACATAAGTACTTATTCCATTATCCTCGATATAAAAGAATAAAATAAATTAAAATATAAAAATAAAAAATAAAATAAAACACACGCACGCACGCACGTACGCACGCACGCACGCACGCACACACACACACACACACACACACACACACACACACACACACACACACACACACACACACACACACACACACACACACGTCTAATATAACTTATTAGAGTGAACAGTCGTTAAATTGAAGACAACAACAACAACAGCAACACACACACGGACACACACGGACACACACATGCACACACACACACACACACACACACACACACACACACACACACACACACACACACACACACACACACACACACACACACACACACACACACACACACACACACCATCTTGTGCTCTCATTTCGTTAACAGATAAAAGTATATGTGTAAGATAATGTTTGTTGCGTTTTGGGAGATGTGATGGCTATGGTATTTTTTCTTTTTACATAGAAAGATGTTTTCTGTCGTTAGTTTGAATTTTTTATGTGCACAGAGAATTGGTTGTAAAAAAAAAGTTTGTTAATGCTATTACCCTCCGTAAATAATTTTTTTTCAATTCAATTCATTGCATTCAATTCAAATCAGTTCAATTCAATTCAATTCTCTTTCGTGCTCTTGTCTCTGTCTGTTTGTCTGCCTATCTGTCTGTGTTTGTGTGTGTCTGTCTCTATCTCCTGTCTATGTTTCTCTCTATTATGTCAGTCTGTTGTCTCTCTGTGATCTGTCTTTGTGTGTGTGTCTCTTTCTGTCTCTTCTCTGTCTGTCTCTCTCTGTATCTCTGTCTCTGTCTGTCCTCTTTCTTTTTTCTTCCTCTTTTTGTCTCTCTCTGTCTCTCTCTGTCTTTTGTCTCTATCTCCGTGTCTCTCTATCTCACTCTTTGTCTGTTTGTCTGTCTCTCTTGTCTCTCTATGTGTCTCCCTCCCTCTCATCTGTTCTCTTCTCTCTGTCTCTCTATCTCTCTGTTGTCTCTGTTGTCTGTCTCTGTCTCTCTGTCTTTCATTTCTCTCTGTCTATGTTTGTCTGATCTCTCTCTCTCTCTTCTCTCTCTCTCTCTCTCTCTCCTTCTCTCTTTTCTCTTCTCTCCTGTCTCTCTCTTCTTCTCTTCTCTCTCTCTTTCTCTCCTCTTTCTTTCTCTCTCTCTTCTCTCCTCTTCTCTTCTCTTCTCTCCTCTCTTCTCTCCTCTCCTCCTCTCTTCTCTCCTCTTCTCTCCTCTTCCTCTTCCCTTCTCTTCTCTTCTCTCCTCTCTTCTCTCCTCTCCTCCTCTCTTCTCTCCCTTTTCCCTCTTCTCTCTCTTCTCTCCTCTTCTCTTCCTGTCCTCTCTTCTCTTCTCTTCTCTCCTCTCCTCTTCTCTTCTCTCCTCTTCTCTCCTCTCCTCTCCTCTCCTCTCCTCTTCTCTCCTCTTCTCTCCTGTCCTCTCTTCTCCTCTTCTCTTATCTTCTCTTCTCTCCTCTCCTCCTCTCTTCTCTTCTCTCATCTCTCTCCTACTCAGGTTCTACAGCCTATCTCATGTACTTGTCTTCAACTTTTATTCTTTTTCTTTTTTCTTCTTAATTTTATCCTCCTCTCCTCTGTCTTCAGACATTACTCCCGTCTTCCTTTTTCTTCCTTTTCTCAGCCTGTCTCAACATTGTGTGAGGACAGTGCTGTGTTTTTTTTTTTTTAAAGCTGTGCTTTTTTCCCCCGTTTCCTTCATCCAACAGCCTCCATCTTCTGTATGTCTGTGTGTGTGTCTGTGTCTCTCTGTCTCTGTATCTCTCTGACTGTCTGTTTGTCTCTCTCTCTAGAGAGTCTCTGTCTCTGTCTGTCTGTCTGCTTCTGTGTGTGTGTCTGCCTGCCTGACTGTCTGTCTGCCTCTCTGTCTGTCTCTCTCAGTATCTGTGTCTCTTTCTGTCTCCCTGTGTGTGACTCTCTGTGTCTCTCTCTGTGTCTCTCTCTGTCTCTGTCTCTCTCTCTCTGAATGTCCCTCTGTCTGTCTGGCTCTGTCTGTCTGCATCTGTCTCTCTGTCTCTCTGTCTCTCTCTGTCGCTGTCTCTCTCTGTCTCTCTGTCTCTTTCTGTCTCCTTTCTCTGTCTCTGACTCTGACTCTTTGTCTCTGTCTCTCTGTGCTGTCTCTCTGTCTGTCTGTCTGTCTCTCTCTTTCTGGAAAAACAAAACCAATCTAAACAAAACAAACTAACAGTCCATTCTGGTTTTCAATCAGGCAACACTGGGATGCTGTCAAGACCACAACAGCCTCTTTTAATGCTCTAGCTGGTCTGGCTTTGTGTGTGTGTGTGTGTGTGTGTGTGTGTCTGTGTCTGTGTGTGTGTGTGTGAGTGTGTGTCTGTGTGTGAGTGTGTGCGTGTGTATGTGTGTGTATTGTTGTATGTGTGGTGTGGTGTGTCTGTGTGGTTGTGTGGTGTGTCTGTGTCTTGTGTGTGGATGTGTCTGTGCGTCTCTGTGTGTTTATCTTATTCTTTATTTTCTGTTATTCTTTTCTTTCGAGGATAATGGAATAAGCATTTTTGTTATGGTCATCCATCCCCGTGTGTATGCAGTTTTGTCCATTTTGTCATCCGTTCCCACCGGTATATAATGGCCTACTCTTCCGTAAGGCGGAACGGGTTTTAACGTGTGCGCAAGATGTTGTGCGTGCGTTCACACACGGGACCTCGGTTTATAGTCTTATC
>CM054139.1:3027463-3034963 GCA_028751875.1 Rapana venosa | reverse complement strand
AGGCAGGGGTGGTGGTGGTGGTGGTTGTAATGAATGGAGGTGAGGGTGGAAGAACAAAAGAGAGAGAAGGGTGGTGGTGGATGTGGTTAAAATGAAGAAGAGGGAGGGGGGGGGGTGGAGGTGGAAGAAGAAAGAGAGAGAGGTGTGTGTGTATGTGTGTGTGTGTGTGTGTGTGTTGGTAGGGGGAGGAGGTATCACTGATTAAAGCAGAAGGGGCTGATGATGCCTGTCAGATCTCTGGGTGTAGTCCATCATTTCTCTGAAGAGGACAGAAAATTATAACATTAAAAAAATGACACATGGGCAAATCTCTCTCTCTCTGTCTGTCTCTGTCTCTCTGTGGCTCTCTGTCTTTCTGTATCTCTCTCTCTTTGTGTCTTTGTCTGTATGTATGTCTGCCCCCCTCTCTCTATCCCTCTTTCTTTCTGTCTGTCTCTCTTTTTCTCTCTTCCCCCTCTCTCTCTTCCCTCTCTCCCTTCCATCTCTATCTTTTGTGTTCTCTCTCCCCCCCCTCTCTCTTTCTCTCTCTCCCTTCCCTCTCTCTATCTTTTCTCTTCTCTCTTTCCCCCTCTCTCTTCTCTTCACTCTCTCTTCCATTCTATCTCTTTTCTCTTCTCTCCCTCCCTCTCTCTCTTTTCTCTTCTCTCCCTCCCTCCCTCTCTCTCTCTTTTCTCTTCTCTCCCTCCCTCGCCCCTCTCTCTTCTCTTCTCTCTCTCTCCTCTCTCTCTTCTCTCACTCCCTCCCCCTTTCTCTCTTCTCTCTCTCCCTCTCCTCTCTCTTTTCTCCTCTCTCTCTCCCTCTCTCTTCTCTCTCTCCCTCTCTCTCTTTTATCTCTTCTCTCTTTCTCTCTCTTCTTTCCTTCTTTATGTCTCTCTGCCCCCCCCCCTCTCTCCCTCCACCTCTCTCCCTCCCTCCCTCTCTCCCTTCCTCCCTCTCTCCCTCCCTCTCTCTATCCCGCTTCTTCTCTCCCCCTATCTCTCTTTCTCTCTGTCAATATTGGAAATTTCCTTTTTCTTGTCTGATTTAAGATCGGCATTATCAGCTAGAACATGCTCTTCAGTGTCTCAAGTTGTGTTGCTGCTTTCTCTCTCTCTCTTCCTCCCCCTCTCTCCCTCTCTCCCTCTCCCTCTCTCTCTCTCTCTCTCAGATTCTAAAGCTATGGCAGAATGGACACAAGGATTGTAATGAAGAGAAGGCTTTAGTAGATTAGGGTGTGTGTGTGTGGTGGGGCGGGGAGGGGGGGGGGGCGTGTGGCGGGGAAGGAGAAGACGAATGACATGAATCGTTTTGAACCCAGTAGTTGGGTTTTGTAGGGACAGGATAGCTCAGTAGGTCAGAGCACTCGCTCTTAATAATAATAATAATAATAATAATAATAATAATAATGTATGGAATTTATATAGCGCTGAATCTTGTAAAGCAACAAATCAAAGCGCTCAGATTCCCCCCCCCCCCCTCCCCCGAGGA
Organism: Rapana venosa; assembly: GCA_028751875.1. Lineage (NCBI taxonomy): Eukaryota > Metazoa > Mollusca > Gastropoda > Neogastropoda > Muricidae > Rapana > Rapana venosa. The sequence continues at coordinate 3,033,496 of CM054139.1, read as the reverse complement.
TAAAGGAATAAGCACTCATGTGGTTTTTTACATCTAGTCCCCGTGTGTATGCAGTTTTGTCAATTTTGTCATCTGTTTCCATCGGCACAAAATGGCCTACTCTTCCGAAGAGCGGAACAGGATTTAACGTGTGCGCAAGATGTTCTGCATGTGTTCGAACACGGGGCCTCGGTTTATAGTCTCATCCGAATGACTTTGACACTCAGTTCGATTGATTGATTGATTGATTGATTGTTTGTTAAAGAAAAGAAGTAGAAGCGATGTTTTGTTCAGGAGAGAGAGAGACAGATACAGAGACAGAGAGACAGAAAGACAGACAGAGGCAGACATACAGAGACAGACAGAGACAGAGAGAGACAAAGATACCGAGAGACGGACAGACAGACATACAGACAGAGAGACGGACAGACATACAGAGACATACACAGACAGAGACAGACAGACAGAGACAAGAGATAGACAGACAAAGAGAGAGAGAGAGAGAGAGAGAGAGAGAGAGAGAGAGAGAGAGAGAGAGAGAGAGAGAGAGAGAGAGAGAGAGGAGAGAGAGAGAAAGACAGACAGAGACAAACAGACTGACTGACTGACAGACAGACCGAGACCGACAAACAGAGACAGAGAGAGACACATAGATAGACAGATAGACAGAGACAAGACAGACAGACAGACAGACAGATAGACAGACAGAGACAAAGGCAGACAGAGACAAACAGACTGACCGCCTGACAGACAGAGAGAGACAGATAGACAGAGAGAGACACAGACAGACAGAGAGAGATTGAGACAGACAGACAGAGACAGAGACAGACAGACAGACAGCAGACAGAGACAAGACAGACAGAGACAAAACAGACAGACAGACAGAGACTGAGACAGACTGACTGACAGACAGACAGACAGACACATGGATGTAGTCTGCGGGATAGCAGGATGACTCGCAGCCTGGTGTTCTGGAATCCAATTAATGTGCCAGATCTGACGTGCCTGCCATTACACACTGTAGAGAGCCTGGCGTGCTGGTCTGTTTCTTTTTCTTTTTCTTGTCTAATCTTATTCTATAATTTTTTTTGTCTTCAAAGGAATAATCACACACATACTCCACACACACACACAAACACACACACACACACTCGTGCGCATGCATGCACGCATACACAGAAACACACACATAGACACAGACACACACACACACACACAACACACACACACCACACACACACACTCTCGCGCGCGCGTACTCACGCACGCATACACGCGCACAACACACAGAGGAAAAACACACAGACACAACATACACACACAACAGACAAAACACACACAAAACACACACACACTCTCTCTCTCTCGTGCGCACGCATGCACGCATACAGAGAAACACACACATAGACACAGACACAGACACACGCACACACACACACACACACACACAAAACACACATCAGAGACACACAGAGACACACTCACGCACGTACAAAACGCGCCCACGCACAGACACACACACACAACATACACACATAACACACAAAACACACTCAGAGACACACAGAGACACACTCACGCACGCACGCACAAAACGCGCACACGCACAGACACACACACACACAACATACACACACAACAACCAACACACACACAGAGACACACATAGACACAAACACTCAAACACAAATACACACACACACACGCCGCACGCAACACCACTCACTCATTCACTCACTCACACACACACCACACACACACACACTCCCCCACACACAGACACACAGACACACACACACACACACACACACACACACGCGCGCGCGCGCGCGCGCGCGCACTCACTCACTCACTCACTCACTCACTCACTCACTCACACTCACAGCACTCACACACACACTACACCCACACAGCACACACACACTCACTCACTCATACACACACTACACACAACACAACATAACACACACACGCACACACGCGCACGCACGCACGTACGCACGCACGCACGCACGCACGCACACAGAGCAAACAATCAGATTTTTTTTGTCTTTGTGGACATGACAGGAATTGATAATGAAATTGCTTTGAAACAAGGAAAGGAGGACGTGAATAGGGGAAAAAAGAAAAAAAGAAAAGAGCAATCAAAATTGAGAAGAGAGAGAGAGAGGGATAGAGAGATAGAGAGAGAGAGACAGACAGAGACAAGGACAGAGAGAGAGAGAGAGAGTGTGAGAGAGAGAGGGAGAGAGAGAGGAGAGAAGAGAGGGGGAGATAGAGATAAAGAGAGAGACAGAGAAAGAGAGACAGAGTGAGAGAGAGAGAGAGGGAGGGAAAGGGAGAGGGAGGGAGAGAGAGATACAGAGAGAGAGAGAGAGAGAGAGAGAGAGAGAGAGAAGAGAGAGAGAGAGAGAGAGAGAGAGAGAGAGAGAGAGAGAGAGTGAGTGAGAGAGAGAGGGAGAGAGAGATACAGAGACGGAGACAGAGACAATGACAGAGATGAGACTATAAACCGAGGCCCCGTGTGCGAACGCACGCAGAACATCTTGCGCAAACGTTAAATCCTGTTCCGCTTTTCGTAAGAGTAGGCCATTGTGTGCCGGTGGGAACGGATGACAAAATTTACAAAACCGCATACACACGGGACTGGATGTAAAAAAGCACGTAAGTGCTTATTCCATTATCCTTGATATAAAAGAATAAATAAAATGAATAAAATAAAGAGAGAGAAAGTGAAAGAGAGGGAGAGAGAGATACAGAGAGAGAGACAAGAGACACAGAGAGAGAGATACAGAGAAAGACAAAGGCAGAGAGAGCTAGAGAGAATGAGAGAGAGGGAGAGAGAGAGAGAGGGAGAGAGATACAGAGAGAGACAGAGACAGAGACAGAGACAGAGAAAGAGTGAGAGAGAGACAGAGGGAGAGAGAGATACAGAGAGAGAGAAAGAGTGAGTGAGAGAGGGAGATGGAGAGATAGACAGATACACACAGAGACAGAGACAGAGAGAGAGAGAGAGAGAGAGAGAGAGAGAGAGAGAGAGTGAAAGAGAGAGGGAGATAGAAAGATACAGAGAGAGACAGAGACAGAGAGACAGTGATACAGAGAGAGAGAGAGAGAGAGAGAGAGAGAGAGAGAGAGAGAGGGAGAGGGAGAGAGAGAGAATGAACACATTTCGTTTATCGAGGGTTATAGAATAAGCATAACATCCAGCCCTTTGGAAGACAAACAGAGACAGATAGACAGACAGACAGACAGACAAACACACAGGCACACAGACACACAGGCACACAGACAGACAGACTTTAGAAGAAGAAGGAGAAGAAGAAGCAGATAAATATCCACAGCACAACAAAAACAACGATAGCAACCACAACAACAACAACAACACCGCCAACAACAACAACAGCAGACACAATAATGGAAACAGCAACAGCAGCGACAACAAGAACGGCACACAAAATAACAAACGTTTTATGCTGTTTAACAATCTGAATTTTAAGAAAAGAATCAATTAAAAAAAAAAGAAGACAAGCCGTTTTGTAAAATCATATAGCTCGTGGTTAAAAAGAAGACAGTAGTAGTTTTTTTTATATAAAAAATTATATTTAAGTTAAGTTATATGATACACACTTCGTATTCGATGGCCAATCTGTTAGCCTGGAAGGTTGGTTTAAATGTTAGAGGGCGGTAATTAGATTACCTCCCATGCGATCAGAGATCTGTCGCAACTACTTGTTTCTATTTCGGGACACAGCTGCGAATTGTGCAGCTCTGTGTTTTGTTGGGTGGTGGTTGAAATACGTCTTTGGCTTAATAATAATAATAATAATATATGGAATTTATGAGGATTTGGTTTTTTTTAAGCATTGTGTTTATTTTGTTGCTGGACTTGTCATTTTTGCATTATGTTCCTTTGTAACAGATTTTAAATCTTTCCTTTGTAGACCATGTCTGTGTGGACGTTGACTTTTTGTTTTGGTTGTCACAGAAAGTGAATTATGTACAAAAATGAATAAAGATGATTTATAAAAATGAAAAAACCTATATTTTGTAAAAACAAAGCGCTTTCAGTTTTTCTTCATGGTAAAAAGTAGAAATTATACTGCGTGGTAACTGGGCCCCATCTTTACTTATTTATAATTTATAATTAAGCTATATAATTTAAATCATTCTTGTGTACTTGTGTGCTTTAAAAAAAAATTTCAATCCCCATGTGTAAGCAGTTTTGTCAGCCAGTTCTCCATCTAATTGCTAGACTGTGCCAAGTACCCAGGATATTGTGCAGGGCTGGAATGGACACTTTGATATAAAAAATGAATCGAATATCTGTTCCGCCCGAACACTTCGGTGTTATATTTAAACCTGTTTTGTATTACACATACTTCGTACGCGGGATTATGAGAATTAGACATTTTATTTTGGTTTATATGAAAGGAATAACATTATTTTAAAACTTTGTTCATTCCTCTACAACTATTAATTTGGTTTTATTCCTTGTGTAAAACTGCGGGGTTCACAAAAATGGTGAAAGTTTTGTGCATGCGACGGTATCTACCATTTAGGTAGCAGTTTTCCGACTTTGGAGTTGCCTACAGAAGATGCCTAGTCATGTGAATCACAACTGCCGCGATTTTAGTTAACACCACAAGCAGCTAACGAAAAAACCTCAACGCGGAAGTCCAAAGTACAATTAACATTATGGATTCCAGACTATGTCCAAAATTATAGTAGTTAAGTACTGAGTCACATGCTTCAACGATAAACACAACAGTTTGACATGAAAGTAGACATAATAAGAAAAATTACAACTTTAAGCTAATATTGTTAAAAATGATGAGATGGCCTGAATAAAAAAAAAGAAACAAAATGATTCTTGGCAGATTGATAAAAATCTGGGCAAATCAAAGAAGACTGTTATCTGGGGCAGATTTACCAAAGAAAGAATTTTTAAAAATCCATTGACAGAGATTTAAATTTTATCGTAATTTTAATGCTGGGCACATTAGCAAACAAGATATAATTCTGGGCACATTAACAAACAAAATATTCTGGGCAAACTAACAGAGAAATTAACCTGGACAGATAAACAACAACAAAAATTATGCCAGACTAATTAACAGAGGCACTGGACAGATTAAAAAATAAAATATTCTGGCCAAATTAACAAAGAAATTGACCTAGGCAGATTAACAACCAAAATATGCTGGATGAATTATCAGAGACATTTATCTGGACAGATTAACAACAAACAAAAATTATGCGCAAATTAACAGACAACTGGACAATTAACAACAATAATCAACAAAAAAAATTCTGAGCCAATAGAGATAAAATTGACCTGGCAGATTAACACCCCCAAAACAATGATGGATGAAGAATTGATGGCATATTACAAATATTCTGGGCAATTAACAACAGAAATGACTGGGCAATATTAACAAAATTATCTGAAAATTAACACAAAATACAATAAAAAAAAATCTGAGCCCAATAATACAGAAAATGACCTGGGCATATTAACAAAAATATTCTGGGCAAATTAACACAGAAATTGACCTGGGCATATTAACAAAAATATTCTGGGCAAATTAATACAGAAATTGACCTGGGCATATTAAAAAAAATATTCTGGTCAAATTAATACAGAAATTGACCTGGGCAGATTAACAACAATATTCTGGGAAATTAACAAAGAATATGACCTGGGCAGATTAATAAAAAAATATGTTGGGCAAATTAAGAAAGAAATTGACCTGGGCAAATTAACAAAAATATGTTGGGCAAATTAAGAAAGAAATTGACCTGGCAGATTAACACACAAAAAATATTCTGAGAAAATTACAGAGAAGTTCACATAGACAGATTAACAAAAAAGTAGTTTGTACAAATTAACAGAGAAATTCATCTGGACAGACTGACAAAGAAAAATTATTATGTACAGATTATTTCTATATTCATGATGACTTTTGAAGTCCTTTGATGAAAGAAAATCCTAGTTGTTACCCACCAAACTGCCCTTGTCCAAGCTGACTACCAGTTGTGCCAAAAATCAGT
>CM054139.1:3002463-3019963 GCA_028751875.1 Rapana venosa | reverse complement strand
AAAGGGGACAGGGAGGGCTAAATAGGAAAAAAGGAGGGAGGGAGAGGGTGGGAAGGGAAGGGGAGGGGGGGGGGGGGTCCCTGGAGGAAGCAGGAGAAGACCATGATGACTATCACGCTTCTGGTGCAGAGTGAGGGGTGGGGGGTGGTGGGTGGGGGTAGGGAGGGGGGTGGAGACAAGACATCAGGCCACGTCATCTCTCTCTGTCTGTGCCTGTCTGTCTGTTTGTCTGTGTGTCTGTGTGTCTGTCTCTCTCCTCTCCCCCTCTCTTCCTCTCTCTCATCTCTCTCCATCTTCTCTTCACTCTCTCCTCTCCTCTCTTCTCTCTCTCTCTTACACACACTCTCTCAATCTCTCTCTTCTGTCTCTCTCAATCTCTCTCTGTCTCTCTCTCTTTTCTTTTTTTCTTTTCTCTATATCTTACAAAAACACCGCATACACACGGGGACTAGATGTAAAAAACACACAAGCGCTTATTCCATTATCCTCGATATAAAAGAATAAAATAAAATAAAATAAATAAAATAAAAGTCTCTCTCTCTACCCCTCCCCCCCCTCTCTCTCTGTCTCTCTGTCTCTCTGTCTGTCTGTCTGTCTGTCTGTCTCTCTCTCTCTCTCTCTCTCTCTCCTCTTCTCTCTCTTTCTCTCTCTCATCTCTCTTTCTCTCAATCTCTCTCTCAATCTCTCTCTCTCTCGCCCTCTCTCTCTCTAAATCTCTATCTCAATCTCTCTCTGTCTCTCAATCTCTCTCTCTCTCTCCCCGTCTCTCTCTCTCAATCTCAATCTCTCCCCTCCTCCCTCCTCTTTCACTGACACCCCTCACCCCCTTCCCCCCAACCCTACCCCACCCACCCCACACACACACACACACACCACAATATTGGATTTCCTCTCATGGCCGATTAAAGATTATTCACCTTTCCTCCTGATTGTCTCCTCAATTTTCTGCCTCTTTGCCTCCGGGCACTCATAGCAATAAACAGGGACTAGTGTGGCGTTTAGGAAACACTGGGGGAAGGATGGGTGGGGGGGATGGGGGGATGGGCGGGGGGGGGGGGGGGGGAGGAGGAGGGGATGGGCCAGAAGGGGGGGGTTGGGGGTTTGGGGGGTGGGGGTGGGAAATATCATGCAGACTCCCTTATTATTAGATTTTTTTGTGATATCGCAGCATGCTTCTCTGACTTTCTATTAAAATGAACCGATAACTGCCGTTTGTTGCGTTGTGTGTGCCAACTCTGCAAAAAAGATGGTGTGAATCTTAATTAAAAGGTTTGGTTTCTGGTGGGGGTTTTTTGCTTTTATTTATATTTTATTTATTTATTTATTTATCTATTTATTTAACTGATTGATTGATTGATTGATTGATTTCTGTCTTTCTTTCTTTTTGTCTTTCTGTCTGTCACGGTCACCCATCCAAGTGGTAACCACGCTCCACGCTGCTTAACTTGGCTGGGGGAAAAGCGAGTGCTCCGACCACTGAGCTATCCCGTCCCCATCTTACCTTTACCTTACCTGTCTGTCTGTCTTTCTTTCTGTCTGTCTTTCTTTCTTTCTTTCTGTATGTCTGTCTGTCTTTTTTCTATGTCTGTCTTTCTATCTTTCTTTCTTTCTGTCTGTCTTCCCCCCCCCCCCCCCCTGTCTGTCTGTCTGTCTGTCTTTCTTTCTTTCTTTCTGTCTGCCTGTCTGTCTGTCTGTTTGTCTTTCTGTCTGTCTGTCTGCCTGTCTTTCTTTCTTTCTTTCTTTCTTATTTCCAGGACAATGGACTAAGCAGTCATGTGTTTCTTTTTCATCCAGTCCCAGTGTGTACGCAGTTTTGTAAATTCTGTCATCCGTTCCCATCGGCACACACTGATCTACTCTTCAGAAAAGCGGAACGGGTTTTAACGTGTGCGCAAGATTTTGATTGTTGTGTTTTATTTTTCGGTCCTCTGCTCGCGGTCATATATTATTTGATAAAGGCAAGACGTTGCGTATAAACGTATGCAACCGTTTACAGTGGATCGGTGGTCTAGAGGTAACGCGTCTGCCCAGAAAGCAAAAAGTCCGGGTCGGAAGTATGCCGTGGTTCAAATCTCGTTTGGGCCCGAAACTTTCACCCCCCCCCCCTACCCAATCCATTCGACCACGAGTACTGGTGTGGGAGCTAGTCTTTCGTATGAGACGATAAACCGAGGTCCTGTGTGATACGCATAATTATTTAGCCCACGTAAAAAGAACCCACGGCAACAAGAGAGTTGTCCCTGGCAAAATGCTGTAGGGAAAAAAAGCCACTCTTGTAGGGCAAGAACTACAGTAAGTTGCAGACAGGAAAATAAAATAAAGAATAATGGGTGGCGCTACTCTTGTGGTGACGTGTTCTCCTCAAGGAAAGCAACCTGAATTTCACGAAAAAGAAATCTGCGTGACTTAAAGTGTTATGAAATATGAATAAAAAAGGTAAAGGTAAAGGAGTCTCAAACCTATAAGGTCGTAGGGGAGCGAGGCGTCAGAGACCTCACTTCTCTAGGGCCAGCATATTGAGGGCGGCGCCCATCTCCTCTCCCTCGCTGCTTTACCTTCCCTGACCCTAAAGAGGGCAGGTACCCATTTACAGCTGGGTGAACTGGGGGACTGTACTGAAGCCAAGGCGCGCAAACGGTCACCCATCCAACTGGTAACCACGCTCGATGCTGCTTAACTTGGCTGGGGGAAAGCGGGTGCTCCGACCACTGAGCTATCCCGTCCCCGAAATATGAATACCCACCATTAAAATAGCCGCATTCCGACTTCGGGCATATTGTCTAAACACAAACATCTGTGCGTACCTGCATTTTAAAATTATGTGATCCGATCCTACTGGCACCCAAAGGCTCTACCCTTCCCAAAGATGAAATAGGCTTTAACATGTACGCCAAGTCAAGCAAGTCAAGTTACATTTTTATTTCCAGAGGCAGGCCGAAGAAGAAACGGGCAGACCACATCCCTGAATGGACCGGGAAGGGCTTCTCCACAACCCAGGCACTTGCCCACAACCGCCCCGCAAATGGAGCCAACTGGTGCAACGTTCGTCACTGCAGTGCCCCTACGACCCTGGAGGGGGTTACGGGAGCAGATGTGATGAGATGAGATATTGTATAAGCAATGCATTTGCTTTTCTCATCAAGCCATCTATCTAGGAACAAAAACATCTTGATCAATAATATCTGACTACATTATTACCATAACTTGTAATAATAAAGCTAGCTCAAAGAGAAAAAACAAAAACAAAGCACTACCAAAAAACAACAACAAAAAAGACACCCCCCCCACAAAGAAAACCCCAACCAACCATACCCAAAACACCCCCCCCCCCCCCCAAAAAAAAAGGAGAGAAAAATATACCGCAGAACTCGTGCACACACACACACACACACACACACACACACACACACACACACACACACACACACACACACACACACACACACACACACACAACACACACACACACACACACACACACACACTCACACACACTGTGCACTCACTTACATTTGGATTTTAAAAAAAAAACCTTAGAGAAGAAAACAATAATAAAAAAAACCCACAAGATAAAATGCCAAAAAAAATTCTATCAGGTTCCACAAAATCACCCATGTTCTGTGTGGGTTCGTACGCGAGGCCTTAGTTTATAGTCTCATCCGAACGATTTTTGTAGGAGTAGAGTCGGCACTGAGGTTAACTCCAGAGCAAAAAAAAAATCCTCTTGAACAAGATTCGAACCCGGGTCAGCAGATTACGAGAGCGCATCACTCTAACCACCAGGCTATCCCGTCTCTGTACGTGAGGAGGTCTTAGATTGCAGTCTCATGCGAAGGACTTTTGGAGGAGTGGAGTTGGCAGTGGTGTTAACTCCAGAGGAAAAATCCTTTAGAACTGTTGCCTTGGTGGTAGCTTTAAGTTGTACTGTTAGATTGCAAGCTTGTCCCTCTAACCTCACCGCTATCTCTTCTCCATCCAGCCTTTCTCCCCCTCTAGCTCAAATTGTAAGTTATGTCTGCACGAAAGCTCGTTTTGTTGTTATCTTGTTGATTTGTTATTGTTGTTGTTTTACTGGTTGTGGTGAGGTAGAGAGAGAGAGAGAGAGAGAGAGAGAGAGAGAGAGAGAGAGAGAGGAGGAGGAGACAGAGAGGTGAAGGGGATAGGGTATTTCTATTGTCCACTAGTGAGAGTGTGAAGCAACAACATTTTCCCCATATGCATGCAAGAGAGAGATAGAGAGAGAGAGAGAGAGAGAGAGAGAGAGAGAGAGAGAGAGAGGAGGAGAGAGAGAGAGAGAGAGAGAGACAGAGAGAGAGGAGAGACAGAGGGAGAGAATGAGGGAGACGAGAGAGACAGAGAGAAACAGAGCAGAGAGAGACAGAGACTGGGACACAGGGACAGAGGCAGACAGACAGAGACAGACAGAGACAGACAGAGAGACAGACAGAGAGAGACAGGCAGACAGTCAGAGACAGACAGACATACAGACAGACAGAGAGACGACAGACAGACAGAGAAACAGACATAGAGACAGACAGAGAGAAAGTCAGACGGACAGACAGAGACACAAAGACAGAAAGACAGACAGACAGAGAGAGAGACAGACAGTAACAGAGACAGCAGAGAGAAAGAAAGACAAACAGACAAACAGACAGATAGACAGACAGGCAGTCTACAAGCCCATTGACACATCATTAACACCACCAGGCTATAATTGTAACAGAACAAACCCTGTCCTGTCATCGTCCTTCTCTGCTATACTGCATTCATGTCTAGATATCTGTCTCCTCCATCTGCCAGCTTCCTCTGCATCCCTCAGCACAGCCTGTGGGTTACAGCATCTTTTAATGCAGGGCGTCAGTACTCCACTCCATCTCTCCACTCCTCTCCACTTCTGGCTACTTTTTCACCAGCCTTTGCTAGGTGGGGCAGGATAGCTCAGTGGTCAGAGCACTCTGGCTTTCCCCAAGCTAAGGTAAAGCAGCGTTGAGCGAGGTTATCAAAGTGAATGGATGATCGTTCAATAGCGCGCCTTGGCTTCAGTACAGTCCCCCTCCTCCAGCTGTCAATGGGTACCTGCCCTCTTTAGGGACAGGGAGGGTAAAGCAGCGAGGGAGAGGAGATGGGTGCTGTCCTCAATACGCTGGCCCCTAGAGACGCTGAGGTCTCTGACACCTCGCTTCCCAGTGACCGCATAGGTTGTGGGAACATGTATACCATTTTGATGCTAGGTAGGTTATGGCTGTAAATTGACATTATCGCAGAAATCATTATGGTAGCAGAATTTCTTTCTTTATTTCTTTATTCTTTTATTTCGAAGATCACGGAATAAGCACTCATGCGGTTTTTTCCCCAACCAGTCCTTCGGATGAAAATATAAACCGAGGCCCCGTGTTCGAATGCATGCAGAACATCTTGCGCACACGTTAAATCCTGTTCCGCTTTTCGGAAGAGTAGGCCTTTGTGTGCCGCTGGAAACAGATGACAAAATTGACAAAACCGCATACACACGGGGACTAGATGTAAAAAAGCACATGACTGCTTATTCCATTATTCTCGATATAAAAGAATAAATAAATGAAAAAAAAATGTGTATTAAGTTTTTTTGGTCAATTTTGTCATCCGTTCCCAGCGCACATAATAGCCTACTCTTCCGAAATGTGCAACGGATTTTAACGTGTGCGCAAAATGTTCTGCGTGCGTTCGTACACGGGACCTCAGTTTATAGCCTCATCCGAAAGACTTTTGCGAAAAAGGGGAGGGAGGAGAGTGTCTGACTGAGTGAGTGAGAGAGGGGGGGGGGGGAGGATTGTCAATGATGGAAGCTGGACAAGGTGATGACGATGACGATGATTATCAGATTTCTGGTGTAGTTCATCATTTCTCTGGAGGGGGAGAGAAAAGACACACGGCTAACTAACTCTTCCTCCCTCAATATTGAATTTCTTCTCCTCTGCCTGATCAGAGATTGTTCACTGTCCCCTGGCGATTGCCTCTTCAATGTCGTCGGTGTTTGCACAGAGGAGTCGGAGAGAAACAAAAACCCATAGACTGACATGGACTTGAGACAATGGTGAAGAAAATGGGACGATAAAGAAAGGGAGGGAGAGGGAGGCACTTTGCAGAGGCTGTATTTAACTTTGCAGTGAATGCAGGATTGTGTAGCTTTGGGATAGTCTGGTGGTTGGAGCGCTGTCCTAACAATCTGATTTTTGCAGGATCGATTCCAGGTTTGACACTACCACTGACAAGCCCGTTCAAGGGGATTTTTTCTTTTGGTGTTAACATCAGTACTGACTCCACTCCCTTGAAAGTCCTTTGGGTGAGACTATAAACCCAGTCCCCGTGTAGCAGAACATCTTACGAACACGTGGAATCCTGTTCCGCCTTTTAGAACTGTAAGCCATTGCGTTCCAGTGGGAAGGGATACTAAAACTAAAGAGAGAGAAAGAGAGAAAGAGAGAAAGAGAGAAAGAGAGAGAGAGAGAGAGAGAGAGAGAGAGAGAGAGAGAGAGAGAGAGAGAGTATGTGAGTGTGAGAGAGTGAAACGAGAGGAGAGAGAGATTCTACAAGCCCATTGACACATCATTAACACCACCAGGCTATAATTGTAACAAGAAACAAACCCTGTACTCCCATCCTCCTTCTCTGCTATACTGCACACGTGTCTAGATATCTATCTCCTCCATCTGCCAGCTTCCTCTGCATCCGTCAGCACAGCCTGTGGGTTACAGCATCTTTTAATGCAGGGCGTCAGTACTCCACTCCATCTGTCCACTCCTCTCCACTTCTGGCTACTTTTTCACCAGCCTTTGCTAGGTGGGGCAGGATAGCTCAGTGGTCAGAGCACTCTGGCTTTCCCCTAAGCTAAGGTAAAGCAGCGTTGAGCGTGGTTACCAAATTGGATGGATGACTGTTCAATAGCGCGCCTTGGCTTCAGTACAGTCCCCCTCCTCCAGTTGTCAATGGGTACCTGCCCTCTTTAGGGACAGGGAGGGTAAAGCAGCGAGGGAGAGGAGATGGGTGCTGTCCTCAATATGCTGGCCCCTAGAGAAGCTGAGATCTCTGACACCTCGCTTCCCAGTGACCGCATAGGTTGTGGGAATACGCATACCATTTTGATGCTAGGTAGGTTATGGTTGTAAAATGACAAAATCGCAGAAATCACTATGGTCGCAGAATGTATGTATGTATGTATGTATGTATGTATGTATGTATGTATGTATGATGTATGTATGTGTGTATGTATGTATGTATGTATGTGTGTATGTATGTATGTATGTATGCATGTATGTATGTGTATATGCATGCATGTATGTATGTATGTATGAGCGTGTATTTATTTATTTATTTCGACGATAATGAAATAAGCACTCATGTGCTTTTTTTCATCCAGTCCCCATGTGTTTGCAGTTTTGTCAATTTTGTCATCCATCCCCATCAGCACACATTTACCTACTCTTCCAAAAAGCAGAACGGGTTTTAACATGTGCGCAAGATGTTCTGCATGCTTTCGCACTCGGGACCTCGGTTTATAGCCTCATCCGAAGGACTTTTGCGAAAAAGTGGAGGGAGGAGAGTATCTGAGTGAGTGAGAGAGGGGGGGGGGGGGGTGAGGATTGTCAATGATGGAAGCTGGACAAGGTGAAGATGACGACGATTATTATCAGATCTCTGGTGTAGTTCATCATTTCTCTGGAAGGCGAGAAGAAAAAGACACACGGCTAACTAACTCTTCCTCCCTCAATATTGGATTTCTCCTCTTCTGCCTGATCAGAGACGGTTCACTGTCCCCTGGCGATTGCCTCTTCAATGTCGTCAGTGTTTGCACAGAGGAGTCGGAGAGAAACAAAACCCCACAGACAGACATGGACTTGAGAGAATGGTGAAGAAAATGGGACGATAAAGGAAGGGAGGGAGAGGAGAGAGAGAGGCGCTTTGCAGAGGCTGTATTTAACTTTGCAGTGAATGCAGGCTTCTGTAGCTTTGGGATAGTCTGGTGGTTGGAGCGCTGTCCTAACAATCTGATTTTTGCAGGATCGATTCCAGATTTGACACTACCACCGACACGCCCGTTCAAGGGGATTTTTCTTTTGGTGTTAACATCAGTACTGACTCCACTCCCCTGAAAGTCCTTTGGGTGAGACTATAAACCAGGTCCCCGTGTAGAGGAACATCTTACGCACACGTTAAATCCTGTTCCGTCTTTTAGAACTGCTAGCCATTGCGTTCCCATGGGAACGGATAAAAAAATTAAAGCGAGAGAGAGAGAGAGAAAGTATGTGAGTGTGAGAGAGTGAGAATGAGAGAGAGAGAAATTCTACAAGCGCATTGACACATCATTAACACCACCAGGCTATAATTGTAACAGAACAAACCCTGTCCTGTCATTCTCCTTCTCTGCTATACTGCATTCATGTCTAGATATCTATCTCCTCCATCTGCCAGCTTCCTCTGCATCCGTCAGCACAGCCTGTGGGTTACAGCATCTTTTAATGCAGGGCGTCAGTACTCCACTCCATCTGTCCACTCCTCTCCACTTCTCACTGCTTTTTCACCAGCCTTTGCTAGGTGGGGCAGGATAGCTCAGTGGTCAGAGCACTCTCGCTTTCCCCAAGCTAAGGTTAAGCTGCGTTGAGCAACGTTACCAAAGTGGATGGCTGATCGTTCAATAGCGCGCCTTGGCTACAGTACAGTCCCCCTCCTCCAGCTGTCAATGGGTACCTGCCCTCTTTAGGGACAGGGAGGGTAAAGCAGCAAGGGAGAGGAGATGGATGCTGTCCTCAATACGCTGGCCCCTAGAGACGCTGAGGTCTCTGACACCTCGCTTCTTAATGACCGCATAGGTTGTGGGAACATGTATACCATTTTGATGCTAGGTAGGTTATGGCTGTAAAATGACATTATCGCAGAAATCATTATGGTAGCAGAATTTCTTTCTTTATTTCTTTATTCTTTTATTTCGAAGATCACGGAATAAGCACTCATGCGGTTTTTTCCCCAACCAGTCCTTCGGATGAAAATATAAACCGAGGCCCCGTGTTCGAACGCATGCAGAACATCTCGCGCACACGTTAAATCCTGTTCCGCTTTTCGGAAGAGTAGGCCTTTGTGTGCCGCTGGAAACAGATGACAAAATTGACAAAACCGCATACACACGGGGACCAGATGTAAAAAAACACATGAGCGCTTATTCCATTATCCTTGATATAAAAGAATTAAAAAAAAATTATGTGTATTAAGTTTTTTGTAAATTTTGTCATCCGTTCCCAGCGCACATAATAGCCTACTCTTCCGAAATGTGCAACGGATTTTAACGTGTGCGCAAAATGTTCTGCGTGCGTTCGTACACGGGACCTCAGTTTATAGCCTCATCCAATGGACTTTTGCGAAATAGGGGAGGGAGGAGAGTATGAGACTGAGTGAATGAGAAGGAGGGGGGGAGGGGGTGGTTGTCAATGATGGAAGCTGGACAAGGTGAAGATGACGACGATGATTATTATCAGATCTCGGGTGTGGTCCACTATTTCTCTGGAAGGGGAGAAGAAAAAGACACACGGCTAACCAACTCTTCCTCCCTCAATATTGGATTTCTCCTCTTCTGCCTGATCAGAGATGGTTCACTGTCCCCTGGCGATTGCCTCTTCAATGTCGTCAGTGTTTGCACAGAGGAGTCGGAGAGAAACAAAAAAACTCACAGACTGACATGGAGTTGAGAGAATGGTGAAGAAAATGGGACGATAAAGAAAGGGAGGAGAGAGAGGGCACTTTGCAGAGGCTGTATTTAACTTTGCAGTGAATGCAGGCTTCTGTAGCTTTGGGATAGTCTGGTGGTTGGAGCGCTGTCATCATGATCTGATTTTCCAGGATCGATTCCAGGTTTGACACTACCACCGACACGCCCGTTCAAGGGGATTTTTCTTTTGGTGTTGTCATCAGTACTGACTCCACTCCCATGAAAGTCCTTTGGTTGAGACTATAAACTCACACCCTGTGTAGCAGAACATCTTACGCACATGCTAAATGCTGTTCCGTCTTTCAGAACTGTAAGCCATTGAGTTCCCTTCAGGAAGGGATACTAAAACTAAAGAGAGGGAAAGAGAGAGAGAGAGAGAGAGAGAGAGAGAGAGAGAGAGAGAAGAGAGAGAGAGAGAGAGAGAGAGAGAGAGAGAGAGAGACAGAGAGAGAGATTCTAAAAGCCCATTGACACATCATTAACACCACCAGGCTATAATGGTAACAGAACAAACCCTCTCCTGTCATCCTCCTTCTCTGCTATACTGCATACGTATCTAGATATCTATCTCCTCCATCTGCCAGCTTCCTCTGCATCCGTCAGCACAGTCTGTGGGTTACAGCATCTTTTAATGCAGGGCGTCAGTACTTTACTCCATCTCTCCACTCCTCTCCACTTCTCACTGCTTTTTCATCAGCCTTTGCTAGGTGGGGCAAGATAGCTCAGTGGTCAGAGCACTCTGGCTTTCCCCAAGCTAAGGTAAAGCAGCGTTGAGCGTGGTTACCAAATTGGATGGATGACTGTTCAATAGCGCGCCTTGGCTTCAGTACAGTCCCCCTCCTCCAGCTGTCAATGGGTACCTGCCCTCTTTAGGGACAGGGAGGGTAAAGCAGCGAGGGAGAGGAGATGGGTGCTGTCCTCAATGTGCTGGCCCCTAGAGACGCTGAGGTCTCTGACACCACATAGGTTATGGCAAATACCATTTTGATGCTAGGTAGGTTATGGCTGCAAAATGACAAAATCGCAGAAATCAGTATGGTAGCAGAATTTCTTTCTTTCTTTCTTAATTTAATCTTTTATTCCGAAGATAATGGAATAAACACTCATGTGCTTTTTTTCCATCCAGTCCCCATGTGTTTGCAGTTTTGTCAATTTTGTCATCCATCCCCATCAGCACACATTTACCTACTCTTCCAAAAAGCAGAACGGGTTTTAACATGTGCGCAAGATGTTCTGCGTGCGTTTGCACACAGGACCTTGGTTTATAGTCTCATCCTAAGGACTTTTGCAAAAACGGGGAGGGAGGAGAGTATCAGATTGAGTGAGTGAGTGAATGAGAGAGGGTAAGGGGGTTGTCAGTGATGGAAGCTAGACAAGCTGATGACGATGATGACGACGATTATCAGATCTCTGGTGTAGTTCATCATTTCTCTGGAAGGGGGAGACAAAAAGACACACGGCTAACTAACTCTTCCTCCCTCAATATTGGATGTCTCCTCTTCTGCCTGATCAGAGATGGTTCACTGTCCCCTGGCGATTGCCTCTTCAATGTCGTCAGTGTTTGCACAGAGGAGTCGGAGAAACAAAACAACCCACAGACAGACATGGACTTGAGAGAATGGTGAAGAAAATGGGACGATAAAGAAAGGGAGGAGAGAGAGAGGGCACTTTGCAGAGGCTGTATTTTACTGTGCAGTGAATGCAGGCTTGTGTAGCTTTGGGATAGTCTGGTGGTTGGAGCGCTGTCCTCATGATCTGATTTTCCAGGAATCGATTCCAGGTTTGACACTACCACCGACACGCCCGTTCAAGGGGAGTTTTTTCTTTTGGTGTTGACATCAGTACTGACTCCACTCCCCTGAAAGTCCTTTGGGGGAGACTATAAACCCAGTCCCCGTGTAGCAGAACATCTTACGCACATGCTAAATGCTGTTCCGTCTTTCAGAACTGTAAGCCATTGAGTTTCCCCTTTAGGAAGGGATACAAAACTAAGAAGAGAGAAGAGAGAGAGAGAGAGAGAGAGGGGAAAGAAAAGGAGAGAGAGAGAGAGAGAGAGAGAGAGAGAGAGAGAGAACAGAGAGAGAGATTCTACAAGCCCATTGACACATCATTAACACCACCAGGCTATAATTGTAACAGCAACAAACCCTGTCCTGTCATCCTCCTTCTCTGCTGTACTGCACACATGTCTAGATATCTGTCTCCTCCATCTGCCAGCTTCCTCTGCATCCGTCAGCACAGCCTGTGGGTTACAGCATCTTTTTATGCAGAGTGTCAGTACTCCACTCCATCTGTCCACTCCTCCCACTCTGCTACTTTTCACCACCCTTTTGCTAGGTGGGCAGGATAGCTCATGGTCAAGCCCCTCTTGCTTTCCCCAAGCTAAGGTAAAGCAGCGTTGAGCGGGTTACCAAATTGGATGGATGACGTTCAAATAGCGCGCCTTGGCTCATACAGCCCCCTCCTCCAGTTGTCAATGGGAAACCGCCCTCTTTAGGACAGGGAGGGTAAAGCAGCGAGGGAGGGGAAAGATGGGTGCTGTCCTCAATATGCTGGCCCCTAGAAAAGCTGAGATCTCTGACACCTCGCTTCCCAATGACCGCATAGGTTGTGGGAATACGCAACCATTTTGATGCTAGGTAGTTATGGTTGTAAAATGACAAAATCGCAGAAATCAACAGGGTCCAAAAATTATGTATGTTGTAGTAATGTAGTATGTATTATGTATTTTATTATGTATGTTTTGTAATGTATGAGTATGTATTGGGTATGTATGTATTAAATGTGTTGATGATGTATGTATGTAGGGCATGTATGTATGTCTATAGCTTTCAGTATGTATAAGTATTGCTGTTTTTTTATTTATTTATTCGCGATAATGAAAAAAGCACCTCATTGCTTTTTTCATCAGTCCCAGTGTTTGCAGTTTTGTCAATTTTGTCATCCATCCCCTAAGCACACATTAACCTACTCTTCCAAAAGCAGAACGGGTTTTTAACATGTGCGCAAAATGTTCTGCATGCTTTGCACTGGGGACCTCGGTTTATAGCCTCATCCAAGATTTTTTGCGAAAAAGTGGAGGGAGAGAGAAATCTGAGTGATGAGAGGGGGGGGGGGGAGGAATTTCAATGATGGAAGCTGGACAAGGTGAAATGACGACGATTATTATCAGATCTCTGGTGTAGTCATCATTCTCTGGAAGGGGAAGAAAAAGTCACAGGGCTAACAACTCTTCCTCCCTCAATATTGGACGTCTCCTCTTCTGCCTGATTGGAGATGGTTCACTGTCCCCTGGCGATTGCCTCTTCAATGTCGTCAGTGTTTGCACAGAGTCGGAGAGAAACAAAAAAAACCCACGGACTGACATGGACTTGAGAGAATGGTGAAGAAAATGGGACGATAAAGAAAGGGGTGGGGAAGAAGGCACTTTGCAGAGGCTGTATTTAACTTTGCAGTGAATGCTGGCTTCTGTAGCTTTGGGATAGTCTGGTGGTTGGAGCGCTGTCTTTATTATCTGATTTTCCAGAAATCGATTCCAGGTTTGACACTACCACTGACACGCCCGTTCAAGGGGAGTTTTTTTCTTTTGTGTTGACATCAGTACTGACTCCACTCCCCTGAAAGTCCTTTGGGTGAGACTATAAACCCACCCCCCGTGTAGCAGAACATCTTACCACACGTGGAATCCGTTCCGCTTTTAGAACTGTAAGTCATTGCCTCCAAGTGGAAAGGATACTAAAATCAAAGAGACAGAGAGAGAAGAGAAGAGAAAAGGAGAGAGAGAGAGAGAGAGAGAGAGAGAAAAAGGGGAGAGAGGAGAAAAGGGGAGAGATTCTACAACCCCCATTGACACATCATTAACACCGCCAGGCTATAATTGTAACAAGAAACAAACCCTTCCTCTCATCGTCTTCTCTGCTGGTACTGGCAATCTGTCAAAGATACTATTTCCTCCATCTGCCAGCTCCTCTGCATCCTTCGCACAGCCGGGGGGTTACAAGCATCTTTGTATGCAAGGGCTTCAGTACTCCACTCCATCTCTCCACTCCTCTCCAACTTTTCACACTCTATTTTCACCAGCCTTTGCTAGGTGGGGCAGGATAGCCGCAGTGGTCAGAGCACTCTGGCTTTCCCCCAAGCTAAGGTAAGCAAGCGTTGAGCGAGGGGTTACATAAGTGGATGGGTAAATGTTCAATAGCGCGCCTTTGCTTCCAGTACAGTCCCCCCCTCCCGTCAAGGGTACTGCCCTCTTTAGGGACAGGAAGTTAAAGTACGAGGGAGAGGAATGGATGCGTCCCAATATCTGCCCCAAGGACGCTTTGGGTTTCCTTGACGCCTCGCTTCTTAGTGACCGCATAGGTTATGGGAAATGTAACATTAGATGATAGGTAGGGTAGGCGTAAAATGACATTATCGCA
The DNA here is from genome assembly GCA_028751875.1 of Rapana venosa. Taxonomy (NCBI): domain Eukaryota; kingdom Metazoa; phylum Mollusca; class Gastropoda; order Neogastropoda; family Muricidae; genus Rapana; species Rapana venosa. Next base: position 3,005,809 of record CM054139.1, on the reverse strand, counting down.
GAAATCAGTATGGTAGCAGAATTCTGCCCTTTCCTTTCCTTATTCTTTTGTTTCGAGAAAATGGAAAAACCCTTCCCATGCTTTTTTTCCCATCCGTCCCCATGTGTTTGCAGTTTTGTCAATTTTGTCATCCATTCCCACATAATACCTACTTTTCCCCAAAAATTGGAAGGATTTTAAAGGGCGCAATTTTCTTTCCTGTGCGGTTCCACACGGACCATCTTTATAGTCTCCTCTGAGGATTTTTTGCGAAAAAGGGCGGGGAGAGGGGTAATCATATTAAGTGAAGAGAGAGGGGGGGGGTTTGTCAAGATGAGCTGGACAAGGTGACGATGACGACGAGGGATTATCAGATCTCTGGTGTAGTTCATCATTTCTGTGGGAGAAGAAAAAGACACACGCAACAAAAACTTCCTCCCCAATTTGAATTTCCCTCTTCTCCTGACAGAGAGTGGTTTCACTGTCCCTGGCGATTGCCTCTTCAATGTCGTCATGTTTTGCACAGAGGAGTCGGAGAGAAACAAAACAACCCACAACTACATGGACGAGAGAATGGTAAGAAAACGGACATAAAGAAGGGGTGGGAAGAAGGCACTTTGAAAGGGGCAGTATTAACTTTGCAGTGAATCAGGCTTCTGTATTTTGGGATAGTCTGGTGTTGGAGCGCTGCCCTAACAATCTGATTTCCAGGAATCGATTCCAGTTTGACACTACCACTGACACGCCCGTTCAAGGATTTTTCTTTTGGTGTTTGACATCATACTGACTTACTCCCCTAATCTTTGGGTGAGTTTTGTAACCCATCCCCGTTAGCGGAACATCTTACGCACGCATGTTAAATCCTGTTCCGTCTTTTAGAACTGTAAGCCTTTGCTTTCCAGTGGAAGGGATAATAAAATCAAAGAGAGAGAGAGAGAGGAAGAGAGAGAAGGAGAAAGAGAGAGAGAGAGAGGAGAAGAGAGAGAGAGAGGAAGAGAGAGAGAAGAGAAAAGAAGAAAAAGAGAGAGTGAGAGAGAGAGAGAGAAGAGAGAGAGAGAGAGAGAGAGAAAGAGAGAGAGAGAGAGAAGAGAATGAGATGTGAGAGAGTGAGAAGAAAGGAAGAAATTCTAAAAGTCCATTGACACTCATTAACACACCAGGCTTAATTGAAACAAAACAAACCCTGTCCTGTCATCTCCTTCTCGGCGTCTGCACCAAATTCTAGATATCTGTCTCCTCCATCTGCCAGCTTCCTCCCTGCACCCCGTCACACAGCCTGTGGTTACAGAAACTTTTAATGCAGGCGTCAGAAACTCCACTCCTCTCTCAACTCCTCCCACTTCGGCTACTTTTTCACCAGCCTTTGCTAGGTGGGCAGATAGCTCAGTGGTCAGAGCACTCGGCTTCCCAAAGCTAAGGTAAAGCAGCGTTGAGCGTGGTTACCAAATTGGAGGATGACTGTTCAATAGCGCGCCTTGCTTCATAACAGTCCCCCTCCTCCAGTTGTCAATGGTACCTGCCCTCTTTAGGGACAGGGAGGGTAAAGCAGCGAGGGAGAGGAGATGGGTGCTGTCCTCAATATGCTGGCCCCTAGAGAAGCTGAGATCTCTGACACCTCGCTTCCCAGTGACCGCATAGGTTGTGGGAATACGCATACCATTTTGATGCTAGGTAGGTTATGGTTGTAAAATGACAAAATCGCAGAAATCAGTATGGTAGGAGAATTTCTTTCTTTCTTTCTTTATTCTTTTATTTCGAAGATCACGGAATAAGCACTCATGCGGTTTTTTCCCCAACCAGTCCTTCGGATGAAAATATAAACCGAGGCCCCGTGTTCGAATGCATGCAGAACATCTTGCGCACACGGTAAATCCTGTTCCGCTTTTCGGAAGAGTAGGCCTTTGTGTGCCGCTGGAAACAGATGACAAAATTGACAAAACCGCATACACACGGGGACCAGATGTAAAAAAGCACATGACTGCTTATTCCATTATCCTTGATATAAAAGAATTTAAAAAAAATTATGTGTATTAAGTTTTTTGTAAATTTTGTCATCCGTTCCCAGCGGACATAATAGCCTACTCTTCCAAAATGTGCAACGGGTTTTAACATGTGCGCAAGATGTTCTACATGCTTTCGCACTCGGGACCTCGGTTTATAGCCTCATCCGAAGGACTTTTGCGAAAAAGTGGAGGGAGGAGAGTATCTGAGTGAGTCAGTGAGAGAGGGGGAGAGGGAGGGGTTGTCAATGATGGAAGATGGACAAGGTGAAGATGACGACGATTATTATCAGATCTCTGGTGTAGTTCATCATTTCTCTGGAAGGGGAAGAAAAAGTCACACGGCTAACTAACTCTTCCTCCCTCAATATTGGATGTCTCCTCTTCTGCCTGATTGGAGATGGTTCACTGTCCCCGGGCGATTGCCTCTTCAATGTCGTCAGTGTTTGCACAGAGGAGTCGGAGAGAAACAAAAAAAACCACAGACTGACATGGAGTTGAGAGAATGGTGAAGAAAATGGGACGATAAAGAAAGGGAGGAGAGAGAGAGGGCACTTTGCAGAGGCTGTATTTAACTTTTGCAGTGAATGCAGGCTTGTGAAGCTTTGGGATAGTCTGGTGGTTGGAGCGCTGTCCTAGCAATCTGATTTTTGCAGGATCGATTCCAGGTTTGACACTACCACTGACACGCCCGTTCAAGGGGATATTTTCTTTTGGTGTTAACATCAGTATTGACTCCACTCCCCTGAAAGTCCTTTGGGTGAGACTATAAACCCAGTCCCCGTGTAGCGGAACATCTTACGCACATGTTAAATCCTGTTCCGTCTTTTAGAACTGTAAGCCATTGCGTTCCAGTGGGAAGGGATAATAAAATCAAAGAGAGAGAGCGAGAGAGAGAGAGAGAGAGAGAGAGAGAGAGAGAGAGAGAGAAAAGAGAGAGAGAGAGAGAGAGAGAGAGTATGTGAGTGCGAGAGAGTGAAACGAGAAGAGAGAGAGATTCTACAAGCCCATTGACACATCATTAACACCACCAGGCTATAATGGTAACAAGAAACAAACCCTGTACTCCCATCCTCCTTCTCTGCTATACTGCACACGTGTCTAGATATCTATCTCCTCCATCTGCCAGCTTCCTCTGCATCCGTCAGCACAGCCTGTGGGTTACAGCATCTTTTTGTGCAGGGCGTCAGTACTCCACTCCATCTGTCCACTCCTCTCCACATCTGGCTACTTTTTCACCAGCCTTTGCTAGGTGGGGCAGGATAGCTCAGTGGTCAGAGCACTCTGGCTTTCCCCAAGCTAAGGTTAAGCAGCGTTGAGTGAGGTTACCAAAGTGGATGGATGACTGTTCAATAGCGCGCCTTGGC
>CM054139.1:2994963-2997463 GCA_028751875.1 Rapana venosa | reverse complement strand
TTTCTCTGAAAGGGAAAGAAAAAAACACAGGGTCACCTTCCACCCCCCCCCCCCTCTTCTCTCTCTGTCTGTCTGTCTGTCTGTCTCTCTCTCTCTCTCTCTCTCTCTCTCTCTCTCTCTTTCGTCTCTCTTGTCTCTCAATATTTAAATTTTTCCCCCCCTTAGATGATTTAAGTAACCGCTTGTGTCTGCAATCCCCTTTTTCAACTTTCCAAAGTCTGTGCTGTGTTGTGCTGTGCTCTGTGTGTGTGTGTGTTGTGTGTGTGTTGCGTGTGTGTGTTGCTGTGTGGTGTGTGTTTCTGTGTGTGTGTGTGTGTCTGAGGAGAGAGAGAGAGAGGAGGAGGGGAGGAGAGACTGTCAGACAGATAGACAGAGACAGAGAGTGAGAGAGTGAGAGTGAGAGGGCACAGAGAAAAGAGAGAGACAGAGACAGACAGACAGAGGGCATAGCCAATATAGAGACACACAGAGAGAGAAACAGAGAGACAAAAAGAGACAGTCAGAGGAAGAGGGGACAGAAAAACAGACCCCAGACAGACCAGACAAGCACAGAGAAACAGAGAGAGAGAAACAGAGAGACAGAAAAGAGAGGGGGGGGGGGAGGAGGAGGGAGGGAGGGATGCAGGGAAAAGGAGAGGAGGAAGGGAAGAAGGAAGAGAAAGGGGATGGAGATGGGAATGATGTTTTCATGTCTTAGATAGAACACTGACTCTTCCTTCCTTCCTGCCTGCCTTCCTTCCTTCCTTCCTTCCTTGCTTGCTTGCTTGCTTGCTTCCTTCCTTCCTTGCTTCCTTCCATCTTTCCTTCCTTCCTTCCATCCTTCCATCCTTCCTTCCATCCATCCATCCTTCTCCATCCCTTCCTTCCTCCTTCCCTCCTTCCTTCCTCCTTCCCTCTTTGGCCTTCCTTCCTCCTTCCTGCCTTCCTTCCATCCTTCCTTCCTTCCATCCATCCTTCCTTCCTTCTATCCTTCCTTCCCTCTCCCCTCTCCTTCCTTTCCTTCCTTTTCCCTCCTTTCCTTCCTTTCTTTCTTTCTTCCTTCCTTTCTTCCTCCCTTCCTTCTATCCTTCCTTCCATCCATCCTTCCTTCTTCTTCCTTCCTTCCTTCCCCTTTCCCTCCTTCCTTCCTTCCTGCCTTTCCCTTCCATCCTTCCTTTCCATCCATCCATCTTCCTTCCTTCTATCCTTCCTTTTCCCTCCCTCTCTCCTTCCTTCCTTTTCCTTATCCTTCCATCCTTCCCTCCTCCTTCCTTTCTTCCTCTTCCTTCCTTCCTTCTTCCTCCTTCCTTCCTCTTCCTTTCCTTCCCTTCCTTCCTTTCCTTCCCTTTTCAGCCTGCTTGTCTGCGTTCCATCATGTCTGAGAGAGGAGAGAGAGAGAGAGAGTGAGGGGAGAGAGAGAGAGAGAGAGAAGGAGAATAAACACACACACAAAACAAAACACACAACAACACACACACACACACACACACACACACACACCACAACACACCCTCTCTCTCCCTCCTTCCCTTTTCTCCTCCCTCCCATCTTTTCTTCTTTGATTGTTCCCATGCCCGCACAAAGGATGCTATTTTCTGTCTCACTTCTTCATCGATTTTGTTGTGTTTTTTTCCACACAAGGCTTCGGTCAGATTTCTTAGTCTGAACTGGTTGACACTATTTGACTTGTGTGGTGTGTGTGGTGGTCGTGGGAGTGTGTGGTGTGTGTGTGTGGGGGGGGGGTGTGGAGGGGGGGGGGGTGGGGGGTAGTGATGTGTGGGTGGTGTGTGTGGGGGGTGGTGGTGGGTGGAGGGCGGTGGTGGTGGTGGTGGTGTGTGTGTGTGTGTATGGTGTGTGTGGGGTGGGTGGGGTGTGGAGGTGGTGGGGGTGGTTGTAGTGGTAGTGGTGGTAGTGGTGTGTGTGTGTGTGTGTGTGTGGGGGGGGGGGGGGGGTAATGGTGGTGGTGGTGTGTGTGTGTCTGTGGTGTGTGTGGGTGGTGGTGATGGTGGTGGTGGTGGCGTGTGTGTGGGGGTGGGGTGGGGGTGGTGGGTGGTGTGATGATGGTTGTGGTGGTATGTGGTGTGTGTGGGGTGTGTGTGGGTGGTGGTGGTGATTGTTGTGGTGGTGGTGGTGGTGGTGGTGGTGGTGTGTGTGTGTGTGTGTGTGGGGTGGGGGGGGGTCTTTTGTGTGTGTTTTGTGTGTGTATGTGTGTGTGTGGGTGGTGTGGTGGTGATGATGGTTGTGGTGTGGTGTGTGTATATGTTTTACGTATTTATTTATGTATTTATTTATTTATTTTATTATATTATTTCATTTCGAGGATAATGGAATACGCACTTTTGTGCTTTTTTTTTTTATTTAAAGAAAACCCACCCAGTTCCTATGTGTATGCAGTTTTGTCAGTTTTGTCATCCCTTGCCACTGGCACACAATGGCCTACTCTTCCGAAAAGCGGAACAGGTTTTAACGTATAAGCTCTCTCTCTCTCTGTGGTTCAGGTCTGTGCCACATCTTAAAGGAT
>CM054139.1:2987463-2989963 GCA_028751875.1 Rapana venosa | reverse complement strand
TCGAGGATAATAGAATAAACTCTAATGTGCATTTTTTCTCAACCAGTCCCCGTGTGTATGCAGTTTTGTCAATTTTGTCATCCGTTCACATAATGGCCTACTCTTCCGAAAAGCGGAACGGGTTTTAACGTGTGTGCAAGATGTTGTGCGTGCGTTTGCACACGGGACCTCGGTTTATAGTCTCATCCGAAGGACTTTTAGGGAGAGTGGAGTCTGCACTGATGTTAACTCCAGAGGAAAAAATCCTCTTGAACGAGAATCGAACCCGGGTCAGCAGATGACGAATGCATCACTCTAACCACCAGGCTATCCTGTCCTGGCTGAATTCATGAGGTAGTTTTCATTACCAACGTTCCCCTGTGCATGTCTGTAGGAAAAAAAAGATAACCTCTCTTTCCCCCCAAAGAGTCTGTGTCTGTCTGTCTGTCTGCCTGCCTGCCTGTCTGTCTGTCTTTTTGTTTGTCTGTCTGTCTGTCTGCCTGCCTGCCTGTCTGTCTTTTTTTTGTCTGTCTGTATGTCTGTCTGTCTGCCTGCCTGCCTGTCTGTCTGTCTGTCTGTAATTCTGTATGTCTGTTTCTGTCTGTCTCTGTTTGTCTCTGTCTGTCTGTCTTTGTCTCTGTCTCTCCTATCACTCTGTCTGTCTCTCGTTCTCTCTGTCTCTTATCTATGTCTGTCTGTTTGTTTGTCTGTCTGTTTGTTTGTCTGTCTGTCTCCCATCACTCTGTCTGTCTGTCTCTCTTTCTCTCTGCCTCTTATCTCTTTCTATCTCTTGTCTGTCTGTCTGTCTGTCTGTCTCTCTGTCTCTGTCTCTGTCTCTGTCTCTCTCTCTCTCTCTCTCTCTTCTCTCTCTCTCTCTTATCTCTCTGTCTGTCTGTCTGTCTCCCTCTCTCTCTCTCACTCTCCCCCTCTCACTTCTCTCTCAGCTCATTAAAAAAAAAATTAAAAAATCACTTCACTTCTGTTTTCATTCTCTTTCCCGTTGTCTATAAATTCCCACTCTCTAAAGAAAGAAAAAAGAAAGGAACCTTCTCACAGAAAGTGAAATCTTCAAAAGAAATCGAAGAGGAAGTGACATGGAAGTGAAATGGTTGCCCTAGGGCCGCTGAATAAATCAAATAAAGAACGATATGTATCGGGCTAACTTTCGTGGATTTTTCTTCTTCTTCTTCTTCTTTCACTCCCAGAGCAACTTTGAACTGTGCATAGCAGCAGTGATAGCGAAGAAGACTTGGCTTTGCTCAGTAAATATACCTCCTTCCCCCCCCCCCCCACCCCACCTTCCCTTGTCCTTATCCTTCCTATCTCCTCATCAGCCCCCACCCCCCCCCCCCCCTCCTTCCCTTTTTTTCCCTCTCCCTTCCTTCCCAAACAGTCAGACATCACAGAAATGTTACAGAAGTTGTCTGCTGAAGAATTTGAAGAAGAAGAAGAAGAAGAAGAAGAAGAAGAAGAAGAAGAAGAAGAAGAAGGAGGAGGAGGAGGAGGAGGAGGAGGAGGAGGAGGAGAAGAACAATTGCAAAGAAGAAGAAGAATTGCGAAGAAGAAGAAGGAGAAGAATTGCGAAGAAGAAGAATTTCGAAGAAGAAGAGAATTGCGAAGAAGAATTGCGAAGAAGAATTGCGAAGAAGAATTGCGAAGAAGAATTGCAAAGAAGAAGAAGAATTGCGAAGAAGAATTGCGAAGAAGAAGAAGAATTGCGAAGAAGAAGAATTGCGAAGAAGAAGAAGAAGAAGAAGAAGAAGAAGAAGAAGAATTGCGAAGAAGAATTGTGAAGAAGAAGAAGAAGAATTGCGAAGAAGAATTGCAAAGGAGAAGAAGAAGAATTGCGAAGAAGAAGAATTGCGAAGAATTGCGAAGAAGAAGAATTGCGAAGAAGAATTGCAAAGAAGAATTGCGAAGAAGAATTGCAAAGAAGAAGAAGAATTGCGAAGAAGAAAAAGAATTGCGAAAAGAATTGCGAAGAAGAATTGCGAAGAAGAAGAAGAAGAAGAAGAAGAAGAAGAAATATTGCGAAGAATTGCGAAGAAGAAGAAGAAATGCGAAAAATTGCGAAGAAGAAGAAGAAGAAGAAGAAGAAGAAGAAATATTGCGAAGAATTGCGAAGAATTGCGAAGAAGAAGAAGAAGAAGAACAACAACAACAACAACAACAACAAGAACAAGAACAAGAAAAATTGCGAAGAATTGCGAAGAATTGCGAAGAAGAATTGCGAAGAATTGCGAAGAATTGCGAAGAAGAAGAAGAAGAAGAAGATTTGCAGTCTCATCCGCCGAAACATTTTCAGGGAAGAGGAGTCGCTTACTAACGTTAACTCCTAGGGGAAGATCCCATTGAAAGGGATCTCCTTTTATATTGCATGATAATCAATGATAATAAGGATGACGTAATGATGCTGCAGTGGAAGACTCAAGACTTAAGACTCAATACTACTTTAATGTCTCAACAAGAGAAAGGATGAGTGGCGTTTTAAAATTACAATTACACAGCATGCATTAGCAAA
>CM054139.1:2942463-2982463 GCA_028751875.1 Rapana venosa | reverse complement strand
AAGGAGGGAAGGAGGGAGATAGAGAGAGAGGGAGAGAGAGGGAGAAGGAGAGAGGGAGGTAGGGAGGTAGGGAGAGAGAGAGAGAGGGAGAGAGGGAGGGAAGGAGAGAGAGAGTGTGTGAGAGAGATAGATAGATGGACAGAAAGACAGATGGACGGACACAAGATACAGAGTGAGAGAGAGAGAGAGAGAGAGAGAGAGAGAGAGAGAGAGAGAGAGAGAGAGAGAGAGATAGCGAGAGAGAGATAGCGAGAGAGAGAGATGATGACAATGACAATGACAAATTCTTTTATTTCGAGGATAATGACTAAGCACCCATGCGCTTTTTTGCATCCAGTCCCCGCCCGTAGGGATACATCATAATGATAAACCTAAGAGAGAGAGAGAGAGAGAGAGAGAGAGAGAGAGAGAGAGAGAGAGAGAGAGAGACAGACAGACAGACAGACAGACAGACAGAGACAGAGACAGACAGACAGACAGACAGACAATGTCACAGACACAAACACAGGGAGAATTTGAGCAAATATGGTCATGTTGGAGATTATTTTCATCCATGACTTTTCATAAATCTACCCAGAAAATTTCCCCAGAGAGGAGAGAGAGAGAGAGAGAGAGAGAGAGAGAGAGAGAGAACAGAGAGAGACAGAGAGAGACAGATAGACAGACAGACAGACAGAGAGAGAGACAGAGAGAGACAGAGAGAGACAGATAGACAGAGAGAGAGACAGAGAGAGAGACAGAGAGAGAGACACAGAGAGAGACACAGAGAGAGACAGAGAGAGACAGAGAGAGAGACAGAGAGAGAGACAGGGAGAGACAGAGAGAGAAACAGAGAGACAAGGAGAGACATTTATTTACTTTTATTTATTCTTTTATATCGAGGATAATGGAATAGGCACTCATGTGCTTTTTTACATCCAGACCCCGTGTGTATGCAAAATTTGTAAATTATGTCATCTGTTCCCACCGGCACACAATGGCCTACTCTTACGAAAATCGGAACAGGATTTAACGTGTGCGCAAGATGTTCTGCGTGCGTTCGCACACGGGGCCTCGGTTTATAGTCTCATCCGAAGGACTTTTGGGGAGAGTGGAGTCGGCACTGATTGTTAACTCCAGGGGAAAATATCCCCTTGAACGGGAATCGAACCCGGGTCGTCAGATTGCGAGAGCAATGTTCTGACCACTAGGCTATCCCGTCTCCCAGACAGAGAGAGACAGATAGAGACAGATAGAGACACAGAGAGAGAGTGAGAGAGAGAGAGCTGTGGGCCCTGATACTTTTATAGGGACCAAAGTCAGATATAGACAATACACATTTATATCCAGGGGGAAAAAGTGGGGTTTTTTTAATACTCAACCAGAAATAAAGTAAAGCGTACATCTGAATAACTGGCGGTTTTTTTTGTTTACTGAAAGTTTTCTTTTGTTTACTAAATTTTTTTTTGTTTACTGGAGGCATTTTTGTTTACTGAAGGCATTTTTGTTCATTGAAGGCATTTTTGTTTACTGAAGGCATTTTGTTTACCGCAAATTTTTTGTTTACATTTTTTTTACTAAAAGGCAATTTTGTTTCCTGAAGGCTTTTTTATTTACTGAAGGCTTTTTATTTACTAAAGGAAATTTTATTTTTTACTAAAGGGCTTTTTTTTTAGTAAAGGGTTTTTTTCTTTTACTAAAGGGCCCTTTCTTTCTTTTTCTTCTTTCTTTCCTTCTTTTCTTTTCTTTCTTTCTTTCTTTCTTTTCTTTCTTTTTTTCTTTTTCTTTTTTCTTTCCTTTCTTTTTTCTTTCTTTCTTTTTTTTTTCTTTCTTCTCTGTCTGCTGTTGGGTCTTTCTTCCTTCCTTCAGAGTTTATGCATATTCATTAATAAAAAATAAATGAATATATAGTACATGTACTTAAAGCAATATTGTCTACATCAAATGGGTTTAAATCAACGAGATTAATGTCTTTAAAACCCTGAAAACCTCCAGATTTTCATTACAAAATATATTTCAATGCGAAGGGATTTAGTGCTAGTTGATAAAGTGTATTTATTACATATAAAAAAATTTCCCGATCAATTACTTGGAGTATTTTCTACACCAACCCCCCCCCCCTCCCCCGCCTCTCTCTCTCTCTCCTTTGAAAAATTTGGCTCTCTTACTTACATGTGTAGATGTTCTTTTATGGTTTAATTGGGTCCCCCCCCCCTCTCTCTTTATTGTGTGAGTGTATGGGTTTTGGGGCTTATTTTATCATCATGGCATTCATTTGTATGAGTTAATCAAATTTTAGGTGTTGATGTGATTTTGTTTTCTATTGATATATATATTTATATTATCCTAAACACCCCCCCTCCACCCCCCCCCACCCCCCCCCCACACCATTCTCTCTCTCAATGCCTTGTATGGGTTTGGATTTCTTCTTTCTTTTGTTCTTGTTTATTTGTAGTGAAATGGGTATGATTTATTTTTTATCATGACATAAAATTTTGAACATTTAAAATAAAAAAGAGTGTTATGGGGTTTTGTACTTTTGAGATTTATATAATTATTGATATTATCTCTGAAATACACACACATCTCTCTCTGTCTCTGTCTCTCCTCCTCCTAAAATTTCTCTCTTCACCTTTTATCGTTTTGCTTAAAGTTAGTTGTGTGTACCCCTGTTTGAAGGATTCCTACTTTATATTTTCAATATTTATTGGCTTGTCGGGGGCACTTAAGTTTAATGAATGCCTATTTAATATCCTTATTGTTATATTTTACAACAGTGTACATTTACAATGTTAGATAATTAGTTTATGACTTTATAAGTTTGGTTGTTTTTGGGTTTTTTTTTGGGTTTTGTGGTGTGGTTGTTTTCTCTCTTTAATTGTTGTTTTCTTTTCTTTATTTGTTTGTTTTTTTTTGAGTTTTGATTGTTGTGGTTTTTTTTAGGTGGGGGGGAGGTAGGTTTTCTTTTATTTGTTTGTTTTTTTGTTGTTGTTGTTTTTTTTTTTTTTGGGGGGGGGTGGGGGTGTTTTAAAAAAGGGTTATTTCCCTTTGTTTTACTGTTGAGAGTATAATATTGGGTATTTATTACATCTATCCCTACGGCGGACTGGTGTAAAAGCACTTGATGCTTATTCTTTACCCCTCGAATTTTGGGAAATTTGTCTTTGAAAATTGTCTCTTCTCTCTCTCAGTGTTAGTGAAATAAATTGAAATAGCGTTATGTTGATGTGTGCACTGCAGACAGACACGTACGTGCTTTTGCGCGCATTGTGCACTAATTGTGTGGTATTTTTTTCTTTTTACACACACACTCTCCTCCTTAATATGCTTTGCATGCATGCACACACAGGACACACACGACAACACAGACACACACACAAACAACACCACTCCTAACATTTAAATTTTAGACATAAAAAACCCATTCAAGCAAGGAATTGCCTTTGAGAAAAAAAGGGTTTTACATCTTTATCATGCGATTATGTTTTATCCTTCTCTCTCTCTCTCCCCTCTCTCTCTCTCTCTCACACACAAACACACTAACACACACACACCAGACACAGACAACACACAAACACAACACCACCCTAAGCATTTTTAAATTCAGGAACTTTTGAAAAAAGCATTTCAACAAAACGCATTATAGAAAACAGGTTACATCTTACAACATTGGGGTTCATCCGCACACTCTCACAAAACCCCACCACCCCACACACACACAACACACCCAAAAAACCACACACCACACACACACAAACACACAACACCACAACAACACACACACAAACACCCACCAATACAACACACAAACACACACAACACACACATAACCCACACACACCACCCACCACACACACAACACCCCCTTTTCCCCCACTACACACCCCTCACACACACACACATTAAACACCCACCCCCCCCATACACACACATACACACACACACACACTAACACAAACCCTCCCCAGCACAACACAACACACAACCACACACCTAAAACAAATACACCTCAACAACACACCACCCCACACACACACACCACACACACACTACACCCCCCACTACAAACACACACACACACCACACACACACACACCACACACACACTACACCCCCACTACAAACACACACACACACAAAACACACACACAGCACACCCCACACTACACCCCCACTACAAACACACACACCACACACAAACACACACACACACGCACACACACACAAACCCCCCCACTACAAACACACAACACACACACACATTTAAAAACACACCCTCACCACAACACTAAACCCCCACCACCACCCTCATCACACACACTACACCCCCCACCACACACACACACTTAACACACACCCTCATCACACACACTACACACCCCCCACCATACCACAACAAACACACACATTTTAACACAGACTACCACCCCCCCCCCCCCCCCCCAACAACACACACACTTTCACAAAGGGCACTTGAAAGCTGGAACATTGCATCAATTTACACCAAATCTCCACATGGTCCCTGAAATATAATTATAACGATTCTCTTCTTCTTCCTTCTCTTCTTCGCAATTCTTTTCTTCTCCGCAATTCTTTTCCAATTCTTCTTCCCTCTTCGCAATTCTTCTCTCATTGTTCTAACTTGTAGTGTGAAGACAGCTTACCTGGTGAGCTGGCTTTGCCTGCAGGCAATAGGGACACGGAGAACCTCAACAAAGCACATGTCATTGTCTGCGGTTTAAAGGCTTTAGTCCAATTTTGTTTGTTGTTTTTGTTGTTGTTTTTTTAAAAAATGATATCAAAAGAAATTTCGCAATTTTTTAATTTTTTTTTTTTTGGGGGGGGCAAGGATTTTCACGATGATGATGTTGTTGTTGGTTTGCTTCCATTGTTTGCCTTTCTGTTTGTTTGTTTGTTTCTTTTTTCTTTCTTTCTTTCTTTTTTTTTTTCTTTCTTTCCTTTCTTTTTCTTTTCCTTTCTTTCTTTCTTTCTTTCTTTTTCCTTTTTCTTTCTTTCTTTCTTTTTTCTTTCTTTTCTTTTTTCTTCTTTTTTCTTTCTTTTCTTTCTTTTTTTTTCTTTTTTTTCTTTCTGTTTTTCCCTTTCTTTCTTTGTTTGTTTTTTTGTTTGTTTCCTTTTCTTTCTTTTCTTTTCTTTTTTTCTTTTTTTTTTCAGCAGAAAGCGTCACGACTGGATTTTTAACGTAGCTTTTTTGTATCTAAATTTTAATCACTCGAAACTGCTTTACGCATTTTGCTGTGAGCGCGTTAAAACCCTTGGCGCAAGCTTTTTTTTTTTTTTTCTTCTAACATGTCTAATACTGCATGTTTTTCACATTTGAAAAAGACTTACTTCTCTTCTGTGTAAGAATATACATGCAATTTCTGATATGAAAATCTTCATATATATATTGCCTTGTATTTTTCAGTTTTATGGCGCGCGCGCGTGCGCGCGCGCGCGCGTGTGTGTGTGTGTTTGTGGTGTGTGTGGTGTGTTGTGTGCGCGTGTTTTGCTGCACGCGCGATGGTGTATTCCTTAAGATTAAATTTGGATCACTTTCTGCGATCGATATTTTCTGTTTCTCGCTTTTATACTGGCTTATAACCAATACAACATTCTCAGTTTATTTAGCCAATAAAGTCTGATATTGACCATTGTGATTTTTTCTGAAGATGACAAGTCAAGTACAGAGGAAAGTATCCAACTATTTTATTTCCAATTAGCTGATCAAAAAACCCAGCAAGATTATTGTATCTGACCTCCTCAAATCAGCCCAGGAGTATCCCCTCTTACGGAATGTGGTTACCTTAATGGAAAGGGTTAATGGGCCCGGGAATAAGCCTAGTTGATTAAAAAAATTTGCGTTCCCCAATCTGACACCCCGGGTTCGTTTCCTGTTCAAGGAATATTCCTCTGGAGTTAACATCAGTGCAGACTCCACTTTTCTCAAAAGTCCTTTCGGATAAGACTAATAAACCAGGTCCCTGTGCGAACGCACCCCAGAACATCTTCCCGAAAACGTTTAAACGTGTTCCGCTTTCGAAAAGAATAAAAACATTTTTGGCTGGTGGAACAGATGACAGAACTGACAAACCCTGTATACACACGGGGACTGGATGTTTTTAAAAAAGCACATAAGTACTTATTCCATTATCCTCGATATAAAAGAATAAAAAAATAATAATAATAAAAAATAAAAATAAATAAAAATAATAATAATAATAATGTATGGAATTTATAAAGCGCTGAATCTTGTACGGCAATAAATCAAAGCGCTCAGAAAATAAAGAGAAAATAAAGTAATGGAGGGGGGAAAAGCTTCGGGCCCAAACTGGATTCAAACCACCGCACACTCGCTTTCTAGACGCAAGGTAACCGCCCTCTAACCACCGTCCAACTGTACCTGAACTGCAAATCAGCCCGGAGTACCCCTCAGCGGATGCGGTACTTAATGGTTGGTTAAAACGGTTGCACACGACACAATCTCACACATTGCTTAAAATCTCAAGAGTTGTGGCGGAGGTAAGGTAAAGGTGTCCCATAACCTAAAGGGTTTCGTGGGGGAGCGGGGGCGTCAGAGACCTCACTTTCTAGGCCGCATTTTTGAGGCGGCGCCCTTTCTCCTCTCCCTCGCAGCTTTACCTTCCCTGACCCTAAAGAGGGCAGGTACCCATTTACAGCGGGGTGAACGGGGGAACTGTACTGAAGCCAAGGCGCGCAAACGGTCACCCATCCAACTGGTAACCCGCTCGACGCTGCTTTAACTTTTGGGTGGGGGAAAGCGAGTGCTCCGACCACTGAGCTATCCCGTCCCCTGGGGGAGGATCAAGACAAAAACTCAGGAATCTATCTACCCCATCCCCCCCCCCCACACACACACCTTACCAAACCCTCCCCCCCCCCCCCCACCCTCCCAACCCACCCAAAGTGCCGACCCCAGGGGATTTTCTGAGATGCATTCTTCCCTTAGGATAAGGGAATCACAGCAGAGGGAGGGAAGGGGGAGAGAGAGAGGGAGAGAAGAGAGAGAGAGGAAGAGAGAGTAAAGAGAAGAGTAGAGAGAGAAGATAGAGGGAGAAAGAGAAGGAAGAGAGGGGGAGGAGGGGGGGAAAGAGAGAAGAAGAGGGTGAGAGAGAGAAGAGAGATGGAGAAGAGAGAGAGGGAGAGGGGGGAGAGAGAAGAGGGTGAGAGAGAGAAGAGGAGGAGAGAGAAGAGAGAGAGAGAGAGAGAGAGAGAGAAGAGAAAAGAAGAGAAAGAAAAAGAGAGTAGAGAGGAGAGAAGAGAGAAGAAAGAGGGGGGGGAAGAGAGAGGAGAGAGAGAGAGAGAGGGAAAAGAGAGGGAGAGATAGAGGAAGAAAAAGAGAGAGAGACGGGAAAGAAGAGAGACAGAGAGAGAGTAGAGACAGAGAGAGAAAAAGGAGAGAGGAGAAGAGAAAAGAGAGAGGGGAGAGACTAAAAAAAGAGAGAGAGAGAGACAGACAACAGAATCGAAGGGAACAGACATAAGCCATAGAAAGATAGACAAATAACATACGTACAGGGCAACCAGACAAAAAGACAGAGAAAAAGAGACAGAAACAAACAGAAAGAGAGAGACAGAAACAGGGGAGAGAGACAGAGACATAGAACAGAGATAGAAAGACGACAGTCGGTCGGGCAGACAGACAGAAACCAAAAAGACAAAGGTCGGAGTCAGAGACAGACAGACAGAGAGGGAGAGAAAGCGACAAAAAAGACAGACAGAAAGAGACAGGAAAAAGAAAGGGCAGAGAATAGACATGGACAGAGAAAAACAGAGAGTGAGAGAGAGAGAGGGTGATAAGACATAGACAAAAGAGACAGACAGACAAAAAGAAAAAGAGACACAGAGGGCAGAAACATACAGAGAGACAGGAAGAGGGAGAAAGAGATAAACATAGACAGAGAGAAAGAGAAAGAGATGAAAAGGAGAAAGAAAGAGAGAGAGAGACAGGGGAGAGAGAGAAAAGAGAAAAAGAGAGAAAGAGGGGCAGAGACAGAGAAACAAAGAGAAAGACACACACACACACACACACCACACAACACACACACACACACACACACACACACACACACACACCTCCCAGCGAGAAATCTTCACGCGGGATGGCCACCTACAGCACAGCACAGCACCCTGATCCTCACACGTCAATCTCCCGGACAATGATCTGGGTGTAATGCTGTGTATGGCCGGGCCTTCTCCGGAATGGGATTGTCGGGCGCCGCTACATAGCCTGATTTATATCACCAAAGGAGGAAGGAGAGAGAGGGTGGGGGGAGCAGCCTAGTGGTTTGAGCCTTTAGCTCGTGCTTTGAGGGCCCGGGTTCGATCCCCTATCGAGACACATGTTCGTGAGGACTTTTATTTACCTTCCTTATTTTACTTATAGCTCAGTGGTCAGAGAACTGGCTTTCCCCCCCAGCCAAGGTTAAGCAGCATCGAGCGTGGTTACCACTTGGATGGGTCACCGTTTTTTTGCGTGCCTTGGCTTCAGTACAGTTCCTTCCCCAGTTCCCCCAGCTGTAAAGGGGACCTGCCCTCTTTAGGGTCAGGAAGGAAAGCAGCGAGGGGGAGGAATGGCGGGCCCCCTCAATATGCTGGCCAGAGAAGTCGAGGTGTCGACGTCTCGCTCCTCTGCGACCACATAAGGGACGGGACACCTTTACTAGAATAAATAATAATAAAATAAATAATAAAATAAATAGGATTTTTATAGCGCTCAATCTTGTAAAATAAACAAATCGAAAGCGCTTGTACTCAAATCATTTACAAAGCAAGCGACTTTCCTCAAATAACATAAAATATTTCAAATTAAAACACACAACACTTCAACATTTACACACACACCTCTCTCTTTCTCTCTCTCCTTTCACACACAAAACACACACACACACACACACACACACACACACACACACACAAAAAAACACACACCCACACACACACACAACACTAGTGTGATGAAGGAGATGAAGAATGCTGTTGAAAAGTAGGAACAGAAAGAAGAGAAAGGTCAGGTAGGAAATATATCTATATATATCTACAATAATATGCGTTAAAATAATATCTATATCTACCTATATCTAATCTATAATATAAATGTACTAAATATAAAATATATATATTATATATATAAAATCTCTCTCTCCTCTCTTATGCGTTAACTGTTTATCGTCTGACCTCTTCAAATTTCTATTTATGGAATCAGGACAGTTTCCCAGGTCGTTAACTCAAGGAAAATGCGTGACTTTTTGTTTATTTTATTTATCCAATTTATTTATTTATTTACTTATCTATCTATTTTATTTAACCATATTCAGTCAAGGCAAGATTTCTCTACTTGGAAGTTCAGGCTGCTCTCCACGGGGAGAGCGCGTCGCCACAAGAGCAGCGCCACCCATTATTTTAAAAAAATTCTTGTCCTGTCTGCAACTGTATTTTTTTGGCTATCAAAGTGGTGTGGGTTTTGTTTTCTACATAATTTTGCCAGGGACAACTCTCTTGTTACATCGGGGTCTTTTACGTACGCTAAATAATTTTGTATAACACACGGGACCTCGCCTCGTCCTAAAGATTAGCACCCAGACCACCACTCATGGTCTAAAGGATGGTGGGGGGGGGGGGGGGGGGGGGGGGGGGGGAAGGGGGGGGGGGGGGGAAAGGGGGGTGGTGGTAATTTCGAGCCCAAACGGGGATCGAACCACCGCACACTTCCGACCTGGACTATTCGCTTTCTAGGCAGGCGCGTTACCTCTAGACCACCGATCCACATCAGTGCCGACTCCACTCCCCCGAAAGTTTTTCATATGAGACTAGAAACTGAAGTCCCGTGTGCAAACGCACGCAGAACATCTTGCGCATATGTCAAGAACCCGTTCTGTTTTTCGAAAGAGTAGGCCATTTGTGGCAATGGGAGCGGATGACAATTTACAAAACCGCATACACGCGGGGACTGGATGTAAAAAACACATAAGTGCTTATTCCATTATCTTCGATATAAAAGAATAAAATAAATAAATGAAAACTAAAAATAAACACACACACACATTGGGAAACATTCGCAATATGCGAAATGATAATTTAAAAAAAAGGTATAGTAAAATAGTATGTACGGTTACTGTATAACATGACAGACACTTCATTGATTACATACGTTGTCCTCACAAGTCATCCACTACCTCGTCCACACAGAGCCAGCCAGCCCCAGCAGCCAGACAGACAAGAAGAGAGAGAGAGAAGAGGAGAGAGGAGAGAGAGAAAAGAGAGAGAGAGAAGAGAGAGAGAGAAGAGAGAGCGAGAGCTAGAAAGAGAGAGAGAGAGAGGGGAGAGAGCTAGAGGAGAGAGAGAGAGCTAGAGAGAAAAGAGATCTAAGAGAGAGAGAGAGAGAGAGAGAGAAACAGCCAGAGAGACAGACAGACAGAGAGACAGCCAGATAGAAAACGGTAAAATTAATTAATACAGAGAGAGACACAGAAGAGAGAGAAGACAGAAATAACAGAGACATGCGGAGAGAGAGAGGAGAGAGAGAGAGAGAGAGAGAAGAGACAGAGAGAGACAGAAGAGAGACAGAGAGAGAGAACAGACAGACAGAAAAGAGACAGTCAAAAGAAACAGTAGTCATACAGACAAACTAGAAACAAAGAGAGAAAGAAGAAGAAGAAAGAAAGAAAAAGAAGAAGAAGAAGAAAGAAGAAGAGAGAGGGAAAAGAGAGAGAGAGAAAAGAGAGAGAGAGAGAGAAAAGAGAAGAGAGAAGAGAGAGAGAGAGAAGACAGACCAGACAGACCAGACAGAAAAGAAATAAAAGACAAGGCAGAGAGAGAAGAACAGAGACAGAGACTGACCCACAGACAAGCAGACGACAGAAACCCCTCTCCTCCCTCCCCCCCCCCCCCCCCCCCCACACACACGCACACTCACAAACACACAAAGACAAGGAGACAGATAGAAACAGAGACAGACAGAGAGACAAACAGAAAAGAAAAGAAAACAGAGAGAACAGACTGACTGACAAACAGAGGGAGCTAGATAGATGGGAGGAGAGAGAGAGAGAGAGAGAGAGAGAAAAGAGAGAGGGGAGAGGAGAGAGAGGGGGGGGGAGGAGGGGAAGGAGGAACGGCAATGATAAACATGAAGTTCGCTCTCTCTCTTCTCTCCTCTCTCACCTCACCAACCTCTCTTTCTCTCTCTCTCCCTTTCCCCTCTCGTCTCTTTCTCTCTACTCTATTTCTTTCCCTCTCCTCTCTCTCCTCTCTCTCTCTCTCTCTCTCCTCTCCTCCCTCTCTTTCTCGCTCGCTATCCTCTTTCTCCTCTCCCTCTCTCTAAACTCTCCCCCCTCCTCTCCCTCCCTCGTTCAATCTCATTCCTTTCTCTCTCTCCCTTTCTCTCTCCCCTCTCCCCCTCTCCCTCTCACTCTCACTCCCCTCTCTCTCTCTTTCTCCTCTCCCCTCTCTCTCCCTCCCCCCTCTCTCCCCCCCTTCTCTTCTCTTCCCTCCTCCCTCTCCTCTCCCCTCCTCTCTCTCCCCCCCTTCCCCTCTCTCTCCCTCTCTCTCTCCCCCCTCTCTTTCCCCCTCTATCTCTCTCCCTCTCTCTTTCTCCCCCTCTTCTCCCCCCCTCTCTCTCTCCCCCTCTCTTCTCCCCCCCTCTCTCTCTCCCCCCCTCTCTCTCTTCCTCCTCTCCTTCCCTCCTTCTTTCCCCCCTCTCACTCTCCCCCCCTCTCTCTCTCCCTCCCTCCTCTTTCTCCCCCCCTCTCTCTCTCCCTCCCTCTCTCTTCTCCCCCCCTCTCCCTCTCCCCCCCCCTCCCCTCTCCCTCCCTCCCTCTCTCCCTCCCCTCCTCCCCCCCCTCTCTTTGCACTGCTGCTTTCGACTACCCAATACTCATCAGATTGAACTGCCGATAGTGTGTGGGGTGGTGTGTGGTGTGTGTGTGGGGTGTGTGTGTGTGTGGTGCGTGGATAGGTGTTGTGTGTTGGGGGGGAGGGTAGTTGTGCGTGTGTGTGTGTGAATTGTGTGCGTCCCCTTATCTGTGTGGTATTTGTATGCTGTGCGTTTTTTGGTATTGTGTGGTGTGTGGTATTGTGTGTGTGCGTGTGTGTATTGTGTGTGTGTGTGTGTGAGGTGGTGGTTACTTTTTTTTAAATTAGTTAAATTTTTTATCTGGTTTTATCGGGAAAATGTGAATAAGCACTTATGTGCTTTTTACATCCAGTCCCGTGTGTATGGTTTTGGGAAATTCTGCCATGGGTGTTGTGTGTGTGTGACTTTTCAGCCATTCTCTTCCCTGTTATCTCTCTGTCTTCTGTCTGTCTGCTGTCTGTTTCGTTTGTCTGTCGACGACGGGAAAACAAAAAAGAAGAAGAATGTAAACAAGCGAACATGGCAAAGAGAAGGAAAGAAAAGAGACAATGTAAAGAAGATGAAGGGAATGCCAAAGAAAATGTAAATTTCTAAAAAGCAACAAAAAGAGACATTTTAACAAGAAAAGAAGAAAAAAGTAGAATGCAAAGAAAAATGAAAAGAAATGCGAAGAAAAAGAAGTTTCAAAGAACAAGTACGAAGAAAAAGAAGAAGAATTTCGAAGAATAACAAGAATTGCGAAGAAAAGCAAAGAATGCCAAAGAAGAAAGAAGAAGAATCGAAGAAGAAGAATGCGAAGAAAAGGAAAAGAAGAGAAAAATGCGAAGAATGCGAAGAAGAAATGGGAAAAATGCGAAGAATGCAAAGAAGAAGAAGGAGAAGAAGAAGAAGAAGAGAATTGTGAAAAGAAGGAAAAGAAGAAAAGAAGAAGAAGAAGAAGAAAAGTGAAGAAGAATGCAAAAAAAGAATGCAAAGAAGAATGCAAAGAAAAAGAAGAAGAATGCAAAAAAAGAAAAAAAAGGAAGAAGATGAAGAACAAGAAGAAGAAGATGAAAATGAAGAAGAAGAGGAAGAAGAAGAAGAATGCAAAGAAGAAGAAGAAGAAGAATGCAAAGAAGAAGAAGAAGAATGCAAAGAAGAAGAATGCAAAGAAGAAGAAGAAGAAGAAGAAGAAGAAGAAGAGAAATACAGACAAGTCAGTCAAAGGGCAGAAAAAGCAAAGGGCACGGTATCATGGTGCTGAGTTATACAGCAGACTAATGATGGGACATAACTCCCTCATACTGCTGTGGCAAAAAAAGCAGACGTACAATGCACTTTACTGGATGAAAGAGTAACAAACAAAAAAAGAAAAAAAAAGAGAAAAATAAGGTTATATTTTTTTTTTGTTCATTTTCTTATCCATGGTGTTTATCTGCCTATTTTTGCCTGAAAAAGTACAAGGAAAATGACTATGTAGGTCTAACGTTCTGTATGCTACATAATAGGACAAGGACACCTAGCCTGGTGTGCGTGGTGTGTGTGTGTGTGTGTGTTATGTCTTTTTCTTTCTTTTCTTTCTTTGTGTTAAAAAACCTTTTCAATTAGTTATTTGTTTACTGGCATATCAATAAAATAGGGATTTTCTATCAAGTTCTTTTTTCATATTGCGTCTCTAAACTGTTTATTCATATATTAGGCCTACTCTCTCTCTCTGTCTCTCTGTCTCTCTGTGCCTCTCTCTCTCTGTATTAAGATAGATGTATAGGTAGACAGACAGACAGGCAGAGACAGATCTAGAGATAAAGGCAGAGAGATACACAGAAAGAGTAGTAGTAGTTGTAGTATCAGCAGTAGCAGCAGCAGCAGCAGAAACAATAGTAGTAAAAGTAGTAGAAGCAGCAACAGCAGCAGCAGGAATAGTAGTAGTAGTAGTAGTAGTAGTAGTAGTAGTAGTGGCAGTAGTAGTGAAAGTAGTAGTGGTAGTAGCAGTAGTAGTAGTAGCAGCAGCAGCAGGAGTAGTAGTTGTAATAGTAGTAGTAGTAGTCATACACATTTACCAAAACACATCATTATCAGTCTTTCTTCATTTGCTATTCAGTAGCTTAACTGAATATTATTTTAAAAACATTTTTCTTTTATGAAGAAAAAAACACACGCCCTTCTTTCTTTTACTCCAATTATCAGTCTTTATTTCTTGTTTCTGAAATCCTTTTTTTGTGGTCTATCCTAACAAAAGGAGAAGGATGATTTTTGTCTCAGTTTGAAAGCTGGCAAGGTACTTAACTGTAAGTGTAAGATTCTATTGCTACGTATGGTTTAGTGTGTATATCAAAAGAGAAGTGGAAATGAACATACATAAACTATCCTCTTGTGTTATGCATCATGTTTCTATCAGCATGATACTATGCTAGTTTTTTTTTCCTCCTCTATATGTTTTTCTTTGTATTTCTTAAGGAGCTTTAAGATGTGAACTTCCCCTTTTGCGATGCCAGGTACCTATCAGTATCAATAGCATCCCACTTTTGCAAATTGTGTGGTAGGATTTCCCTCTTTTCTATTCCTCTCTTTATTTCTGCCTTATTCTTTATCTTCCCTTGTTACCTCTTTCTTGTCCATTTTCGTGCCTTTTTGCCCCTGAAAGACTTAAAACATAATAGTTCTCTCCCTCGCTGAAGTTGAATATGTTGGGCCTGACTTGTCATATGCTTAACAGCAGTGGCAACATATTTTCGCTCATATGACAGACAACAACAGTTGCTGTCTGAGCATTCAATGATGATGACGACAACGAAGGAGAAGTATCAAGTCTGTCTGAGGTTGTCCTGTCTTGCTGAATTATTTTATGATGACTGGCTCTGACCAAGGACAAAACACTCCGTGTCAGATCACATAGCTGTGTCTCAGTTACAGCAGGTTTTTAAGATTTTGTGTTCATATTTTTACCTGTTCTTTTGTTCTTCTCTTGTGTCTGTCTATGTGTGAGTTATGTTGCTGACAGACAAGATGTTTGCAGTTCAAGGCGTGGGTGAGGGGAGGTCACTATGGTGTTATGGCCTGCAGTCAATGGGCTGTCTGCTGTAGTGTTGTCATTGCTTCTGCTCTTTCCTAATTGTCTCCCCTTCTTTATTGGCTGTCTATATGAAGAAACGAACAACAAATAAGGATCCATCTTTGATGACTCATCAATATTCATAACCCTTTCTTTTTTTTAAAGGTATTTTCTAGTTCGTAAGAAATCTCTTTTTTCTGGATTTATTGATAGAAAACGATTGTAACACAGAGTATGTTTATCGTAACAAGAGGAGGAGGCTGATTTTTGTCTCAGTTTGAAAGGTGACAAGGCACTTAACTGTCAGCGTATGGTTCCTTGTTATCTATTGTTTATAGTGAATATCAAAACAGAAGTAGGAAAGAACACACATAGAAACATTTTCTGTATTTTGCAACGTGTTTCTGGCTATTAGCAAGGCATCGTGCTGGGTTTTCCCCTTGTTTGTTTTTCCTTGTTTTTCTTGGGGAGCTCTAAGATGGGAACTTTCACCCATCGGGATGCTGGGGGCCTGTCAGTATAAATAAAATTCTCACCTTAAGAAAAATATGTGGTAGAAATTCTCCTTTTATCTATCCCTCTCTTTGTCACTGCCCCGTTCGTTTTGTCCCTGAGCACTTCCGTCTTGTATATTTTCTGGCTCCTTGATCCGTTCTCCTGCCTTTTACCCCCAAAAGACTTAAACAGGTACTAGTTCTATCCCACATCAATGTCATATATGCTGAGACTGTATTGTCAGATACTTTTTGGCAGTGGCATCGAATTATTACTGATATGGCAGACAACAATATTTGCTGTTTGAATGTTTGTCCACAACGACAATGAAGAAGAAGAAGAAAAAGAAGAAGAAGAAGTATCAAGTCTGTCTCTAGTTGTCCTGTTTTTCTGATCACTGTTATGATGACTGGCTCTGACCAAGGACAATACACTCTGTGTCAGATCACATAGCTGTGTTTCAGTTACAACAGGGTTTTTTCTTTACCATTTTGTGTTCGTTTTTCTGTTGTTTTTGTTCTTCTCTTCTGTCTCTATGTGAGTCATGTTGCTGACAGACAAGATGTTTGCAGTGAAAGGCGTGGGTGAGGGGAGGTCACTATCGTGTTATGGCCTGCAGTCAATGGGATGTCAGCTCTTTCCTAATTGTCTCCCCTTCTTTATTGGCTGTCTAGGTGAACACAGGAACAACAAAAAAGGATCCATCTTTGATGACTCATCAATATTGATTTCCTTTACTTGTTTTTTTTGTTTTATTGTATTTTCTAGTTCGTAAGAACTCTTTTTTCTGGATTTATTGATAGAAAACGATTGTAGCACAGAGTATGTTTATCATAACAAGAGGAAATTGATTTTTTGTCTCAGTTTGAAAGGTGACAAGGCACTTAACTGTCAGCATATGATTCTATTGCTACATATCCTTTATAGTGAATATCAAAACAGAAGTAGGAAGGAACACACATAGAAACATCCTCTGTGTTTTGCAACCTGTTCCTGGCTATCAGCATGACACTATGCTGGGTTTTCCCCTTTTTTGTTTTTCCTTGTTTTTCTTGTGGAGCTCTAAGAGGTGAACTTTCCCCATTGGAATGCTGGGAGCCTGTCAGTATAAAAAATATTCCCACCCTCAGAAAAATCTGTGGCAAAATTTGTCTCTTTGTTGTATCCCTCTCTTTGTTTCGTCCCCACTCATTTTTTCCTTTATCACTTCCGTCTTGTATATTTTCTGGCTTCTTGATCCGTTCTCCTGCCGTTTACCCCCATAGAGACTTAAACAGGTTCTAATTCTATCCCACATCAAACTCATAATTATATGCTAAGACTGACTTGTCAGATGCATTTCAGCAGTGGTATCAAATTTATACTCATATGGCAGACAACAATAGTTGCTGTTTGAGTGTTAAACGAAAATGACGAAGATGAAGAAGAAGTAGTATCAAGTCCGTCTCTAGTTGTCCTGTCTTGCTGAATTATTTTATGATGACTGGCTCTGACCAAGGTCAGAACACTATGTGTCAGATCACATAGCTGTGTCTTAGTTACAACAGGGTTTTTTCATCTTCTGTTCATATTTACCCTGTTTGTCTTTTGTTCTTTTCTTTTGGCTGTCTGTCTGTGAGTCATTTTGCCGACAGACAAGATGTTTGCAGTGAAAAGCGTGGGTGAGGGGAGGTCACTATGGTGTTATGGCCTGCAGTCAATGGGCTGTCTGCTGTAGTGTTGTCATCGATTCTGCTCTTTCCTAATTGTCTCCCCTTCTTTATTGGCCGTCTAGGTGAAGAAACAAACAAGAAAAAGGATCCATATTTGATGACTCATCAATATTCATATCCCTTTCTTTTTTTGTTGTGGTATTTTCTAGTTCGTAAGAAATCTATTTTTTCTGGATTTATTGATAGAAAACGATTGTAGTACAGAGTATGTGTAACATAACAAGAGGAGGAGGCTGATTTTTGTCTCAGTTTGAAAGGTTACACGGCACTTAACTGTCAGCATATGATTCTCCTGCTACCTATCGTTTATAGTGAATATCGAAACAGAAGTAGGAAAGAACACACATAAAACATCCTCTGTGTTTTGCAACGTGTTTCTGGCTATCAGCACGACAGTATGCTGGGTTTTCCCCTTTTTTGTTTTTCTTTGTTTTCTTGGGGAGGTCTAATATGGGAACTTTCCCCATTGGGACGCTGGAGATTTGTCAGTATAAGTAGCATTCCCACCTGCAGAAAAATCTGAGGTAAAAATTATCCTTTTTTCTATCCCTCTCTTTGTTTCTGCCCCATTCACTTTTTTCCTTATCACTTCCATCTTGTATATTTTCTGGCTTCTTGATCCATTCTCCTGCCTTTTACCCCCAGAAAGACTTAAACAGGTACTAAGTCTATCCCACATCAAAGTCATAATTATATGCTGAGATTGACTTGTCAGATGCTTAATGGAAGTGGTTTCGAAATTTTACTCATATGGCAGACAAGATTAGTTGCTGTTTGAGTGTTTAACAAAAATGACGACGACGACGACGACGACGACGACAAAGAAGAAGAAGAAGAAGAAGAGGTATCAAGTCTGTCTCCAGTTGTCCTGTCTTGCTGAATTATTTTATGATGACTGGCTCTGACCTAGGTCAGAACACTCTGTGTCAGATCACATAGCTGTGTCTTGGTTACAACAGTGTTTTTTTTTTATCTTGTGTTCTTTTTTTTTCACTGTTCTTTTCTTTTTTGTTCTTCTGTTCTGTCTGTCTGTCTGTCTGTCTGTCTGTGTGTGTGTGAGTCACGTTGCTGACAGACAAGATGTTTGCAGTGAAAGGCGTGGGTGAGGGGAGGTCACTATGGTGTTATGGCCTGCAGTCAATGGGCTGTCTGCTGTAGTGTTGTCATTGCTTCTGCTCTTCCCTAATTGTCTCCCCTTCTTTATTGGCTGTCTAGGTAAGCTAAAAAACAGCAAAAAAAGGATCCATCTTTGATGACTCACCAATATTCACAATGCTTTGTTTCCTTTTTATGGTGTTATTTCTCGTGTGTAAGAAATTCTTTTTTTTTCTCTGGCTTATTGATAGCAAAACATGATTGCATTACAGAGTAAATCTACAATAACATAAGGAGAAAGATGATTTTTGTCTCAGTTTGAAAGGTTACACGGCACTTAACTGTCAGTGTATGATTCTATTGCTACGTACTGTTTAGAGTGTATATCCAAACAGAAGTAGGAAGGAGCAAACATAGAAACATCTTCTGTGTTTTGCAACATGTTTCTGGCTATCAGCATGACATTATGCTGGGTTTTCCCCTTTTTTGTTTTCGTTGTTTTTTGGGGGGAGCTCTAAGATGGGAACTTTCCCCATTGGGATGCTGGGGGCTTGTCAGTATAAATAACATTCCCAATTTCAGAAAAATCTGCGGTAACAATTCTTCGTTTTTCTATTCCTCTCGTTGTTTCTGCCCCGTTTATTTTTTCCCTGATTATTTCCATCTTGAATATTTTCTGGCTCCTTGATTCGCTCTGCTGCCTTTTACCCCCAAAAGACTAAACAGGTACTAAATCTATCCCACAATAATGTCATATATGGTGAGATTGATTTGTCAGATACTTTTTTGCAGTGGTATCGAATTATTACTGATATGGAAGACAACAATATTTGCTGTCTGTTTGTCGACAATGACAGAGAAGAAAAAGAGAAGAAGAAGAAGAAGAAGAAGAAGTATCAAGTCTGTCTCTAGTTGTCCTGTCTTGCTGAATTATTTTATGATGACTGGCTCTGACCAAGGTCAGAACACTACGTGTCAGATCACATAGCTGTGTCTCAGTTACAACAGGGATTTTTTCATCTTCTGTTCATTTTTACTGTTCTTCTTTTGTTCTTCTCTTCTGTCTGTCTGTCTGGCTGTCTGTCTGTGAGTCATGTTGCTGACAGACAAGATGTTTGCAGTGAAAAGCGTGGGTGAGGGGAGGTCACTATGGTGTTATGGCCTGCAGTCAATGGGCTGTCTGCTGTAGTGTTGTCATCGCTTCTGCTCTTCCCTAATTGTCTCCCCTCCTTTACTGGCCGTCTAGGTGAAGAAACGAACAACAAACAAACAATAAAAGGATCCATCTTTGATGACTCACCAATATTCATAATGCTTTGTTTCTTTTTTATGAAAGTTTTTCTTGTGTGTAAGAATTTCCTTTTTTCTCTGGCTTATTGATAGTAAAAAATTATTGTATTACAAAATAAGTCTATGATAACATAAGAAGAAAGCTGATTGTTTGGGTCTATGTTTGAAAGGTGAGAAGGCACTTAACTGTCAGCGTATGATTCTATTACTACGTATTGTTTATAGTGAATATCAAAACAGAAGTAGGAAGGAGCATACATAAAATCACGTTCTGTGTTTTGCAACGTGTTTCTAGCTATTAACGTAGCACTCGACTCGGGTTTTCCCCACTGAATTGTTTTTGCAAAGTTTTTTCTTGTGAGGCTTTTCAGTTGTAAACTTTCTCCCTTTGTCTCAAGTCTGTTACTAAATCAAGAATGACCTAGAAACATTGTCAACTGTGACTCCAGCTTCATCACCACCACCAACAGCAACAGTAGTAAATCAAAACACCTTGTTGTGTTACATTCTGAGATCCACAAAAGTTGATCTATTTGATTTCAGATCATCGAGGACATGAAAGGACAGATAAAGTTTGGATAACCTTGTGGTGTAAGAATTGAGCTCGTGATCTGACAAGCCACCACTAAAGCATCTGCTTAAGGGGATTTTCTACTCGAATTAACACCAGTTCTTACTTTTCCTTTTTCCTTCCACTTGTACCCTATGGCGTCGCAGGGAGATATAACTGTCTGTCTGCAGCAAGGCGGGTAGCTTGGAGGAGGGACAGACAATCCATGGACTTTCAGTGTTTCTGCCACGAAATCACTCCAGTGTTGCCTGGGTCTACCTCTGGCCCTCGTGCCAGAGTACCTCAAGTTGTAAGCACGCAGGGCTCGCTGGTTTGGCGGCATCCGTGTGAGATGCCCGAGCTGCTTGGTTCGTTGTTGTTCAATATGGTGTATATTATAACATCAGTACCGACCTGAATTCCCTAAAAATCCCTCGAAAGAGACTATAAAAACGGAGGTATCGTGTGTGATCGCTCACAGAACATCTTCCACACACTTTAAAATCTGTTTCGCTCTCTGGAAGCATAGTCTTTTCCATGCTGGTTGAAATGAATGACAAACAGTTACAAAACTGCACACACACGGGTACTGACTGAAAAAAGAGCATGAGATATTATTCGATTATCTTCGAAATAAAAAAATACAAAGAAAAGTGGTGACCCAGGGAAACATAAAAAAGTCATCTTGCTACACCCTTCTTCTTCTTGTCCCTCATGCTTATTTTGTTCTTTGTAGCTGCTGTTGCTTTCTGCAATCATAGGAACTCAAGACAGAGAGTGCAAACGGCGAAGATGGGATTTCCAACAACCTTGGCCCTTCCCTGCGACAACTGCAGCTATCTTCTTCTCAAAACGCTAAGACAGCAACTACTGTGTTCTGTCGTCATATGAGCAAACATTAAGCATCTGCCAAGTCAGGCCCCATGCATGGGAAATAACTGGGGTTTTTTTCAAGGTTTCGGGGAGGAAACAAGGCAGAAAAAATGGACTATAGGCACTAAAATAGACGAGAAATTAACATCAAGAACCCTCCCCCCCAAGCAGAAACAAAGAGAGGGATAGAAAAGAGGGAAAACCTAGCACAGAATTTCCAGATGGTGGGGATGCTCTTATATTGACCCCCCCCCCCCCCCTCTGGTCCCCCCTCCTCCCCCGCATCCCTATGGGGGAACTGCAATTATGAGATTGTATATGGGAGAAGAATAGAAGCATCACAGGCATGGCCCTTTTAGGGGGAGCAAAGGTTTAGTCTTCTTGGTCATGTGTGCAACCATTCACCCGAACCAATGACCCGTGCGTTGTGTCCTAAAGTGGTTAAAGTCCTAAAGTGGACAGGATCAACAGAGACAAGAACTCATCCCCAGGTCTGGAAACTGTCTGTGGAAACTGTACACCTTCTCCTGTCCTTCACCAGGTGGGCTGCCAATGCACAGACTGCAAATCACAAGACAAACCACTCCAGACCTGACCATTCCTGTTGTGTCTTTGTGAGTGTGAGAGATAGGTTAAACAACAGATTTTCCCCGGGAAAGGTAGGGAGTACGTATTTCACACTGAAAGTTACGTTGGGCTTTAATTTATGTCATATATTTTTCATTGTCATTATTTTGGGTCGGATTTATTTCTTCGTGTGTGTTGATATAAAACGATGTACTATATAGTTTTTAAAATGATTTCCGGTTACGTTTGGACCAGTTTCGCGCAGTTGAAGGACTTAATCCTGTTAGCGACAAGAAGACCATTTAAGGACAACTCACCCGTCGCCTGGACCTACAGTGATATCAAGGCTTTACTTCATCACTTCCTATAAAAGATGTTTACACCTCTTCTACTCTCTCTCTCTCTCTCTCTCTCTCTCTCTCTCTCTCTCTCTCTCTCTCTCTCTCTCTGTTTTTTCTATTTTATATCGATTTTATGTTAAGTCAGAAATTCACAGAGGTATATGATTAATTTTGTTCTATCTCACGTGATTTAGTGCTATATACAAAGAATGTATTATTGTTTTGTTGTTGTCGTCGTCGTCGTCGTCGTTATCATCATCAGTATCAGCATCATCATCACCATTATCATCATCATCATCATCATCATCATCAGCAGCAGCAGCAGCAGCAGCAGCAGCAGCAGCAGCAGCAGCAGCAGCAGCAGCAGCAACAGCAGCAGCAGTAGTAGTAGTAGTAGTAGTAGTAGTAGTAGTAGTGGAAGGAGGAGGAGGAGGAGTAGGAGAAGTAGTGGTAGTAGTAGTAGCAGCAGCAGAAGCAGCAGCAGTAGTAGCAGCAGCAGCAGCAGCAGCAGTAGTAGTAGTAGCAGCAGCAGCAGAAGCAGCAGCAGTAGTGGTAATAGTAGTAGCAGCAGCAGCAGCAGCAGTAGTTGTAATAGTAGTAGCAGCAGCAGCAGCAGTAGTGGTAATAGTAGTAGCAGCAGCAGTAGTAGGGGTAGTAGTAGTAGTAGTAGTAGTAATAATAATAATAGTAGTAGTAGTAGCAGCAGCATCTGCAGCAGCAGCAGCAACAGCAGCAGCAGCAGCAACAGCAACAGCAACAGTAGTAGTAGTAGTAGTAGTAGTAGTAGTAGCAGTAGTAGTAGTAGTAGTAGTAGTAGTAGTAGTAGTAGTAGTAGTAGTAGTAGTAGTAGTAGTAGTAGTAGTAGTAGTAGCAGCAGTAGTAGTAGTAGCAGCAGCAGCAGCAGCATAGTTGTTTGTGTTGTTTTTTCTACAGAAATTTTTCCTTGAAAATCTGACAGTAAATTTTCTCTCAAACACCCTATTTCCAACACTTAATGCGACTTAATGCTTTATGCAATCACTTAGACTCGCTTTGATGGGTCGTGCTTTCAGGTAGACCAGTGGTCTAGCGGTAACTCACCTGCCTAGAAAGCAAAAAAGCCCGGGTTCATAGTATGCGGTGGTTTGATCCCCGTTTGTGCCTGAAACTTTCCCCACATTTAGTATACCGTGAATGGCGCTCTGGGTGCTAGTATTTCGGATGGGATGATAAACCGAGGCTCCATGTGCAGCACTTGTCTAGCGCACGTAAAAGAACCCACGGCAACAAGAAAGTTGTCTGTGGTAAAAATTCTGTAGAGACAAGCCACTCTGGTAAGGAAACAAATGCAAATGCAGACAGGAGAAAAGAATAATGGGTGGCGCTGCTCTTGTGGCGACGCGCTCTACCTAAGAAGAGTAACCTGAATTTTACGCAGAGAAATCTGCCGTGAGTTAAGGTGGTATACAATACATGCAACACAATGCAATACAATGCAATACAATACAACACGATACAATACAATGTAATGCAACGTAATGTAATACAATGCATTGCAATACAGTACAATACAATGCAATGCAATACAGTACAGTACAATGCAATACAGTGCAATAAAATACAATGCAATGCAATGCAATACAATACAATACAATACTCTGCTATTCTCATGTGACATTTGTCACACCACGTCACGCCCAGTCACGTCACGTCACGTCACTTCACCTCACGTCACTTTACGTCACTCCACTCCACTTTACGCCACGTCAAGTCACGTCACTTTACTTCACATCACTTTACTTCACACTTCACGTCACATCACGTCACGCCACACCACGTCACATCACGTCACGACACATAACATCACATCATGTCACGTCAAACCACGTCACGTTACTTTACATGACGTCACAGTCTCTAGCACTGACCCCAAGGTCAACTGCTTTTTTTTCCATCAGTATCACGTGCACGTGTGTCGATTTTTTTCGTGTATGTCTTTCATTGCTGTGCCCTCTGTCTCTCCTTCTTCTTCTTCTTCTTCTTCTTCTTCTTCTTCTTCTTCTTCTTCTTCTTCTTCTTCTTCTTCTTCTTCTTCTTCTTCCTCTTCTGTCTGTTTGCCATAAATCAACGCTAATGGTAGGAAGAACAAATTACCGATGTATTTATTCCTTTGCTAGAAAGTGATCCTTCATTTCTGTCTTGCAGGGAGTGTCAGTTGTAGGACTAAGTGTTATATGTATTGTATGTTTTTTGTGTTATGGAAGCTAGAGTGAATTGTTGTGGCGTTTTTGCTGAATTATGTACAGTTTTGGTCACTGGGTGTATTTGGCTTTATTTGTCACAAGAATGTTGTTGTCATTGTCGTTGTTGTTGTCGTTGTTGTTGTTGTTGTTGTTGTTGTTGTTGTTCTTGTTCTTCTTGTTCTTCTTCTTGTTCTTCTTCTTCTTCTTCTTCTTCTTCTTCTTCTTCTTCTTCTTCTTTTTCACAATTCTTTTTCATCTTCTTCTCATTTCTTCTTTTCAATTCTTCGCAATTCTTCTTAGCAATTCTTCTTCTTCGCAATTCTTCTTCTTCTTCTTTGCAATTCCTCCTACTTCTCCGCCTCCTCCTCCTCCTCCCTTTTCTTCTTCTTCTCCTTCTTCTTCTTCTTCTTCTTTTCTTCTTCTTCTTCTTTTCTTCTTCTTCTTCTTCTTCTTCTTCTCCTTCTTCTTCTTCTTCTTCTTCTTCTGCTCCTCCTTCTTCTTCTTCTTCTTCTGCTCCTCCTTCTCCTCCTCCTCCTCCTTTCCCTTCTTCTTCTTCTTCTTCTTCTTCTTCTTCTTCTTCTTCTTCTTCTTCTTCTTCTTCTTCTTCCTCTTCTTCTTAATTCTTCTTCGCATTTGTTCTTCGCAATTCTTCTTCGCAATTCTTAATCTTCGCATTTCGTCTTCTTCGCAATTTTTTTCTTCTTCTTTGAACGCTCACACATCAACAATTGTTGTCTGTCAAATGAGCGAAAATACATTGCGCTTCCATTAAGCACCTGACAAGTCAGGCTCAGCACATCTGGCTTCGGCATGGGAGAGAATTGTTATCTCTTTTAGTCTTTCTGAAAAACACCGAACCCAGGCTGGAGAACAGACCAAGAAGGCAGAAAAAAGACAAAATTGAGTGACAGAAAGAAAATAAAAGGCAAAAACAAAGATAGGGATAGAAAAGATTCAAACAAACCACTGTTGTCCGTCGCTCTTTCTCTGTTTCTGGTCCATCCACCTGGAATGACCTCCCTCTTTCACTTCGCCAAAAGCCTTCACTTCATACCTTCAAATCCAGCCTCAAAACACACTTATTTCCTACCTGAGACTTTCCCCCTCATATCTGTGCCTAATTTTCAACAGCATCCTTCACCTCCTAAGTGTGTTCTCGAGTGTGTGTGTGTGTGTGTGTGTGTGTGTGTGTGTGAGCATACGTGCGTGCGCGCGCATGGTGTTGAAATCTGTTGTTCATTACGTTTAAGGAGAGCTGCATGCGTGTAAATGATTTGAGTGCAAGCGCTTCGATTTGTTGTGTGTGTTTTTTTTTTTAAAGATTCAGCGCTATATAAATTCCATATCTTCTTCTTCTTATTGTTGTTCTTCTTCTTCTTATTAACAGAGAAATTCCTAGCACAGGACTTTGAGAAGGTGGGGGATGATATTATACTGACAGACCTTAACATCTCCACAGGGAAATTTGTCACAAGCCACAAAGTGTCCATTGTAAACCTTTCCACCTTGCCAACTATTCATCTTTCAAGTTTTGTCAGACAGCAGATCCCAGCATGCAGGATTGGCAGAGAGACATCCTCAAAGAGAACACTGATCAAAGTTCCTTTGTCGGCTGCATCCAATTTGACAACGCTTGTGAAGGGGTTGTGCTGTGATCATGACTGGCTGTTTCAGGGCTGGTTTTATATGTGACGCTCCACCACGAAATGAGTTGCAGTGCACCTGACTCATTTTTCAGTTAGGAGCCATTTTAAGCCAAATGGGGGTCAGGTTGTCGATTCTGAGATTTTGACTGATTATTAAACTAAAGCCATTTTTCTACCTTGTACTGAAGTATCAAGGCGAAATTTTGTTTCCTTTTGCATTTATAAACACCCAAGCCCTCATTCTGACCACCAATTAGGATGCTAAACTTGTCAATCTATCATTTTGTCACTTACTGGAATCTATCATTTCAGTTTGTAGCAACTTTTTATTTTATTTTATTTTATAGAATTGACCAATTTTCAATCGGTCTTCTTCATTGAATAGCCTTTTTATTGCGGGTCAATAACATGTCAATACATAGCTAACATATGATCTCCTGTGCAATGCGATTCATTAAGGGGTGAAGCGTCACATTGGGTTTTCCTGTTGATGCCTTTTCCTGGCACACTGGGAGTGGTCTGGGCTATTTCTGGTTTTCTCTTGTCATTAAAGCAGCCATTAAACCGTTGAGGCCGACATGTTCGCACTTGGTGGCTTTCAGTGACTTCCGTCCAGAGAGAGAGAGAAGAGAGAGGAGAGAGAGAGAGAGAGAGAGAGAGAGAGAGATGAGAGAGAGAGGAGAGACAGACGACAGACAGACAGACAGACAGACAAAGACAGAGAGACAGAGCGACAGAGACAGAGACAGAGAAACAGACAGAGAGACAGAGGACAGAAGCCAGACAGAGAGAGACAGACAGACTGCAGACAGAGACAAAGACAGAAGAGACAGAGACAGAGAAACAGAAGACGAGAGAGACGAGAGAGAAGAGACAGGACAGAGCAGAGAGTCAGAGACAGACAGAGAGAGAGAGAAGCGAGAGAGAGACAGACAGACAGACAGACAGAACAGAGAAGAGAGAGAGAGAGAGAGAGAGACAGACAGACAGACAGACAGACAGACAGACAGACAGACAGAATCTGTGGTGTAGATGTAACACAACCTGATTTAACACCCAGAAGAAGGCGTTTGATCTCTGTTTGTGTTGAAACTCCCTACCCCCCCCCCCCCTTCCACTAGACTTTGATTGGTTGTCTTGGTGCTAGCCTATTGGGATGAGATCATAAACCAAGGCCCCGTGAACAACATGTATTCAGCGCATGTAAAAGAACCCACGTCAACGTGTGAGTTTTCCCTTGGAAAATTTTTTTGTAGAAAAAAAAGCCAGTCTCATAGGGAAACAAATACACTTGCAAACAGGGAAATGAAAACAAATTATGGGTTGCACTTGGGTACGGGATAGCTCAGTGGTCGGTGCACTCGCTTTCCCCCAGCCAAGTTAAGCAGCGTTGTGCGTGGTTACCAGTTGGATGGGTGACCGTTTGCGCGACTTGGCTTCAATACAGTCCCCCCAGTTCACCCAGCTGTAAATGGGTACCTGCCCTCTTTAGGGTCAGGGAAGCTAAAGCAGCGAGGGAGAGGAGATGGGCGCCGCCCTCAATATGCTGGCCCCTAGAGAAGCTGAGGTCTCTGACGCCTCGCTCCCCTACGACCACATAGGTTATGGGACACCTTAAACTTACTACTCTCGGGGTTGGGGTAGGGGTGGGGGGCAACAGACTCCTCCAGGAGCAGAGCATTCCGAGGTAAGGCAGAGAAATCTAAAGTGACTGAAAGTGGTATTCCATTCAGTTCAGGTAAATTTAGTTGCTTTTAAATTAATTTTTTTTACTTTCGAGGATAATGGGATAAGCACTCGTGTGCTTATACTTTTTACTCCAGTTCTCGTGTGTATGCAGTTTCGTCAATTTTGTCATCCGTTCCCACCGGCACACAATGGCCTACTCTTCCGAAAAGCGGAACGGGTTTTAACGTGCAATGATGTTTACAGTTCCGGATTTTCAGCAGATAGGGATGCTTGCAAAATGCTACTGTACACTGCATCACATCAAATAGATCATAGAACGTGGAAGAAAAAGAAACATACGTTGACCAGTTATATCCAAGTAGCCTATGGATATTATTAATAATAATAATAATAATAATAATAATAATAATAATAATAATAATAATAATAATAATAATGATAAATAAAATTATATAGCGCTATATTTTGCAAAAAACAAATCAAAACGCTCTAATTCATCCTACTCATTCACAAGCAGCCAGTTACAATAAATAGTTTTTTTTTGTTATCAGTAATAGTGAATCATTTCATAAAAGGGCCACAAAAACCAAACCCAAAATGAACGGACATAAAAGAGTCAATAGTTGCAGAAATAGTAGACGAAATCAGAAAGCTTGTCTTGATAAGCGAAACATGACAATCTGTGATGAGCTTAAATGTATTTTTTCAACGAGTATGTATGCATGTATGTATTTATGTATGTATGTATGTATGTATGTATGTATGTGTGTATGTATGTATGTATGTATGTATGGTGTATGTAAGTATGTATGTATAAGTGTGTATGTATGTATGCATATATGTATGGATGTATCTATCTATCTATCTATCTATCTATCTATCTTTATTTTATTGCATTATTTTATTTACTTTATTTTACTTTATTATCATATGTATCCCTAAGGGCGGGGAATGGTTGTAAAAAAGCACATGGGTGCTTATTCATTATCCTCAAAATAATTTTTTTTGTTATTGTCATTATCTATCTATCTATCTATCTATCTATCTATCTATCTATCTATCTATCTATCTATCTATCTATCTATCTATCTATCTATCTATCTATCTCTATCTATCTCTATCTATCTATCTATCTATCTATCTATCTGTCTGTCTGTCTGTCTCTCTGTCTGTCTGTCTACCTACCTATCTGTCTATCAGTCTATCTGTCAGTCTGTCACACACAATGCACAGACAGAAAAACAGACAGGTGGAAAAGCTGTAACACTGCTCAATACTGAATGAACTCTCTCCTTTAATGCCTGTCATCAAAGGGCCATAACCTCAGCCGAGCTCTGCAGATGCTTTAGAGGAAAGTGAAGGGCGAACTGTCAGGAACAATCACTCTATAACAACAAAAGACAACTCTGCAGAAACAAAATGGCGACAATCGCTCGGAAGCTAGTCAGATAACAGACAGGCAATGTCTCCATGGAAGTGAAAATGTCACTCTGATATGTATGTTGTTTTGATATGAGTTTGTTTCCTGTGGGAATGCTAGGAGGCCTGTCCCTATAAACAGCATCCCCATCTTCTGCACAGTCTGTGCTGGGAAGGAATTCCCTCTTTTCGTTCCCTCTCTTTCCTTCTGCCTTGTTTTTTTCTTTCTTATTCTTCCTGTCAAGTCAAGTCAAGTCAAGCTTTTCGTAAGAGTAGGCCATTGTGTGCCGGTGGGAATAGATGACAGAATTTACAAAACCGCATACACACGGGGATTGAATGTACAAAAGCACATAAGAGCTTATTCCGTTATCCTCGACATAAAAGAATATAAAAAAAAATAAAGATTCAGTTAAACTTTTATTTCCAGATGGTATATTTAATAAGCAATGCATTTGCTTTTTTATCAAGCCATCTATTTAGAAACAAAAACAACTCGATTAATAGCATCTCACTACATTATTACCATAACCAATTATAATAAAACTGACTCCAAAAGAAAAAAAAACACACACAGAAAAAAGCACACATGACCAAAAACAAAACAAAAACCCAACAACAAAACCGGAACCCCCCCTTCCCCCCCTACCACCACCACCACATAATATTACACTGCAGAACTCGTGCACACAAACAAACACACACACATACACACACGCACACGCACACCCAACGCAACCCTCTTCTTGTCTGTTTTCTGCCTTCTGGATCCATTCTCCGGCCTTTCTTTCCACAAAGATTGAAGGACTAACAATAATTATATCCCACGCCGCCGAACTTTTGGGGCTGAGCCTGGTTTGTCAGGGGCTGTATGGCAGCACAAGGTATTTTCGCTCATATGACCGGCTGACAACAATTGTTGCTGTCTGAGCGTTTGACGTTGGCATTATGCTTTTTCTCTTCATCAATCCAAAGCTTTGGTGTTCAGCTTTAGTGTTGACTTGGCGTGTCTTCTTCCATAACTTCTTGAGGAGTCGTTTGGGCACTGAGCTGCTGTAGTGTTGTTGTTTTTTAGGGCAGTGTGTCATGGATAAGCTGAACCTGGTGGAGCCCATTCTTCTCCAGGTTGCAGGGTGCATGCTGGGTATGGTTGTGTCATTCGTATCACCCACCAGAGCTGTGCTGGTCATTTACAAGAAGCAAGATTGAGTTTGAAGTATGCACATGATGGTGTGTGTTAAGTTAAGAGATAAAAAAGTTACGATCATTCTAACATAATGATTAGTATGGCAGTTTTTACACACACACACACACACATACACGCGCGCGCGCACATACGCACGCACGCACACATGCACACATACACGCACTCACGCACTTACGCACACACACACACAAACACACGCATTCACTCTCTCTCTCTGTGTCTTACTGTCTCTCTCTCTCTTTCTCTCTCTTTCTCTCTCTCTCTCTCACACACACATACACACACGCACGCACGCACGCACGCATGCACACACACACACACACACACACACACACACTTAACCTGAAACAACGTTGATCTGAGCTAAAAGTTCAAAGAAAGAAACCTTATCCTTGTTCTGCTTCTATGTGGTTTAACAAGCCATTACTTTGTGTGAGCAATTAATTGTCTATTTCTGTGTCCATCAACGTTTCGTTTGATTGTCTTCCTCTTTTGGAAAATCTTTAAACTCTTAACACATTTTGTTCAGGTTCGCTTTCTCCAATCTGAAATAAGCAAATAGTGGATCGGTGGTCTAGAGGTAATGCACCTGCCTAGAAAGCGAAAAGTCCGGGTCGGAACTGTGCGGTGGTTTGATCCCCGTTTGGGCCCAAAACTTTTCCCCCATCCATTAGAACGAGTGGTGGTCTCGGTGCTAGTCTTTATCTAGCGCATAAAAGAACCCACGGTAACAAGAGAGCTGTCCCTGGCAAAATTCTGTAGAAAAAATCCACTCTGATAGGGAAACAAATAATTATAGCTATAGTTGTAGACAGAAAAAAAGGGTGGCGCTGCTCTTGTGGCCACGC
This sequence comes from Rapana venosa, assembly GCA_028751875.1. Taxonomy (NCBI): domain Eukaryota; kingdom Metazoa; phylum Mollusca; class Gastropoda; order Neogastropoda; family Muricidae; genus Rapana; species Rapana venosa. The sequence goes on along the minus strand of CM054139.1, from coordinate 2,951,630 downwards.
GCTCTCCCCAGGGAGAGCAGCTTGAATTTCAGCAGAGAAATCTGCCGTGACTTAAAGTAGTAGAAAATAGAAAAAAAAAGTTGCTTAACCTTTGAGCCACAAGACAATTAGGACAAATGTTCAATTCCTTCTTTCTCCCTCAAAAAACCGCATTCCCTTAAACAAAGCAGCTTGCATATGTTGCAATTAAGGTTCTACAATTAACCTCTTCCCTACGGGTAACCCGCTATTAGACAACTAACCATCTACTAGCCCTTCCCTACCTATCACCCACTTCTGGGTTACTGTAGCATACAATGTGCACAGTGCACAGGTGCTGGGAAAGACAGGTTCTCTCCCTTAACGTAAAAGGTAAAGATAAAGGTGTCCCATAACCTATGTCGTCGTAGGGGAGCGAGGCATCAGAGACCTCACTTCTCTAGGGGCCAGCATATTGAGGGCGGTGCCCATCTCCTCTCCCTCACTGCTATACCTTCCCTGACCCTAAAGAGGCAGGTACCCATTTACAGCTGAGTGAACTGGGGGAACTGTACTGAAACCAAGGCGCGCAAACGGTCACCCATCTAAGTGGTAACCACGCTCGACGCTGCTTATCTTGGCTGGGGGGAAAGTGAGTGCTCCGACCACTGTGCTATTCCGTGTCCTTAACGTAGGATAGTGTTAACGAATCTCCACTGTGAAGTTCAGATGGACAGTTCTGCGGTGGGTATACCATGGGTCTGTCATTATAAACATGACCCCTACTTTGTGTACTAAAAAAATCCCTCTTGTTTATCCTTCCCTTTGTTTATGCCTTGTTCCTTTTTCTTCTTATCATCTCCTTCTCGGTTTTTTTTCTTCTGCCTTCTCGATCAATTCTCCAGCCTCTTTTTGTTTTTACCCCCAAAGACTTGAAAGATAACAAGTCTGTCCCATTCTGAAGTCCTCCGCGCTGAGCCTTACTGGTTGGGCGCTTAACGGCAGCGCAACGCGTGCTTGTTCATAGAACAGACAACGATAGTTGTTGTCTGAGCATTTGAGGAAGAAGAGGACATGGTCAGTATTTTCCTAACATCAGAGTTAGTCTTTGTTCTAAATGGAGTAAAAGTAGATACTGGGTACATGGATGTTTTGCCATCAGTTGTCAGTGTGTGTGTTGTTGTTGTTGTTTCTTCGATTTTATGTCTATTCACACAAATTGATTTTAGACGAGAGAGAGAGAGAGAGAGAGAGAGAGAGAGAGAGAGAGAGAGAGAGAGAGAGAGTATGAACTGTAGGAAAGTGTGTGTGTGTGTGTGTTTACTTTAAAATCTTTGTACTTTAAGGGATATTAGATGTGTATGTGAGTGCGTGCGTCCGTACATGCGCGCGTGTGTTTGTGTGTTCGTGTTCAGATCAAAGGCTTTGTGACTTGTCACCCCATCTCTTAGTGTCACTAAGGACATCATGGTGTCACACACACATACACATACACATACACACACACGCACGCACGCACACACAGACACACACACGCACACACACACACACACACACACAGGAAGTCTGTGATCTACAGAAGCCTGTCACAGACTGCTGGCGTGTCTGTGTTATGGATGTAAATGTCATGATACCTTTGTTCTGGTCAGACAGAAACACACAATGCGATTCTACCTTAATAGGCTGATAGATTTATTTTTAACTTCATAGGTACGCAAATCGCATTGTACGTTGTCTGGAATGTGTAAAGCGTTTTGATTTTTGTGTGTGGAAGATAGAGGGCTATATAAGTTCCATTTCTTCTTCTTCTTCTTCTTCTTCTTCTTCTTCTTCTTCTTCATCATCATCATCATCATCATCATCATCATCATCATCATCATCATCATCATCATTCTTCTTCTTCTTTTTCTTCTTCTTCTTCTTCTTCTTCTTCTTCTTCTTCTTCTTCTTCTTCTTCTTCTTCTACCAATATGAAATGTAGCTTTTTGTGTCTTTTCAAGATTATGATCCATATTAATATGCCTGTCAGTATAGTAATTGCCTTTCATGGGATGATTAAAGTGTTTTTGACTTGATTTGACTTGTCTTGACAAAAAGACAGACAGATAGACAAATGTGCAAGCAAACAGACAGGCGAACTGTTTAACATTCAGACAAAAGTCAAGTATATCCACAGAAGACAATTTGTCATTGTTACTGTTGCCAAAGTGTGTGTGTGTGTGTGTGTGTGTTTGTGTGTGTATGTGTGTGCATTGTGTGTGTTTTGTGTGCGTGCATTGTGTGTGTGAATGTGTGAGTGAATATGTGCGCATGTGCATGCACGTGTGTGCGCGTGTGTATGCGTTGTGTGTGTATGTATGTGTTTGTCTGTTTCTGTGTCTGTGTGGATGCATGCACTCACTCAAACATGTGTTTTCATAGATACTTGGACCACATCCAAAAAGATAATGTGCAATGTGTCTGTGTGTGTCTGGTTTTGTCAGTGTGTCTGCGCATCTTTTGCACATTGAAGTATGTGTTTGCATAGATACCTGGATTATATCAGTATCAAAATGTTCATGTTCAATATGTTACAAACCCGAATGAATCCATTGTAAACATTCCCACCGTGTGAACTGTTCATCTTTCAAGTTCTGTCAGACAGCAGATCACAGCAGGATTGACAGCGAGACATCCTCAAAGAGAACACTGATCAAAGTTTCTTTGTCGGCTGCATCCAATTTGACGATGCTTGTGAAGTGGTTGTGCTGTGATCATGACTGGCTGTTTCAGGGCTGTGTGGGTTTTTTTTTTTTTATTGATGCCTTTTCCTATCAAACTGAATATGGTCTGGAGTATTTCTGACTTTCTTTGTTCATGAAAACATCCATTAAAATGATGAGGTTGGTGTGTTTGGGTTCGGTGGCTTTTAGTTAAGATTTTCTACATTCAGTTGTGTACAGTGTCTGTGTTTGATAGAGATTTGAATGCCTGAAGAAATATTGTGTACATATTAAAACCTGTTACACCTTTTGAAAGTGCTAGACATTTCATGCTGGCAGGAACAAATGAAAAAATTAAAAAAGAAGAAATTGCATACACACAGGGTCATGTTTAGACAAGATCCCCAATGTAAAAATGCAATTTACCCAAATGAAGGGAAATATATCAGCTGCATATGCAAACATCTTACCATTGGTGAACCTTTGAACTCTAGCCAAGTAATGGGGAAAATCTACACACATAGAAGATGTAGATGAGGAGAGAGAGGGAGAGAGAGAGAGAGAGAGAGAGAGAGAGAGAGAGAGAGAGAGAGAGAGAGAGAGAGAGAGAGAGAGAGAGAGAGAGAGAAGGATATGTAACACTGCTCAATACTGAATGCACTCTCTCCTTTAGTGCCGGTCATCAAAGGGCCATAACCTCAGCCGAGCTCTTCAGATGCTTTGGCGGAAAGTGGGGGGGGTGAGCTGTCAGGAACAATCACTCTAAACAACAAAGACAACTCTACCAGAGAAAATGAGTGAGAGCCCTTTGAAGCTGGTCAGATAATAGACAGGCCAGTGTCTCCTCAAAATTAAACATCTCCCTCTAATACCCTTGGCATTTCTGTACATCTCGGGTAAGTTGACAACTTCGTGCTCTCTCTCTCTCTATAAACAAAACATCAATGTTATTGAGTTTTTGTGCTGACTTGGCTTGCCTCATTAAGGAACTGCTGGAGGCAGAGATTGACTTTTTCAATTTCCTGACTGACCAGCTATGTTGTAGGTTTAACACACGCACATTTTCCAGAACTATTACTATACAGACTTGGACACAGATAATGCTATTAATCATCATCTTAAACGTCAGCAGTCCCTTGAACACAATGGTCATCCAGGAAACACAAGGGACGTGTCGGTCAACAGTTTTCTCCAGGCTTTTCTGTTTTCAGCCTTTTGCAGCAACAGTGCCATGACAAGGTTGGTCCAGTCTGTTATTTTCTTTATTCAGTTTTTCGTTTGTCTGCCTCTGGGTCTTTCCCTCTCAAGTGTCCCTGCAGGATAGGTCTTGGTAAGAGAGAGCTGTCGCGTGTGATGTAGCCAAACCATGCCAGCTTCCTCCTCTTTACAACAACAGCCAGAAGGGGTTTGTTTGTTCCTGTGGCCCAGCTTTCATGACTATGGCCTCTTGCCACACTGATTCCTTGGTTTTGTGGTCCCACCAGGAAATGCTATTATTAGGTCACACTCATTAGTGTGGCAGCTCTCCCACCCCTCTGATCCTCCCCCATCTCCCCGTCCTCCCCAAAATCAAATCTAAATTGGTGTATCATTTTTGTGAGATTCTATGCTGGATAACACAAATTGCTACCCTGTTGCCTGTGGTTACGTAAGTCATCAATTTGTGTGAGCAATCATTTGTGCATTTCTGCACCATCAGTGATCGGTTTAATAGTCTTCTTCCTTTGATTATAATCTTTATGTTCGTAAAAAAAATTATTTGTGTTCATTGTTCTCTGCTTGAAATTAGGAAATAAAGCTGCTTAACTACTAAGCAATTAAGCAGTTAGAACAGATTTCCAAACGTGTCTTTCTTTGGGAATACAATTTAATACTTAAAAAACCCGATTATTTTATAGTCGTAGCAATAGCGGTTTGAAACAAAAAGAAACTCGGCTAAAACAGTTCAAATGGGCAGATTCATGTCACAGAACTAATCTGACCTTAATGGAAAATTAACCGAGGAGTAGTATAGAATGAGTAGGATGAATGAAAGTGCTTTGATTTGTTTTGTTGCAAGATATAGCGCTATATAAATTCCATGTATTCTTCTTCTTCTTCTTCTTCTTCTTCTTCTTCTTCTTCTTCTTCTTCTTCTTATTTTAGCATAGGGAGTGAAGCAGCTCAGTGGTCACAACACTCACCTTCCTCAAGCTAATGTTAACAAGTGTTGAGTGTAGCTACTTCGTAGATGGGTGACCGTTTATCCACCTTGGCTTCAGTACTGTCCCCCAGTTCACCCAGCTGTAAATGGGTACCTGCCCTCTTTAGGGACAGGGAAGGTAAAGCAGCGAGGGAGAGGAGATGGGCGTCACCCTCAATATGCTGGCCCCTGGAGAAGCTGAGGTATCTGATGCCTTGCTCCTCAATGACCACAGAGGTTATGGTAACATTGTCCTTTTAGTATATGGCAGATGGAAAATCTGCCAGGAATAATCAAATGTGCATGTGTGCGTGCATGCGTGCGTGTGTGTATGTGAGAGAGAGCGAGTGTGTGTGTGTGTGTGTGTGTGTGTGTCTCTGTGTGAGAGAGAGAAAGAGTGCTTGTGTGTGCGTGTGTGCTTGTGTGTGTGTATGCATGCTTGTGTGTGTGCGTTGTTCAGATCAGAATTCTCTCTATTACCACGTCCCTTTATGTTATTAAGAACATTACACACTAGTCACAGACAGTCTGTGATGTACAAAACTCCAGTCACAGACTGATAGCATGTCTGTGCTGTGGATGAATGTCATGATACCTTCTGTTGGAACACAAACCTGCGAAACAGTCAGTCAGTCAGTCAATCACTCAGTTAACCAGTCAGTCAATAAGTCATTCATTTAGTCAATCAGTCAGTCAATCATTTAGTCAGTCAATCAGTCAGTCAGTCAATCAGTCAATCAATCAAACAATCATTCAATCAATCAATGAGTCAGTCAGTCAGTTAAACAGTCAGTCAGTCAGTCAATCAATCAGTCAGTAAGTCAGTCAATTAATTAATCAATCAATCAATCAATAAATCAATCAATGAGTCAGTCAGTCAGTTAAACAGTCAGTCAGTCAGTCAGTCAGCCAGTCAACCAGTCAGTCAGTCAGCTAACTGAAAAAAGTCAGTCTCCATCTCCTGTAATTCCTTGAGAGGTCAAGTGAAGTCAGCACTGAAAGTCAATAACATGATTAAAAAAAAAATTAGATAGATAGATAGATAGATAGATACAGAGAGAGAGAGAGAGAGAGAGAGAGAGAGAGAGAGAGAGAGAGAGAGAGAGAGCACAAAGTTGTCAACTTACGGGAGATGTACAGAAACGCCAAAGGTATTAGAGGGAGATGTTTAATTTTGAGGAGACACTGGCCTGTCTATTATCTGACCAGCTTCAAAGGGCTCTCACTCATTTTCTCTGGTAGAGTTGTCTTTGTTGTTTAGAGTGATTGTTCCTGACAGTTCACTCCCCCCACTTTCCGCCAAAGCATTTGAAGAGCTCGGCTGAGGTTATGGCCCTTTGATGACCGGCACTAAAGGAGAGAGTGCATTCAGTATTGAGCAGGGTTACAAATCCTTGTCCCTCTATGTGTCTGCCTGTTTGTCTATCTGCCGGTTTGAAGGAACAATGTGATTGTATTTTGTTAGGTTGCTATGGATACCAGTAGTTTCAAAGAAACACAGAGATCCATTATTGCACAATACTTGATTCAAAGCTAAGCAGACATATAAACAGGCAGACAAATGTATAACCAGACTGACGTACAGGCTGATAGATGTATATACAAACAGACTGGCCAGGACTGTCCTACTACAGGGAACAGTACAAGGAGGGAGACGAAGAGGCAGACAGAGAAAACGATGGGAAGGCAACATCAGAGAGTGGACTGGACCTTGAGTGGAACGACATACTCAGAAAAGCTGAGAACCCTGAGGAGTGGAGGAAGCTGGTTGCAAAAGTGTGTAGTACAAGCAGTGGTAGCAGCAGCAGCTGTAGCAGAAGCAGCAACAGTAGTAGTAATAGTAGTGGTGGTGGAGGTGGATGTGATGGTGGCAGCTTCTGATACAGAAGTTGTTGATGTTTTGCAGCAATCATGTCTGTGTTATTTGTTTATTATATGTCCATTTAAGTAATATGGTATAGTCTTTGATTTTTAATTAGATTGCTATTCACTTTGTTAATTGCATTATTTGCATAATATTTCATATTATTTGAATAATTATTCATTTTTTGTCCATACTGCTTTTTATTATTTCAATAGTTCATTCTGTTTCATAATTCACTTTGTTACTAATTGAAATCCCGTTCAAACACAGCACACAGACATACATACATCACACACACACACACACACACACACACATACATACATACACAAACATACCCACACAACGCACACACACAATGTACACACACGGGCACACTTACATACTCACTCACTCACATACACACACAAGGTACACACACACACACACACACAGACACACACATGACAAACACATCACACAGACACACACACACTCCAACACACACAGAGATCCAGCCAACCGATGATATCTATCTATCTATCTATCTATCTATCTCTCTCTCTCTCTCTCTCTCTCTCTCTCTATATATATATATATATATATATATATATATATATATATATATATATATATATATGAGAAATGGAAAAGTTTTCATCCCAGAATCGATTGGCTAAGAGTGTTGACATGCAGTGTAAACTTGCCATCCATAATATTAGCTTTATAAATAGACTAGAGAGGTCTCTCCAGGATTTCAGCAGAATTTCAATCAATAACGGAGTAAATTATTAAATGTGATAAAAGTGCTGAAGGAATAAAAATGGATGAATAAAAATGATTAAGTATTTCAAATAATGAAGAAATGTTAAGCAAAGAAGTACAGATCTGGATAAGTAAAAAAAATTGATAAGTACAGAACTAATCAGAAACACAAAGGAAGGCATGATTCAGCAGGCGTGCAATATATTCTTTTTAATATATTATTTGTATGTATTATGTATGTGTCTCTGTGTATGTATGTATGTATTTATTTATTTCGTAGATATTGGAATAAGCACCCATGTGCTTTTTTACATCTAGTACCCGTGTGCATGCAGGTTTGTCAATTGTGCCATCCGCTCTTACACGCACACAATGTTCTACATTCGCTCGCGCACGGGACCTCGATTTATGATCTCATCCGAAAGACCTTTGGTGGGGAGTGGAGTCGGCACTGATATTAAAAAGGAAAAATCCTCTTGAACGAGATTCGAACCCGGGTCAGCAGATCACGAGCGCAATGCGCATCACTAGCCATCAGACTATCCTACCCCCCTGCCCCCGCTCCGCACCTCAAGATGTAATTATAATAATAATTATAATAATACATGGAATGTATACAGCGCTATATCTTGCAAAAAACAAATCAAAGCGCTTATGCATGTGTCCACATAACAGACCTCAGTATAATTGTAGTTTCATTCGTTGGAGTATGCCGATGACACTCAGCTTCAATGTAGCAATACCCTTGAAAATCTGCCTTCCCTCCTGACAAATATGGCCCACTGCCTTCTAGACATTCAAAACTGGATGACTCAAAATAAGTTACAGCTAAATGCTGATAAAACGGAAGTCATGCTCATGGGGACCAAACATAAACTTTCCTCCATCACAACGACTTCAGTGGAATTCAGCAATACGTCGGTTCCTCTGTCCAGCTCTGTGAAATATCTAGGTGTGGTTCTTGACAACACACTCTCTATGAAAAAATTCATCACCCAGACCTGCCAGTCTTGCTTCTATCTATTACTGCGCATAAGTGCAATTCGCAAGTATCTGTCTACTGAAGCAACATCCAAACTTGTCACGTCTCTCATTCTTTCTCGACTGGACTACTGTAATTCTCTCTTGGCTGGTTTGCCGGCATCATCCATCCACTCCCTTCAACGCATACAAAACTCTGCAGCTCGACTGGTCCTTAGAAAGAAAAAATCTGAACACATCACTCCTCTTTTGCGATCTCTTCACTGGCTGCCTGTCTCACAAAGAATAAAGTATAAGATTAATACCCTTTGTTTCAAATGTCTCCACAAATCTGCACCTTCTTATCTCTGTAACTGTCTTCACCTGTACACTCCGTCCCGTTCCCTTCGTTCAGCTGTAGATACGTTGTGCTTTCGAACACCCAGATTTAAACAAACCACTGTTGGCCGTCGCTTTCTCTGTTTCCGGTCCCTCCACATGGAACGACCTCCCTCTTCCACTTCGCCAAAAGCCTTCTTTTGATTCTTTCAAATCTAGCCTCAAAACGCACTTATACTCTACTTGAGATCTTCCCCTGTTGTCTGTTCCTACTTGTCAATAGCTGCCTTCACCTCCACCACCCCCACCTAAGTGTGTTGTGTATATAAATTTGATATTTGTTTATCTTGATATTTATGGATGGTTGCATGCGTATGAATGATTTGAATGCAAGCGCTTTGATTTGTTTACTTTACAA
>CM054139.1:2914963-2929963 GCA_028751875.1 Rapana venosa | reverse complement strand
ATTAGCAGAATTGAGGTTGGAATAAAACTATTTTTAAATCGCAGGGTTCTAGACTTGGGTACTCTGTAGCGCTTTTGAGAAGGCAGGAGTTCAAAATATTTTGCAAGCACATGTGTGTCATCACTCACAATCTGTCTAGCTCTGTCTCTCACACGGCATTCATACAAGTCATTCAGTTTCATTTGCTCACAGCCCACAATTTTGCCACATCTGGTTACAATCTTGTTTACCATGTTTTTGTTTTTAACAGTCAGGCCCCCATACCAACAAACCAAGGAAAATGAAAGGACAGACTCAATAAAGCATCGGTAGAAATTTTGTAAAACTTTTACATTTACTTTAAGACTCCGGAGTTTTTGAAGGAAAAAGATGCGTGTATGTGTGTGCGTGCATGCATGTGTGTGTTGTGTGTGTGTGTTTGTGTGTGTATGTGTGTGAATGTGTGTGTATGTATAGTGTGTGAGTGTGTTGTGTGTTTGTGTGTGTGTAGTGTGTATGTGTGTGTGAGAGAGAAAGAGAGAGTGCGTGTGTGTGTGTGTGTGTGTGTGTGCGTGCGTGCATGCATACGCTCGTGCGTGCGTGTCTGAGTGCGTGCAAGCGTGTGCGTGCAGGCGAGTGTGTACATGCGTGTATGTTCATAAGAGAGAAAAGAAAGAGGCAGACAGAGACAAAAAGACTCACAGGCAGAGACAGAGACAGAGACACAGAGAGATGTGAAGGAAAAAGAAACGGCACTGTGTACAAAGATGCAGAGACACCAACCAGGCATTTGTGGAGAAAAGGGGCGAACGCTTAGATAAAAAGACACCAACATGAAAAAAACCCTCTGAAAACCAGAGGTACTGCTAGACAAGAACAGTTATTTCATTTATTTATTTATTCTTTTATTTCAAGGATAATGGAATAAGCACTCATGTGCTGCTTTTTTTTTTTACATCCAGTCCTCGTTGTGTATGCGGTTTTGTAAATTTTGCCATCCGTTCCCACCGACACACAATGGCCTACTCTTTCGAAAAGCGGAACAGGATTTAACGTGTGCGCAAGATGTTCTGCGTGCGTTCGCACACGGGGCCTCGGTTTATAGTCTTATCTGAAGGACTTTTGGGGAGAGTGGAGTCTGCACTGATGTTAACTCCAGAGGAAAATATCCCCGTGAACAGGAATCGAACCCGAGTCGTCAGATTGTCAGTGCAATGTTCTAACAACTATGCTATCCGGTCCCCCAAGAGAGAGATAGAGAGAGAGAGAGGGAGAGAGAGAGAGAGAGAGACAGAGAGACAGAGAGAAAGAGAGACACAGAGACAGAGAGTGAGACAGAGAGACAGAGAGAAACAAAGAGAGAAAGGAAGATTGAATCTTTAGTTTTCAAGGGTAACAGAATAAGCATACTCATACTTTTTTCAGAGGGAGAGAGAGCGAGGAGAGAGAGAGAGAGAGAGAGAAGAGAGACAGACAGACAGACAGACAGACAGACAGACAGAAACACAGAGACAGAGAGAAACAGAGACACAGAGACAGAGAGACAGAGAGAAAGAGAGAGATAGAGAGAGACAGAGACAGACACAGGCAGAGAGAGAGAGACACAGACAAACAGACAGACAGACAGAGACAGAGACACAAAGACACAGAAAAACAGAGACAGAGACAGAGAGAGATAGAGAGAGACAGAGACAGAGACACAAACAGACAAACAGACAGAGACACACACACACAGACAGACATACAGACAGAGACAGTCACAGCGAGAAACAATCGACATCCAACTTAATTCTACTGTGGCCCTCTCCTTTACGGCTAGCTATCAAAGGGCCATAACCCCAGCCCTGCTCCAGCTGCCTTCCCATCAGCACTGTGGCCAAGCAGGGCCCATCACTCTTACCGACAGCGGTAACTCAGGAAGGACAATCCTTGATGAAACAGTAATGGTAGTTGTTGTTGGCAGTGGGGGGAGGAGGGGAGGGGGATCGTGTGTGGGTAGGGTGGGGGGAGTGTTATTGGTTTCTCTGAAAGTAGTAGTCTTAACTAATGCCATGATGTACAATGGTAGATCGTGTCTGGACTCGAAGAAGCGTTCTTAGTTTATTATTGATTGGTTGATTTATTGATTGATCGGTAAATTGATTGGTAGATTGATTGGTTAATAGATTGATAGATAGATAGATTGATAGATAGATAGATACTTTAATTGATTGCTTGACTGGTTGATAGATAGATAGATGCATAGATAGATAGATTGGTTGATAGACAGATAGATAGACAGATAGATAGATAGATAGATAGATACTTTAAATGATTGCTTGACTGGTTGATAGATAGAAAGATAGATAGAAAGATTAAAAGATAGATAGATAGAGGATAGATAGATAGATAGATGGATACGTTGATTGCTTGATTGATTGATTTACAGATAGATATATTTGTTGATAGACAGATAGATAGATAAATTGATTGATTAATTATTTAAGTAATTAATTAACTACTTAATTAATTAATTCATGTTTTATTCATTCATTCATCCAGACATTCATTCATTCATGTTTTCTTCATGCAGTCATTTAGCCATTCAGCCACTTAGTCAGTCAGTCAGTCAGTCGGTTATATATTTATTCATGTATCCATCCATGTATTCATTCATTTACTGCTTTACACACTGGAGTTGTATATGTCTTATCATTGGCATTGTTTTCTTATTTTCACTGGCTAAAACAAATAAAAGATTGCTTTGTGCATTGAAAGTATGCTTTTCATCTTATTATTTATCTATTTATTCATTTATTATTTATTTATTTTATCTATTTAATTATTTGTTTGGTTATTTACTCTTTATACATTTTCACCTAGTTCTTTCTTTCTTTCTTTTCTTTCTTTCTTTCCTTCCTTCCTTCGTTCCTTCCTTTCTTTCCTTCTTTATTTCTTTCTTGCTTTCTTGTTTTCTTTCTTTCTTTCCTTCCTTCCTTCCTTTCTTCCTTCCTTCCTTCCTTTCTTTCCTTCTTTATTTCTTGTTTTCTTTCTTCCTCCTTTTCTGTATTTGTGTCCTTTCTTTCGTTCGTTTTTTTGTTTTCTTTCTTTTTCCTTCCTTCCTTTCTTCCTTTCTTTCCTTCTTTCTTTCTTTCTTTCTTTCTTTCCTTCCTTCCTTCTTTCCTTCCCTTCTTCCTTCATTTCTTTGCTGCTTTCTTTCTTCCTTTCTTTCTCTATTTCATTCATGTTTTTATTTATTCATTCATTTATTCACTTATTTTTGTTGTTTATGTAGGGGAAGTGGGGGGGGGGGGGGGTTGCATGCTTCTTGGTGTCTCATTGTCTTGGGACGTGCCTGTTCTGCTGTTCCTATGCCACTCAGTTCAAATGCATGCTAGGTATGCTTGTGTCATCCCTTCAACTGGCCACAGCAGCCGTGCTGTTCCATGAATGTTTTGACACGTGCGTAAGATGTTCTGCATGTGTTCTTCCGCGATACCTCAATGATTTTGGGAGATATTTATTCCTCTTTTGAGGGGACGGGATAGCTCAGTGGTAGAGCACCCGCTTTTCCCACAGCCAATGTTATAAACAGCATAGCGCGTGGTTACCTCTTGGATGGGTGACCGTTTGCGCGCCTTGGCTTCAGTACAGTTCCCCAAGTTCACCCAGCTGTAATTAGATGCCTGCCTTCTTTGGGGTTAGGGAAGGTAAAGCAGCGAGGGAGAGGAGATGTGCGCCGCCCTCACTATGCTGGCCCCCAGAGAATTTGATGTCTCTGATGCCTCGCTCCCCTACGAACACATAGGTTATGGGACACCTTAACCGTTTATTCCTCTTTTCATTTTATTCTTTTCTTTCGAGAATAATGGATTAAACACTTAATAGGAAATGAAGTCAGTACCAAAGATGGTTTTAAAGGAAGAACTGACATCGAAGAGATAATTTAATGGAGAATTGAACCCGTGTCTTTTAAGTTACTGTCAGATTGGTAGGCGTACGCTCTGCCTTGTGTCAGTGAAAACAGACCTTCAGATGTGTAAAGTGTGAAATTTATAACATAAAAGATAATCAGAGAAAACCGACAAACATACAGAATTCACATAGATTACACACGGACAAACAAAATGCAGACAAGAAGAATTTAGACAGATGGAGTAAATAATAATGCAGAGAGACAAACAGACAGACACACAGACTGAGAAAAGACTGACAGAGAATCAGAAAGATGGAATAAAGCAGAATGCATAGGGACAAAATACAGACAGACACACAGCCAGCCAGCCCGGCAGACAGACAGCCTGACAGACAGATAGGCAGGCTGACAGAGAATCAGATTGATGGATTAATAACAGACTACATAGAGACAAAATACAAACCGACTCACAGACAGACAGACAGACAACCAGCCAGACAGACATGCAGCCATCCATCCAGCCAGCCAGCCAGACAGCCAGGCAGATAGCCAGACAGCCAGACAGACAGATCAGCAGGCTAACAGAGAATTAGATGGAATAACAACAGACTGCATAGAGACAAAATACAAACCGACTCGCAGACAGACAGACAACCAGACAGACAGCTAGACATCTAGCCAGCCACGCAGACAGATAAACAGGCTGAGAGAAAATCAGACAGATGGAATAAAATACAAAACGCAGAGACACAGAATGCAGACAGACAGACAGACAAACCGACAGATGGAAACACAGCCGACAGACAGTCATTCAGACAGACAGACACACGGACAGACAGGCAGACAGCCAGCCAGACACACAGACATATACACAGACAGCCAGACAAACAGGCAGACCCCACAGATCAATGACAGCTAACGCGCCTAGTTTACAGGGAGGGGTTTGACAGGAAGGTTCAGGGGAGGTAATCAATCAGCAGGGACTGAGCGAAAAGGTTTCACTTTCAACAACACCCTGGAAAGGGTTCTTAAAAAGCAGCTAGAAACAAGCCCTTGTCCTATCACATTGCCTTTGTACTTTTATGGTCGGATATGACTACCGCACTGTTCTCATTCTGTAAGAACAATGCTTAATTAAAAACGATAACAAGGAAACATCAGTAGCAAGAAATACACGAAGATGAGGAATTTGAAGAAGACTATGAATTTGAAGAATAATTTTTTATGAAGATTTTTGAAAAAAGAACAAGATAAAGAAGAAGAATTGCAAAGAAGAATTGCGAGGAAGAGGAATTGCGAAGAAGAAGAAGAAGAAGAAGAAGAAGAAGAAGAATTGCGATAAAGGAGAATTGCGAAGAAGAAGAAGAAGGAGGAGGAGGAGGAGAAGAAGAAGAAGAAGAAGAAGAAGAAGAAGAAGAACAACAACAACAACAACAACAAACTGAAAACGAATGAACAAAGAGGGAGCAAGAGAAAACTCAAGTAAAAAAACCCAAAACCTAACTTGAAGATTACTCAAAATACTTCCCATTTTAAGATAAAAAAACCATATAGATAAAAGGAAAGATCATGGATTGTAAATAACACAGAAATATAGATTAAACAAAATATTCACAAACAAGTTTTAATTAAGATGTTTACACTGTTCTCAGCCACAACACACCCAAATCGGCTTAATTCTATATACACATATGAACCTTTGTATAGGGTCATGGAAGATAAAGCAGCGAGGGAGAGGAGATGGGCGCCGCCCTCAATATACTGGCCCCTAGAGAAGCTGAGGTCTCTGACGCCTCGCTCCTCTACGACCACATAGGTTATGGGACACCTTTACCTTTTTACTTATAAGCATGAGGGAGGGGCCCTAGTGGTTAGAGCATTATGCACGTAATCTGACGGCCCGGGATCGAGCCAGAACAGAGGTGCCCATTTGGGGGGAAATCTTTCCTTGAAGTTAACATCAGTACTGATTCCATCCCCCACAAAAGTCCTTCAGGTGAGACTGTAAATCAAGGCCTCGTGTGCGAACGCGCGCAGAATCTTTTGTGTTCATGTTACAACCCGTCCCCCTTTTCGCAAGAGTAGGCCATACCTTGCTAGTAGAGACCGATGACAAATTTAAACAAAAAATACCCGCCATGCTCACAGGTGTCGAGTTCAGACTTCAACCCCGAAGCGGAATGTGGCTACCTTAATAGTGGGTAATAACCGTTGTATTATGCAGAATTTCACCGTTGGTTAAAAAAGCTTGGAGCTCTACACGGGAAATGGGAGAAATTGCACATTATAGTGAGGCCTACTTTTGGATACATTTGTGAATCTTTGAATGATTAAAGCATTGTGGGGAGAAAAGTAGCTCACGCCATTTTGCCTTGCCAGAAGAGTACCATTACTGGATTCGGTAAAGTAAAAGGTAAAGGCTTCTCATAACCTATAAGATCGTAGAGGAGCGAGGTACCAGAGACCTCAGCTTCTCCAGGGGCCAGCATATTGAGGGCGGCGCCCATCTCCTCTCCCTTGCTGCTTTACCTTCCCTGACCCTAAAGAGGGAAGGTACCCATTGACAGCTGGGTGAACTGGGAGACTACATTGAAGCCAAGGCGCGCAAACGGTCACCCATCCAAGTGGTAACCACGC
Organism: Rapana venosa; assembly: GCA_028751875.1. Lineage (NCBI taxonomy): Eukaryota > Metazoa > Mollusca > Gastropoda > Neogastropoda > Muricidae > Rapana > Rapana venosa. The sequence continues at coordinate 2,923,452 of CM054139.1, read as the reverse complement.
TCGATACTGCTTAGCCTTAGCTGGGGGAAAGCGAGTGCTCTGACCACTGAGCTATCTCATCTCAAATTCATCACATTTTGAGTGTTATTTTCGCCTTCTTCTTCTATCTAAAATTTAGCTCAATCTCACACGTCACTAAACTGATGTAGGTGAATATTTCTTTCCTCGTTCCTCGGCTAGAGCTCCGAGGTTCACCAATGGTGAAATTTTTACGTATGCAGCCATCCCCCCCCCCCACCCCCACCCACCATATAGGTATCCGCATTCCCACTTCGGAAATAGTGTGTTAACCCGATACTTGTGTGCATGTGGGTTTTTTTCTTTCTTTTCTTTTTTCTTAAAAAAAAAAGATTTTGTCATCCGTTCATATGGGCATTTCATGGCCTACTTTTCTGAAAGACAGTGCACGTTTTTAAGGTAAACGCGGGATGTCCTACGTGCGTTCGCACACGGGGCCTCGCTTTATAGTCTCATCCGAAGAACTTTTTCAGGGGAGTGGAGTCAGTACTGATGTTAACTCTGGGATGAAATCCACCCCAAAACGGACGACTTCATGGTGGTTTGATCCTGGGCCGTCAGATCACAAGCACAATGCCCTAACCACTAGGCCACCATGCTCCCTGGCGAATTATTATAAAACACACATCTAAGTTAAAGAAAAGCCACATCAGTACAAGACGAAATGGGTTCTCTAAAAATTATATGAAAGTGATGTAGAATAGGGGAAGGGGGTAGCTCAGTGGTCGGAGCACTCGCTTTCCCCCAGCTAAGGTTAAGCAGCATCGAGCGTGGTTACCACTTGGATGGGTGACCGTTTGCGCGCCTTGGCTTCAGTACAGTCCCCCAGTTCCCCTAGCTGTAAATGGGTACCTGCCTCTTTAGGGTCAGGGAAGGTAAAGCAGCGAGGGAGAGGAGATGGGCGCCGCCCTCAATATGCTGGCTTCTTGAGAAGTTGAGGTATCTGATGCCTCGCTCCCCTACGACCACATAGGTTATGGGAGACCTTTACCTTTACCTTTTATTCATCTTTTAATTTCATTCTTTTGTTTCGAGAATAATGGATTAAACACTTAATAGGAAATAAAGTCAGTACCAAAGATGGTTTTAAAGGAAGAACTGACATCGAAGAGATAATTTAATGGAGAATTGAACCCGTGTCTTTTAAGTGACTGTCAGATTGGCAGGCGTACGCTCTGCCACGTGTCAGTGAAAACAGACCTTCAGATGTGTAAAGTATGAAATTAATAACATAAAAGATAATCAGAGAAAACCGACAAACATACAGAATTCACATAGATTACACACGGACAAACAAAATGCAGACAAGAAGAATTTAGACAGATGAAGTAAATAATAATGCAGAGAGACAAACAGACAGACACAGGGACCGAAAAAAAAGACTGACAGAGAAACAGAAAGATATAATAAAGCAGAATGCATAGAGACAAAATACAGACAGACACACAGCCAGCGAGCAAGATAGACAGATAAGCAGGCTGACAGAGAATCAGATAGATGGAATAACAACAAACTGCATAGAGACCAAATACAAACCAGCACGCAGACAGATAGACAGACAGACAGACAGACAAACAACCAGACAGACACGCAGGCAGGCAGGCAGGCAGCCAGCCAGCCAGCCAGACAGACATATAAGCAGGCTGACAGAGAATCAGATAGATGGATTAACAACAAACTGCATAGAGACAAAATACAAACTGACTCCCAGACAGACAGACAGACAGACAGACAACCAGCAAGACATCTAGCCAGTTAGCCAGCCAGACATCTAGCCAGCCACACAGACAGACAAACAGGCTGACAGAAAATCAGACAGGTGGAATAAATACAAAACGCAGAGACACAGAATGCAGACAGACAGACAGACAGACAAACCGACAGATGGAAACACAGCCGACAGACAGTCATTCAGACAGACAGACACACAGCCAGACAGCCAGACAGACAGACACACAGCCAGCCAGCCAGACAGACAGACACACAGACAGACAGACACACAGACACACAGACATATACACAGACAGCCAGACAAACAGGCAGACCCCACAGATCAATGACAGCTAACGCGCCTAGTTTACAGGGAGGGGTTTGACAGGAAGGTTCAGGGGAGGTAATCAATCAGCAGGGACTGAGCGAAAAGGTTTCACTTTACAGAACACCCTGGAAAGGGTTCTTTAAAAGCAGCTAGAAACAAGCCCTTGTCCTATCACATGCCCTTTGTACTTTTATGGTCGGATATGACTACCGTACTGTTCTCATTCTGTAAGAACAAAGCTTAATTAAAAACGATAGCAAGCAACATCAGTAGCAAGAAATACACGAAGATGAGGAATTTGAAGAAGACTATGAATTTGAAGAATAATTTTTTATGAAGATTTTTGAAAAAAAGAACAAGATAAAGAAGAAGAATTGCAAAGAAGAATTGCGAGGAAGAGGAATTGCGAAGAAGAAGAAGAAGAAGAAGAAGAAGAAGAAGAAGAAGAAGAAGAATTGCGAAGAAGAAGAAGAATTGCGAAGAAGAAGAAGAAGAATTGCGAAGAAGAAGAAGAATTGCGAAGAAGAAGAAGAATTGCGAAGAAGAATTGCGAAGAAGAATTGCGAAGAATTGCGAAGAAGAAGAACTGTGAAGAAGAATTGCGAAGAATTGCGAAGAAGAAGAAGTATTGCAAAGAAGAATTGCGAAGAAGAAGAAGAAGAAGAAGAAGAAGAAGAACAAGAAGAAGAAGAACAAGAAGAAGAAGAATTGCGATAAAGGAGAATTACGAAGAAGAAGAAGGAGGAGGAGGAGAAGAAGAAGAAGAAGAAGAAGAAGAAGAAGAAGAAGAAGAAGAAGAAGAAGAAGAAGAAGAAGAAGAAGAAGAAGAACAACAACAACAACAACAACAACAACAACAACTGAAAACGAATGAACAAAGAGGGAGCAAGAGAAAACTCAAGTAAAAAAAACCCAAAACCTAACTTGAAGATTACTCAAAATACTTCCCATTTTAAGATAAAAAAACCATATAGATAAAAGGAAAGATCATGGATTGTAAATAACACAGAAATATAGATTAAACAAAATATTCACAAACAAGTTTTAATTAAGATGTTTACACTGTTCTCAGCCACAACACACCCAAATCGGCTTAACTCTATATACACATATGAACCTTTTTTAGGGTCAGGGAAGGTAAAGCAGCGAGGGAGAGGAGATGGGCGCCGCCCTTTAATATACTGGCCCCTGAAGAAGCTGAGGTCTCTGACGCCTCGCTCCCCCACGACCACATAGGTTATGGAACACCTTTACCTTTTTACTCATAAGCATGAGGGAGGGGCCCTAGTGGTTAGAGCATTACGCACATAATCTGACAGCCCGGGATCGAGCCAGAACAGAGGTGCCCATTTGGGGGGAAATTTTTCCCCGGAGTTAACATCAGTACTGATTCCATCCCCCACAAAGTCCCTCAGATGAGACTATAAATGAAGGCCACGTGTGCGAACTCCCGCAGAACGTTTTGTGTATATGTTACAACCCGTCCCCCTTTTCGCAAGAGTAGGCCATACCTTGCTAGTAGAGACCGATGACAAATTTAAACAAAAAATACCCGCCATGCTCACAGGTGTCGAGTTCAGACACCAACCCCGAAGCGGAATGTGGCTACCTTAATGGTGGGTAACAACCGTTGTATTATGCAGAATTTCACCGTTGGTTAAAAAAGCTTGGAGCTCTACACGGGAAATGAGAAAAAAACCGCACATTATAGTGAGGCCTACTTTGGGGACGCATTTGTGAATCTTTGAATGATTAAAGCATTGTGTGTAAGTGTGTGTGGGAGGGGGGGGGGGAGTAGTTCACGCCATTTTGCCTTGCCAGAAGAGTACCATTACTGGATTTGGTAAAGTAAAAGGTAAAGGCTTCTCATAACCTGTAAGGTCGTAGGGGAGCGAGGCGTCAGAGACCTCACTTCTCTAGGGCCAACATTGAGGGCGGCGCCCATCTCCTCTCCCTCGCTGCTTTACCTTCCCTGACCCTAAAGAGGGCAGGTACCCATTTACAGCTGAGTGATTTGGGGGAACTGTACTGAAGCCAAGGCGCGTAAACGGTCACCCATCCAAATGGTAACCACGCTCGATGCTGCTTAACTTGGCTGGGGGAAAAGCGAGTGCTCTGACTACTGAGCTATCCCGTCCCCTAGTCTACATCACTTTGATATAATTTTTAGGGAACCCATTTCGTCTTGCAGTGATGTGGGTTTTCTTTAACTTAGAAGCGTGCTTTCATAATTATTCACCAGGGAGCAGGGTGGCCTAGTGGTTAGGGCATTGTGCTCGTGATCTGACGGCCCAGGATCAAACCACCATAAGTCGTCCGTTTTGGGGTGGATTTAATCCCAGAGTTAACATCAGTACTGACTCCACTCTTCCTCAAAAAGTTCTTCGGCTGAGACTATAAAGCGAGGCCCCGTGTGCGAACGCACATAGGACATCCTGCGTTTACGTTAAAAGCCTGCACTGTCTTTTTTATATCGAGGATAATGGAATAAGCACTTCACGTGCTTTTATACATCCAGTCCCCGTGTGTATCGGTTTTATAAATTCTGTCATCTGTTCCCACCGGCACACAATGGCCTACTCTTACGAAAAGCCGAACAGGATTTAACGTGTAAAAGTAAAAAAGTAGGCCATTAAATGCCCTTATGAACGGATGACAAAATCTTTTAAGAAAAGCCCCGCATGTACACACGTATCGTGTTAAGACACCATTCCTGAAGTGGGAATGCGGATATCTAAAAGATGTGTGGGTGGGTGGGTGGGGGTGGGGGTGGGGGGCGGTCGCATAGGTAAAAATCTCACCATTGGTGAACCTCGGAGCTCTAGCCGAGGAACGAAGAAAGAAATGCTCACCTACATCAGTTTAGTGACGTGTGAGATTGAGCTACATTTAGATAGAAGAAGCGGCAAAATAACACTCAAAATGTGATGAATTTGAGATGAGATAGCTCAGTCGTCAGAGCACTCGTTTTCCCCTAGCTAAGGTTAAGCAGCATAGAGCGTGGTTACTACTTGGATGGGTGACCGTTTGCGCGCCTTGGCTTCAGTACAGTTCCCCCAGTTCACCCAGCTGTCAATGGGTACCTGCCCCTCTTTAGGGTCAGGGAAGGTAAATCAGCGAGGGAGAGGAGATGGGCGCCGCCCTCAATATGCTGGCCCCTAGAGAAGTTGAGGTCTCTGATACCTCGCTCCTCCCTTACGAACACATAGGTTATAGGAATACCTTTACCTTTAATGTAGAATAAACTGAATAAAACAGTGGCGATTCTGATTAGAATACATTTTGGGGTCAGAAGACAGAGTTTCGCTACCTACACTCGGACCAAGTTATCTGAAAACTTTTTGTTTTTTATTCCCAAACACCACCCCCTCCTTCGTTTCATTTTTTCCAGGTTTTTATTGTTCAGATGTATGCTGTGCTGTTTGCTTTGTTAAGTTGCTTGGTTTCGTTGTTGTTGTTGTTGGTTTTTAGCTTTTTTTGTCTGGTTTTGTTTGTTTTACTTTGTTCTGGTTTTTCTTTTGGCTTTTTGTTTGTTTGGTTGGCTGGTTGGTTGGCTGGTTGGTTGGCTGGTTGGTTGGCTGGTTTGTTGGCTGGTTGGTTGGTTGGTTGGTTGTCGTGTTGTTTGGTTGGTTGGCTGATTGGCTGGTTGGCTGGCTGGTTGGTTGGTTAGTTGGTTGGCTGGTTGGCTGGTTGGGTGGTTGGTTGTTTTATATTGTTTGGGGGGAGGGCTGAATGTATATTTTACAAGAATTATGTTTCCTTTCTACCAATTTGTACGGCTTATCACTGTTTAGGTTTTTTTATCTATTATATGTATGCATATGTATTATGATCATTATCACCATTATTCATTTTTATTGTTTTTATTTTTTAACAATTTAAAAACATAAATGGCTTGATAAAAGAAAAAGCATCTGCACTGCGTACTCGATGTACCATCTGAAAATATAAATTTGACTTTGACTTTGACTTTGGCTGTGTGGCATCCACCCAATGCAAGCCCACGCAGATAATTATGTTTTCATGAAAAATGGAAACGGCAGTCTACAGGCCTCATTACCCACACCCAATAACTCTATCTCAGCTTCACACAAAAAGCAGTTAAAACAGCCAACCGACCGTGTAGAGCATGTAAAAAGAAAAAGAGACAGAGACTTTAGAAGAGACGGCATCCAAACAGACAGACAGACAGACAGACAGGCAGACATAGAGAAAGACAGGCAGATAGGCAGGAAGACAGACTGACAGACAGACTGACATACTGACAGACTGGTAGACATACAGAAAGACAGGCAGACAGGAAGACAAGTAGTCAGACAGACAGACAGGCAGATATATATATATATATATATATATATATATATATATATATATATATATATATATATCTAGACAAATAGATAGATAGATAGATAGAATAGATAGATAATAGATGGATAGATAGAAAGACAGACAGACAGACAGATAGATAGATAGAATAGATGATAGATAGATAGATAGATAGATAGATAGATAGATAGATAGATAGATAGATAGGTGATAGATAGATAGATAGACAGACAGACAGACAGACAGATAGATAGACGGCATATAGGCAGGAAGACAGACAGAGAGACAAACAGGCAGGCGGCCAGGCAGACATGCAGGCAGGCATACAGGCATACAGACAGACATACAGACACACAAAGAGACTTACATATAGAAAGAAAGACAGACGTACAGACAAATAGAAAGACAGACAGGCCGACAGGCAGACATACAGACAGACGTACAGACAGACAGAAGACAGGCCGACAGTCAGACGTGCAGATAGACGTACAGACAAATAGAACAGACAGACAGACAGACAGACAGAGCCAACAGATCGATGACAGTTAACTAATGTCTCTCTGGTTTGCAAGGGAAGGAATTTAACAAGAAGGTTAACGGGAGACAATCAATCAGCTAGATGTAGATAGAGAGTAAGAGAGAGAAAAAGAGAGAGAGAAAGAGAGAGAGAGAGGGGGGGACAGATAGGGACAGAGAGAGACAGAGAGACAGAGACAGAGAGAGACAGGGAGACAGAGAAAAAGAGAAGGATAATGAGAAAGAGTGAGAGCGTGAGAAAGAATGAGAGGGAGAAACAGAGAGAGAGAGATAGAGAGAGAGAGAGATAGAGAGAGAGAGAGAGGAGAGAGAGAGAGAGAGAGAGAGAGAGAGAGAGAAAGAGAAATAGAGAGAGGGAGGGAGAGAAAGAGAGAGAGAGAGTGAGAGAGAGAAAGAGACAAACAGGGAGGGAGGGAGAGACAGAGGGGGAAGAAAGAGAGGGGGAGAGAGGGAGACATAGAGAGAGAAAGAGAGAAATGCAGCGACAGAGACAAGGACAGGGAGAAAAGGAGAAATAGAGAGTGAGAGACAGGAAGAGAGAAAGAGAGAGAAATAGAGAGAGGGAGGGAGAAATAGAGAGAGGGAGGGAGAGACAGAGGGGGAAGAAAGAGAGAGAGAGAGAGAGAGAGAGAGAGAGAGAGAGAGAGAGAGAGAGAGAGAGAGAGAGAGAGAGAGAGAGAGAGAGAGAGAGAGAGAGAAAAGAGACATAGAGAGAGAAGCTTTGGTCATAGCACATTGACACTTAGTACACAATTTACAATGATCATTGTCATGGTGATTGCTGCTGCTAAGCTGCTGTGTGTTTATATCATGATGATGATAATAATGACAATAGCGATGATGATGATGATGATGATGCCAATTGCGATGATGATAATAATGACAACAGCGATGATGATAATGATGGCAAGAGCAGCCCAATTTCCACGCAGCGAAATCTGCCATGACTTAAAGCTGTATGATGGTGATGATGATCCTCCTCCTCCTCCCCCTCCTCCTCCTCCTCCTCCTCCTCCTCCTCCTTCTCCCCCTCCTCCTCCTCCTCCTCCTCCTCCTCCTACTACTGCTGCTGCTGCTGCTGTTGCTGCTGCTGCTGCTGCTGCTGCTGCTGCTGCTGCTGCTGCTATTACTACTTCTACCACTACTGCCACTGTTACTGCTGCTGCTGCTGCTGCTGCTACTGCTTTTGCTGCTGCTGCTGCTGCTACTACTACTGCTACTGCCACTACTACTACTACTACTACTACTACTACTACTACTACTACTACTACTACTACTACTACTACTACTATTACTACTACTACTGCTGCTGCTGCTGCTGATGCTACTGCTGCTGCTGCTGCTGCTGCTGCTGCTGCTGCTACCACTGCCATTGCTACTGCTACTGCTGCTGCTGCTGCTGCTGCTGCTACTACTACAACTACTGCTACTGCTGCTGCTGCTACTACTGTTATTGCTGCTGCTGCTACTGCTACTGCTGCCGCTGCTGCTACTACCACTTCTACTAATAATAACAATAGTAATAGTAATAATGAAATAATAATAACAATAACAACAACAATGATAA
>CM054139.1:2889963-2912463 GCA_028751875.1 Rapana venosa | reverse complement strand
TCAAACATGACAAAAACACACAGACAGATAACAAGAAACCATATCAAACTACTTAAACAGAACCCCATGACAACAAAAAGTACTGCGAGGAAATGTCAGACAGTAAACTTAACTCCTCACACCTTCTGTGCACAAGTTGATGGATCGGTGGTCTAGAGATAACGCGCCTGCCTAGAAAGCCAAAAGTCCGGGTCGGAAGTGTGCAGTGGTTCGAATCCCGTTTGGGACTGAAACTTCTCCTCCCCTATCCATTAGACCATGTGTGTTGGTCTGGGTGCTAGTCTTTCTGATGAGACAATAAGCCGAGGTCCGGTGTGTTATACATAATTAATTAGCGCAGGTAAAAGAATCCACGGCAATATGAGAGTTGTCCCTGGCGAAATTATGTAGAAGAAAAGCCACTCTGAGAGGGAAACGGTTACATTTTCAGACAGGAAAAGAAGAAAAAAATAAAGGGTGGCGCTGCTCTTGTGGTGACGCACTCTTCCCTAGGGAGAGAGCAGTCCGAATTTCACGCAGAGAAATCTGCCGTGACTTAAAGTGGTATAAAAAAAACAAATAAATGAAAATAAAAAAAACATAACTACACGACCTGTCATTCAAGAACATACGTCAAAAAAGCACGTGAGGGGTGCTCTGGGTTATTTTAAGTGATGGAGACTATTATTTGTCGGTCTGTCTGTCCGTCCGTCTGTCTGTCTGTAAGTCTGTCTGTCCATGACCTTTGTACTTGGTCCTTCATAAAAGTTCATGTCTCAGACTGTGGCTTTCAGGGGTAGGAGATATATCTGGTTGTCTGTCAAGACGCTGCCGCAATAGGATAGATGCCTATGGCGTTTGGGGATGTCCTTAAATGGATTCTTTGCCCTTAACTGGATTAAGATGTTCACCTGCGCGCACCTCGGTCAAAATGTAACTTCAAATTTGTTTGTTTTAACTGTTCAGCACATTTATTTTATTTCATTTATTTATTTATTTATTCTTTTATATCCAGGATAATGGAATGAGAACTCATGTGCTTTTTTACATCCAGTCCCCGTGTGTATGCGATTTTGTAAGTTTTGTCATCTGTTTTCACCGGCACACAATGGTCTACTCTTCCGAAAAGCGGAACAGGATTTAACGTGTGCGCAAGATGTTCTGCATGCGTTCGAACACGGGGCCTCGGTTTATAGTCTCATCCGAAGGACATCGTTTTGTATCAACACAAACGAAGACGCGACACAAAAATAATGACAATAAAAAATGTATCGCATGAAAATAAAAACTTGATGGAGACTGTGAGCGTAAGATGAACACTCCCTAACTTTCCTGGACAAAATCATGTTGTTTTCACTGATTCGCACGCTCACAAAGACACAACAGGAATGGTCAGATCTGGAATGGTTTGTCTTGTGATTTTCAGTCTGTGCAATGGCAGCCCACCTGGTGAAGGACAGGATAAAGGTATTCTTTTTTTTCTTTCACAGGCAGTTTCCATACCTAGGAAGAAGTTTGTATCCCCGTCATACCTTTCCACTTTACGACAAGAAGAATTTTATGACACAAACGACGTTACTGATATGTCATGCCTGCCTACCTACATACCTACCTGCCTGTCTTTGGAAATTCTGCCGCATCATGTCTGAAAGTTGAGCTGTCAAGGCAGAAGTCATCATGGAAGTCATTCATCAGAACAGGCACGCCATCATCAATAGAGTAGCTGGATCTTTGGATGTCAGAGAGAATTCTGTCAGAATGAGTAGAGTCAGTCTTCGGAGAGTTGGAGAGATAAGGAATAGTCAGACAGACTCCTGATTTGAGCATAGAACACGCACTTACAAAATTGGTGTCGTCTTCCAGACGTTCTCTTTTAGAACTCCTTGGCATCTCCTACAAAGACCACATAAGCAACGAAAGCGTGCATAACAGAATCCAGCAAACCATTGGACCCTTGAGAACCTTCTAACGATCGTGAAAATCGTAAACTTAAATGGTATGGGCATGTCACAAGATCCAAAGGACTTGCAAAGACAGTTTTACAAGGCACTGTCCAAGGAGGAAGAAGAAGAGGCAGACCAAGGAAGAGCTGGGAGGATAACATCAGCGAATGGACAGGCCTAGAACTCAACAAAACCCTGAGAAAGGCAGAACAGAGAGAGGAATGGAGGAAACTGGTTGTTGAGTCTTTGAGGGTGCCCCCACGGTCGTCAGACTACGGGATAGATAGATAGATAGATAGATTGTTTTAATCAGATTATTTTCTGCATAGAAGTGTCCCTGACCGTGGTCACTTTGTGTCAAAGCTTTCGGGGCTGAAGGATCACAAGATCGAAAAGATTGTCGAAGGGACGTGGTGGTGGTTGTTGCCACCTCGAGTGGGCGTCTTACTCAGTCTGGCTCCGCGACTGAACTATCGCAGTCGTTAGTAGGGGGCTTAGTAGGTGGTGTCCTGCGTATGTAAACTCATGCACCACTGAACACCGCCAAAGTGACCCAGCAGCAGTGCAGGGCCCCTCTGGCTGGTGGTCCCACAGCGGCCTCACACTGGTAGGCTCCCTTGGACTTCCGACCTTGAGGATGAGAAATTACGAATCTGGATAGAGCTGGGGTAGAGAGTGAACGTCACAGAGGGTGAGGCAGCCAAAGAAACAATGTATATGTATTTTTTCAAACGTGTATTCAAAAACTGGTAATTTTAGACCAGCGATTTACGTTATAACATTGACAGCAAGGTTAAAAGGAAAGTTGGATTTTTGTTTAAAGCAAGGTGGACTCTCCAAATATTTGTCCCATATGCCTGCCTTGCTATGGCAAATTGTCAGAAAACACCTCGAACTTATTTAATAATGATTATAGGGTGGTGGATGTGCCCAGAATCCGAAGAGACCTAGCTCGTCTTGGCAAATTGTTTTGATGTGCTTTGAAGTAATTTTTGCAACACGTGTTTGGAGGCAGAAAGTGTGGAACCATGAGAATGCTGGAAGTCTTTTATGACTGCTTGCTGTCAGAGTTAGTAGATTCCTGAGCGCTGTTATTTTCCCTATCAATAAGGTATCCGCATTCCAACTTCAGGGAGCTTTGAATGTTTCTGTCATTGTTGGATTTGTTGAACAACAACAACAACAAAATTAATATCATCCGACATTTTTCATTTAGTCAACATTTTGGACTCCGTTTAATTCTAGCGTGTCATCTTAAGATTCTCAACAATACCTTGCCTAATAGTAGACCCCGTTTATATTTGTTTGTAAAAGAACAGAATCAAAGATATTAGAACGATACTTTTGATTTTACGTTTAAGATTTGTCTTTTGCAAGATATAGCGCTATGATTTTGATAAGTTCCATTTCTTCTTCTTCTTCTTCTTCTTTTGCTTATTTATTATCATTTATTATTATTAGTAGTAGTATTAGTATTATTATTATTATCATCATCATTATTATTATTATTATTATTATTATCATCATCTTTTTATTATTATTATTATTATTATTATTATTATTATTATTATTATTATAGTAGTAGTAGTAGTAGTTGTAGTAGTAGTAGTAGTAGCAGTAGTAGTAGTAGTAGTAGTAGCAGTAGTAGTAGTGGTAGTAGTAGTAGTAGTAGTAGTAGTAGTAGTAGTGGTAGTAGTGGTAGTAGTAGTAGTAGTAGTAGTAGTAGTAGTAGTAGTAGTAGTAGTAGTAGTAGTAGTAGAAGTAGTAGTAGTAGTAGTAGCAGAAGTAGTAGTAGTAGAAGTAGTAGTAGTAGTAGTAGTAGTAGTAGTAGCAGCAGCAGCAGTAGTAGTAGTAGTAGTAGTAGTGGTGTAGTAGTAGTAGTAGTAGCAGCAGCAGTAGTATTAGTAGTAGTAGTAGCAGTAGTAGTAGTAGTAGTAGTAGTAGTAGTAGTAGTAGTAGTAGTAGTAGCAGTAGTAGTAGTAGTAGTAGTAGCAGTAGTAGTAGTAGTAGTAGTAGTAGTAGTAGTAATAGTAGTAGTAGTATAAACAGCAGCAGTAGTGTAGTTTGAAGACAGTTGCTTGCTCATATGATTACTAACGCTCTGAAAAAGTGATTGCTAATTTAGTTTGCAAGAGTTGCTTCGTTGATAGAGTGATCGTTCCTGAATACTCTCTAGCGTTTTGTAGGACAGGGCCGGAAATGCTGGCTAAGGTTATGGCCCTTTGATGACCGGCACTAAAGAGAAGGTTCATTCATATTGAGCAGCGTTACGGGTTCTGTCTTAGAGAGAGAGAGAGGGAGAAGGAGAGAGAGAGAAGGAGAGAGAAGTGAAAGGAGAGAGGAGAGAGAGAGAGAGAGCGAGAGGGGAGAGAGAAGGAGAGAAAGATGGAAGAGGAGAGGAGAGAGAGGGAGAGAGAGAATAGAGAGGAGAGGGAGAGAGGAGAGAGAGGGAGAGAGAGGAGAGAGAGAGAGAGAGAGAGGAGGGGGAGAAAGAAAGAGAGAAGGAGAGAGAGAGGAGAAGGAGAGAGAGAGAGAGAGATAGAGAGAGAGAGAAAGAGGGAAAGAGAGAGAGAAGAAGAAGGAGAGAGGAGAAAGAAAGAGGGAAAGAGAGAGAGAGGGAGAGAGAGAGATAGAGAGAGAGAGAGAGAGAGAGAGAAGGAGAGAGAGAGAGAGAAGGAGAGAGAGGGGAGAGGGGAGGAGAGAGAAAGAGAGAGAGAGAGAGAGGGAGAGAGAGAGAGAGAGGGAGAGAGAGAGGGTGAGATAGATATAGAGAGAGAGAGGAGAGGGAGAAAGAAAGAGAGAGAGAGAGATAGAGAAGGAGAGAGAGAGAAAGAGAGAAGGAGAGAGAGAGTGAGAAGGAGAGAGAGAGAGAGAGAGAGAGAGAGAGAGAGAGAGAGATATTCCTTACTGACTGGCATTCTTTATTCTTAAGGGCTACCGATAAGTGTTGCAAATCTGGCTGGTTACATAATTTCAAATTGCTATTAATTTAAAACCTATCTATATAATGTCCAATAAATCTGCAGACCTTTAGATCACAACACAAACAAAAATCGTCCAAAATTTCAATACTGTATATATTGTTTTAAAAAAGTGTTGTTGTTTTTTTTTAAACCCATGTATTTGGCAGTATACACTGAAAACTGAGAAAACGCGAACAGAAAAACCCCCCACTTTATAATGAGGTTGGGTTGTCATTTTTCTTGACTAATTCTTATGCTTTTAGTCGGGTTGGTTTTTTTTTCGAGGTAAAAAAACAAAACCAAACAAAACTATGGGACATAAAAGTAGTCTTGTATACGGTTCATTTTCCAACACAAAACCCAAATCATGAAAAATCATGTTCGTCTAATATCACTTTAAGTGAACAGACGTAAAATTGAAGACACACGAAAAATCATGATTTTTTTCCCCCCAACTAAAAATCTGTCCCAATGTGTCTAGCTCCAGGGAAAAGGTTCCAGGCATACATCGATCTTACATTTCGCCCCTGTGGGGTGATGTTTGCCTTGAAATGAAACCAGCCCTGATGCTATATGAGCCCAGGTTTGTGAGTCGAAACCAGCTGGAATCGATTCCCCCATGAAATAGCCATCTCCATATTAAACTAAGCCGCTCTCTTTTTTTTTTCCCCACCCATTTTTGATGGATATCAACCTGGGTGTTTTGTTGTTGTTGCTGTTGTTGTTGTCGTGGTTGTGGTTGTGGCTTGAGAGAGAAGAGAGAGAGAGAGGGTTTGAACCCAGCGGAGAAAGAGAGAGAAAGGTTTTATATTTTGTGATTTGCGGGGAAGTGATGGTACGGGTAGTGAGTCTCTACGATTTATTTATTGATTTCATTTATTTTATCGATTGATTGATTTGATTTGGTTTGATTTGATTATTTATTTATTTGATTATTCTATCGATTATTTATTCCTTTATTTGATCATTTTATTGATTATTTGTTTATTTGATTATTTTATTCCTTTATTTGATTATTCTATTGATTATTTATTTATCTTTTTTATTTATTGATTGTCTATTCATTTGATTATTTATTCCTTGATTTGATTATTCTATTTATAACTTATTATTTATTTCATTATTTTATTGATTATTTATTTATTTGATTATTTTATTCATTGATTTTATTATATTATTGACTATTTATTTGTTGATTTGATTATTTTATTGATTATTATTTATCTATCTTATTCATTTATTTGATTATTCTATTAATTAATTATTTATTTATTTGTATCTTAAAATATAGTTCGGGGATAATGGAATAAGTATACAAAATTGCGAACACTATAGTGGTTAGAGCGTTGCACTCGTGATGTGATAACCTTGGATCGAGTCGCCACTGACGCACCCATTCCATGGGAGTTTCCCCTCCTGGAGTTAACATCAGTGCCGACTCCACCTAGCCCCTCGAAAGTCCTTCGGATGAGACCTTAAACCGAGACCCCCGTGTCAAAACACACGCAAGACATCTTGCAAAACACGCTAAAAACCTGTTCCGCCTTTCGGAAGAGTAGACCATTGTCTGCTAGTTGGAAAGGATGATAAAATCTAAACCAAAAACAGCCCCCCTAAGAAACCAAACCAAAATGCATACGCGCTGGTGCCATGTTAAGATATCATCCCCGAAGTCGGAATTTGGCTACCTTAATGATGGGAAATAAAAGGTCAGATAAAGAAAAATCTGACCACCACCCCTTCATCTTTACCTTTTTCGTAGTCCTGTAGACCGTGGGGGCACCACTGAAGATTTTGCAACCAGCTTCCTCCACTCCCTGTGGTTCTGCTTTCCGTAGCAAATCGTTCCAACTCAAGGCCAGCAAGTCCACTCTCTGATGTTGTCTTCCCATCGTTTTCTCTGTCTGCCTCTTCTTCGTCTCTCTCCTTGTACTGTTCCCTGTAGTAGGACAGTCTTGGCCAGTCCAGATGTTCGTGTGACGTGCCCGAACCACTTTATTTACCCTTTTTAAAAAAAAAAAACTGAAGTCAGGAGCTCTCCATATGGTATGATGGCGTTTTTAATTCTGGTTTTCACTTCCTCATTAGTGATGTGATCTCTGTAAGCGCTTCAATTTGTTTGTTTTTTACAAGATGCAGCGCTATATAAATTCCGTATATTATTATTATTATTTATTATGAGATACCAAGGAGTTTGCGAAAGCACCTCATCTCCATTGCCTGTATCCTTCTTTCATTGGGGTGGACGGGATAGCCTGGTGGTTACAGTGATGTATTCGTGATCTGCTGACCCGGGTTCGATTCTCGTTCAAGAGGATTTTTCCTCTGGAGTTAACACCAGTGCCGACTCCACTCTCCCCTATAAATCCTTCGGATGAGACTATAAACCGAGGTCACGTGTGCGAACGCACGCGGAACATCTTGCGCACACGTTAAAACCCGTTCCGGTTTTCGGAATAGTAGGCTATTGTGTGCCGGTGGGAACGGATGACAAAATTTACAAGAACTGCATACACACGGGGACTGGATGAACAAAGCATATGAGTGCTTATTCCTTTATCCTCGAAAAAAAAAAAAATTTTAAAAAATAAATAAAAAATGTCTGTTATGGTCTACATTTTAAAAAAAAGTCATCATTAACAAACCTACAATGGGTAAAAATAATGATCAATGGTAACAAACAAAGATAGTGTATTCTGTTTGTTCTTGAAAAAAATGATCCAAGGAAGAGTAGCAAGGGTTATCTGAAGAGATTTAATTTTGCGTGTGTGGTTGGGGGGATGGAGGGGGGGGGGGGGGTAGAAGGGGGGGGGGGGCAGTTGCTTGCCCATTAGAGATCCCGCTTGTTAGAGATAATGGCCCCTTTCTTCCGGCAGAGTTGTCTTCCTTGTGGAGGTGATCGTTCCTGAAAGCTCGGCGCGTTATTTGGTTGGGTATTTTTTTTGTTCAGAGAAATGCTTGAATGAAGTGATGGCCCTTTTGGTAGCGTCATGGTGAACAGTGTATTAGACTGTTCTGGTCAGGAGTGTGTGTGTGTGTGTGTGTGCGTGCGTGTGTGCGTGTGTGTGTGTGTGTGTGAATGTGTGTGTGAATGTGTGTGTGAGTGTGTGTGTGTGTGAGTGTGTGTGTGAGTGTGTGTATATGTATGAGTAAGTGCATGTGTTTGTATGTGTGTGTGTCTGTTTGTATGTGTGGTGTGTGTGTGTGTGTGTGTGTGGTAGCAGAAGTAGTAGTAGCAGTAGTAAAACTAGTAGTAGTAGTAGTAGTGGTAGTAGGTAGTAGTAGTAGTAGTAGTAGAAGTAGTAGCAGTAGTAGTAATAGGAGTAATAGTAGTAGCAGTAGTAGTAGTCTTAGTAGCAGCAGCAGCAGTAGTAGTAGTAGTAGTAGTAGTAGTAGTAGTAGTAATAGTAGTAGTAGTAGTAGTAGTAGTAGTAGTAGTAGTAGTAGATAGTAGTAGTAGTAATAGTAGTAGTAATAGTAGTAGTAGTAGTAGTAGTAGTAGTAGTAATAGTAGTAGTAGTAATAGTAGTAGTAGTAGTAGTAGTAGTAGTAGTAGTAGTAGTAGCAGCAGCAGCAGCAGCAGCAGCAGCAGCAGCAGCAGCAGCAGCAGTAGTAGTAGTAGTAGTAGTAGTAGTAGTAGTGGTAGTAGTAGTAGTTCTTCAGTTTAACGTCGTTCCACTAAATAGTGATATCAGACAGGAAAGTGTATTTGGGTGGGGGTGGGGTATACACATAACTAATCAATCGCAATAAACAACTATTACGAAAAAAACATAAACAAGAATTCTGAAAAGACTCTGTGTGTGTGTGTGTGTGTGTGTGCGTATGTGCGTGCGTGTGCGCATGTGTGTGCTACAAAAAACATCCTAACAGTACCCCTTATCACAAGAAATAATGACTCGACACAAGTCAATAAACAAGTGACACAATAATTATTAGAGAGTGTGAGCGACTGGGGATTTAAACCCCCTCTCTCTCTAATGAATCCTGTTTTCAACAGTGAACGACGCGAACGCTTTCTATAGCATGGCTTAAGCTGATGTACACCCTCAACCCACCCACCCACCCACCCAACCCTGCAAATCCTGTTTACAGGGAGCTTGCAAACACAAACGCTGATGCTAGATTGATTTATTTATTCATTTATTCTTTCATATCGAGGATAATGCATTCATTTCTATTTATGGGTTTACAGAAAGTTGTTATGAACAAACATCTTCGCACCAATAGTAACTATTTTCGGACGATATGTTTATATGGAGCATATGCCGTCTTTTTTCCTTTTTTTTTTTAAAGTTCGGTGGTTATTTATTGATATGTGTGAATAGAAAGCAATGATGTGATGACAAAATGATTAGCATGTTGTTGTTGTTATTGTTGATGTGGGTTTTGTTGTTGTAGTTGTTGTTATTGGGAGCCCTAGTTACAGTTTTCCAGTTAACACAGCTCCTCTGTTTTTTTTAGAGAGAGAGAGAGAGAGAGAGAGAGAGAGAGAGAGAGAGAGAGAGAGAGAGAGAGAGAGAGAGAGAGAGAGAGAGAGAGAAGTGGGAGAGAGAGAGAAAGCGCGCGCGAGAGAGAGAATGAGATAGAGAGAGTGAGAGAGATATTATATTTTATTTTATTTATTCTTTTATATTGAGGATAATGGAAAAAGCACTTATGCGCTTTTTTACATCCAGTCCCGGTGTGTAAGCGGTTTTGTAAATTTTGTCGTCTGTTCCCACCAGCGCACAATGGCCTACTCTTTCGAAAAGCGGAACAGGATTTAACGTGTGCGGAAGATGTTCTGCTTGCATTCGCACACGGGGCCTCGGTTTATAGTCTCATCCGAAGGACTTTTGGGGAGAGTGGAATCAGCACTGATGTTAACTCCAGAGGAAAAATCCTCTTGAACGGGAATCGAACCCTGGTTGTCAGATTACAAAACCGCATTCACACGGGAAATGGATGTAAAGAAGCACCTATGTGCTTATTCCGTTATCCTCAATATGAAAGAATAAATACATAAATAAAATAAAATATGGTTAAAATGTTTTAAAACAAATTCAAAGGTGATCACACACACACACACGCGCGCGCACACACACACACACACACTCACACACACACACACTTACACACGCACACACAAACACACGCACACACACACACACCCCTCCCCCCCCCCCCCCCCCCCCCCCACACACACACAGGTTAGACACTTCAGCTCTGTGACAGTTTCTCGATCCATCCAACGATGTCAGCTATCAGCCAGTTATTACTAGTGACATCTACATACACATGTACAACTATGTAGAAACAATACCCTGTTTCCGTTACCCCTCGCAAAGAACAACCTAATTGGAATACTGATATGTGTACTACAATCACAATGCCAGCATGCTACACACTGCATAGAGGACTAGCAGAAGTCATAAGGGACGGGATAGCCTAGTGGATAGAACATTGCCCTCGCAATCTGACGACCCGGGTTCGATTCCCGTTCAAGGGGATATTTTCCCCTGGAGTTAACATCAGTGCAGACTCCACTCTCCCTAAAAAGTCTTTCAGATAAGACTATAAACACGCAGAACATCTTGCGCACACATTAAAATCCTGTTCCGCTTTTCGTAAGAGTAGGCCATTGTGTGCCGGTGGGAACAGATGACAACTTACAAAACCGCATACATACGGGAACTAGATGTAAAAAAAAGCACATAAATGCTTATTCCATTATCCTCGATATAAAAGAATAAAATAAAATAAAAATATTGTTAAAAAAAGAAGAAGAATCATTGATATTGTACAGTGTTTGATTTTTGTTGTTGTACCTTTCAATTTCGGTCCACTCCACCCCCCCCCCCCCCCACCCAACTACAGGTTGTGAAGAGGTTGACAAACTTAACACTTTCAATGTTTGTCATTGTCATTGACACCTGACGGAGGGATGGGATAACCCGGGGGTTAGAGTGATGCGCTCGTGATTTGCTGACCCGGGTTCGATTCTCGTTCAAGGGGATATTTTTCCCCTGGAGTTAACATCAGTGCAGACTCCACTCTCCCTAAAAAGTCCTTCGGATGAGACTATAAACCGAGGCCCCGTGTGCGAACCCATGCAGAACATCTTGCGCACACGTTAAAACCCGTTCCGCTTTTCGGAAAAGTATACCATTGTGTATCAGTGGGAACGGATGACAAAATTGACCAAAAAAAACTGCATACACACCGTGAACTGGATAAATGTATATTTAAAACAACCCACATGAGTTCTTATTCCATTATCCTAGAAACAAAAGAAACAAACAAAAAAAATAATAAACTAGACCGCGCCATGCTAGTTTGGACCCTCAGCTCTCGAGCTAACAAACACACAACAGAGACCTGCTGGTATGTTATGGCCACTCCTCCAAAAATGGCCAGGCCAGCCATTGATCTCACGTTCTGGTCTCCTGCCGTGCCATGTTTGGCTTTGGCACAACACTCTGTGCGTGGTTGCAACATTAACCCAGATTTGAAGGGTCGATTCCCAGCGACAAGATCGATTCCCCAGTAAAATAAACTGCTCTTTTAAAACCGAAACAGTCTCTCTCTGTCTCTCTCTGTCTCTGTCTCTCTTTCTCTCTCTCTTTCTCTCTCTCTCTCTCTCTCTCTCTCTCTCTCTCTCTTTCTTCTCTCTCTCTCTATCTCTTTCTCTCGCTTTCTCTATCTCTCTCTCTCTCTTCTCTCTCTCTCCTCTCTCTCTCTCTCTCTCTCTCTCTCTCTCTCTCACACACACAGTGTTCTAGTATGCAAACTTAAAGAGATTAGTGAGAGAGTAGAGGGTTAGAATAATTATTATTGTATCCATGACGTGAAAGTAGCTTTAAGGTAGTAGACTAGTTCCAGTCTGTATTAACATGTCTGTTCTAAAGGGTTCTTACCCTTGGGGAAAGTCAAGTCAAGTCAAGTCAGGTTAAGTAGGTCAGGTCAAATCAAGTCAAGTCAAGTCAAGTTAGTCAAGTCGAGTCAGGAAAGTAAAAAGACCACTTTAATCATCCCATGAAGGGCAATTACAATTCTGTCAGGCAGATTGATATGTATCATGCGCGCGTGCACAGTGGTGTCGTGTTTAGACACCTCCCGAACACGGTACGCGGCTACCTTAATGGTAAGTAAACGGTAGCACACGCAAAATTTCATCGGGATAGCCTAGTGGTTAGAACATTGCGCTCGCAACCTGACAACCCGGGTTCGATTCCCGTTCAAGGAGATATTTTCCTCTGGAGTTAACATCAGTGCAGACTCCACTCCCCTGAAACAACTTCGGATGAGACTATAAACCGAGGCCCGTGTGTAAATACATGCAGAACATCTCGCGCACACGTTACATCCTATTCCGCTCTTCGTAAGAGTAGGCCATTGTGTACCGGTGGGAACAGATGACAGAATTTACGAAACCACATACACACGGGGACTGGATGTAAAAAAGCACATAAGTGCTTATTCCATTATCCTCGACATAAAAGAATAAAATCATTAGTGAACCTTGGAATTCTACCTGAAGAGCAAAATAAACTATCAAACGAAAAAAACACACCAAAGTTATTATTTTGTTGTACAAACAAGACATACAAAACACAACACAGCTTTCAAAAAACAACAACCGAGAACCCGCTCTACCTGACAACACGCACGACATAAACATACCCAGCATGCAACTTCTACATTGAAAGAAACAAACTCTGCCAGGTTCAACGACTCATGACACACTGTCTAATAAAAAAAAAGTTCACTGCAACGTACCAAAGACTTCCCAAACAGTCACGAGAGAAGTCGGATCGGTGGTCTAGAGGTAACGCGCCTGTCTAGAAAGCGAAAAGTCCGGGTCTGAAGTGTGCGGCGGTTCGTACCCCGTTTGGACCGGAAACTTTTCCCCCATCCATTAGACCATGAGTGGTGGATTGGGCGCTAGTCTTTCGGATGAGACGATAAACCGAGGTCCCGTGTGTTACACGTAATTATTTATCGCACGTAAAAGAACCCACGGCAACAAGAGAGTTGTCCCTGGCAAAATTCTTAGAAAAAAGCCACTCTGATAGGGAAACAAATACAGTTGCAGACATGAAAAAAATGAAAAAAATAAAAATAAAAATAAGGGTGGCGCTGCGCTTGTGGCGACGCGCTCTCCCGCTCTCCCCGGGGAGAGCAGCCCGAATTTCACGGAGAGAAATCTGCCGTGACTTAAAGTGGTATGAAATGAAATCTGAGCGCTTTGATTTGTTGCTTTACAAGATTCAGTGCTATATAAATTCCATACATTATTATTATTATTATTATTATTAAGTCAAACCCAGAAATCATAGATAATTTGAAGTAAAGAAGACGTTCCAATCTCTGTGTCCTTTATCAGAAAGCGAATGTTTAGTGGACAGTAAGAATTCCAGAAGAGAGATTTAATTATGTGTGTGTTGGGGGGGGGAGGGAAGGGGAGAGAACGTTGCTGGCCCCATTAAAGGGCCTGCTTGCTTCTGGGAGATAATGGCCCCTTTCTTCCGGCAGAGTTGTCTTCCTTGTGGAAGTGATCGTTCCTGAAAGCTCGGAGCACTGTTTTGGGGTTGTTGTTTTTGTTTTAGTCCAGAGAAATGCTCGAGTGAAGTTACGGCCCTTTGAGGGGCCCTGCTTAAAAGGTGTCTTACTTGTTTTGGTTAGGAAAGTGTGTGTGTGTGTGTGTGTGTGTGTGTGTGAAGTCAAGTCAAGTCGTCAAAATGATCTTTATTGAGGGTAACAGATTAAGTTTATACAACTTTTTTCACCCTGCCCTCACAAAAAAAACCCACTGTGTGTGTGTGTGTGTGTGTGTGCGCCTGTTTCTTTATGTCTATGTAATTGTTTCTTTGTATCTGTCTCTATCTGTCTCTGTATTTGTCTCTGTCTGCCTGTCTGCCTGTCTGTTTCTGTCTCTCCCTGTCTCTCTGTGTCGCTTTCTGTGTATCTGTCTCTGTATTTGTTTCTGTGTGCTTGTCTCTGTATCTCTCTGTATCGCTTATGCCTATCTGTCTGTGTATCTGTCAGTCTCTCTCTCTCTCTCTCTCTCTCTCTCTCTCCCCTTTCTCTCGCTCTCTGCATTCTTGCGATTGCGTGTGTGTGCGTGCGTGTGTGTATTCATTGTGTGTGTGCGTGTGTGTGTGTATGCGTGCATGCATGTGCGCGAGCTGTGCGTGTGTGTTCGTGCATGCATCTGTGCCTGGGTGAGTGTGTGTATATGTGCGTGCGTGGCTGCGTGTTTGCCTGTGCGCGCGCTGTGTGTGTATGTGTGTGTCCATGTGTCCATATGCACATGTGCACGCGAGTATGTGTATAAGTAGGATCTGAAGAGGGAAGGAGAGAGAGAGAGCGAGAGAGAGAGAGAGAGTGAGAGAGACAGAGAGAGAGCGAGAGCGAGAGAGCGAGAGAGAGAGAGCGAGAGAGAGAGAGAGACAGAGAGAGAGAGAGAAAGAGAGCGAGAGAGAGAGAGAGCGAGAGAGAGAGGTTTACTAGCATCACACCTTATCATCAGAATAACAGAATAATTATGCAACACACTACAATATAAGAGTAACAAATTTCGGGTGGGCGACTGGGGATTTAACCAGCCCTTTGATATTCAAATCATGGTTGGACAACACTTCCTTGCTTTGTAAAGCAAAGTACGCTCCCTCACGAAATGAGTCGCTAAGCACCTGACCCACTTTTCTGCTATGAGCCATTTTAGGCAGGTAGGGGTCAGGTTGTCGATTTTGAGATTTTGATTGATTATAAAACTATAGCCTTTATTCTACCTTGTACTGAAGTATCAAGGCGTAATTTTGTTTCTTTTTGCTTGTAAACGTGTTTAAAAACACCCAAGCCCTCATTCTGACCACCTATTACGATGCTAAAACTTGTCCATTTCTCCTTTTGTCACTTTCTGCAGTCTGCTAGTTCAATTTGTAATAACTTTTCATAGAAGTGTCCGATTTACAACCTGCTTTCTGTATTGAATAGCTTAGTTATTGCAAATTAACACCATGGTAATAACATACAAATTGACCTCTGGTGCACTGCGACTCATTGTTTGGTGGAGGATCACCCTTAAGTTGGGGTACACACAAAAAACAACAACCCTTTACAAAGCCTTAAGGCAGACAGACAGACAGACAGAGAGAAAGAGACAGATAGAGACAGAGAGAGTTGAGTACCAGTTCAAATTATCAGTAAAATTCTGTATGTAATCCTTAAATCTTGTAATCTTGTATGTAATCTATAAACCATTAAGTAAGCCTTAAGGCAGACAAGCCGACAGAGATAGAGAGCAAGAGACATACAGAGACAGAGAGTGTTGAGTACCATTTCAAAATATGAAGTAAAATTGTGTATATAATCTATAAATCGTGTAATTTTGTATGTAATCTATAAACCGTTAAGTTAGCCTTAAGGCAGACAGACAGAGACAGAGAGAAAGAGACAGATAGAGACAGAGAGATTTGAGTACCATTTCAAAATATTAGTACAATTCTGTATGTAATCTATAAATCTTGTAATCTTGTATGTAATCTATAAACCATTAAGTTAGCCTTAAGGCAGACAGACCGACAGAGACAGATAGAAAGAGACAGATAGAGACAGAGAGGGTTGAGTACCATTTCAAAATATTAGTAAAATTCTGTATATAATCTATAAATCTTGTCTTGACAACGAAAATGATGATTGATTCTTTTTTTGTACTTTGTGTAGCTAGTAGCCTTGTAGGCCTGTAAAATGGAAATGATGTAATGCTGTCTGGATGACAATTTAATTTGTTTGTTTTGAAATGCGTATATGTGCCAATCAAAAAGATGTGGTTTTTTTTAGCCTTAAGACAGAATGTATAGCAACCCATACATGCCTTGCCTGTATTGAGCTAAGTACCCATTTGGGACCTCTCAGTCGGTCTGCCTGCCTGTCAGCCTTTCTCTCTGTCTCTCTCTATCTCTCTGTCTCTATTTCTCTGTCTGTCTGTCTGTCTGTCTGTCTGTCTGTCTGTCTCTCTCTCTCTCTCTCTCTCTCTCTCTCTCTCTCTCTCTCTCTTTCGAAAGAGTAGGCCATTGTGTGCCGTGGGAACAGATGACAAAATTTACAAAACCGCATACACACCGGGACTGGATGTAAAAAGCACATGAGTGCTTTTTCCATTATCCTCGATATTAAAAAAATCATAAAAATCATCTCTCTCTCTGTATTTCTCGCACTATCTGTCTCTCTGTCTGTCTCTTTCTCTCTCTCTCTCTCTCTCTCTCTCTCTCTCTCTCTCTCTCTCTCTCTCTCCAAAAAATGTTGATATGTTTTGTATCTTTACAACTGTGCAATGTAAGAAAAAAAGGAAAACTGAATAAAAAAAGTTTGAACCAAAAAATGCCTTAAGACACAAACCAAAACGAACAACACAGAACGTAAGGGAAGACACTGGCAATGGGGTCTTCTTTCTTTCTTTCTTCTTCTTCTTCTTCTTCTTCTTCTTCTTCTTCTTCTTCTTCTTCTTCTCCTTCATCCAATGCTCAGACAGCAACTATTGTTGTCTGTTATATGAGCAAAATTGCGTCACGCTGCCGATAAGCGCCTGACAAAGTCAGGCCCACCGCATCCGACTTCGGCATAAGAGAGAATTGTTATCTTTTACGGCTTTCTGAGGAGAAAAAAAAAAGCAGGAGAATGGACTAAGAAGGCAGAAAATAGACGAGAAGGAGGTGGTGACAGGAAGAAAAGGAACAAAGCAGATACAAAGAGAGGGATAGAAAAGAGGAAATCTCTAGCCTACAATCTCCAGCATGTGGGGATGCTATTTATACCCCCCCCCCCCAATCCCCGGTATCCCTACGGGGGAGAACGTGGGTCAAAAATTGGCAAAAAACTATGGTCTTTGTGTTTTAGTGTACAAAATTGCCAAATATAAACATGGAGGTTTTGCTGTGCAAACTTAAAAATCATTTAGGTTGTAGAACATGTATGTATCAAACACGCTTCTTGCATTTGTTACAGATCAAAAGATATCATCAAAGTTTGAAGTATTCAGTTTTTTGCGGACATTTTGGATTGTTTCCATGACAACAGTGCATTAATCTCTAATTTATGGCCTCTTTAAGCTATGCAAGGGATGCTCGTTTAATATCTTGTACAAACTCTAACATGAGCTTGCCAACAAAATTTATCAGTTTTGACTCCTACGTCCCACCATAAGTTCAATCGACGTCGAATATTGCAGAAAGTCGAACACATCTCCAGACTATAATCCTCATTTTGACAACAAACTTAACGCTTAGAAAGCTAGAGCTAACTTGACAGAGGTGGCCCTGCCATGTATTATTGATCTATGGCATGAGCGCACAATAAAAGAGTATTGATTCATGTTGTTGCTGTTGCTGAGAGCAGAATTTCCTTTTTGATTCAGCTTTGGTTAAAGAGAAAAAGAGGGAGGAAGGGAGGAAGGGTGAGAGAGGGAGAGAGAGAGAGAGAGAGAGAGAGAGAGAGAGAGAGAGAGAGAGAGAGAGAGAGAGAGAGAGAAAGACACAGAGAGAAAGATAGACAGAGAGAGAGAAAAAGATAGAGAGACAGAGACAGAGAAAGAGAGAGACAGAGAAAGGCAGAGAGAAAGAAAGACAGAGAGAGACAGAGAGAGAGAGACAGAGAGAGAGACACACACAGAGAAAGCAACGCAGACAGACAGACAGAAAGACTAAGGCACAGAGAATTTCTGACTAAAACTCTCGTATAGGTCAGCACCATGTTTGTTTGTTTGTTAGTTTTTAAATATTTGCAGAGAGGAAAACAGGGCATTGAACAAAAAACCCAGAATCTTTCATCCACGAAACAGACTACTAAGTTAAGAACATTGCTGTTGTGTCACTGGGGACTTTATGACAACCTGTCTGTCTGTCTGTTCCTCAGTCTGTCAGTCTTCCGGTTCGTGTGTTTGTCTTTCTTTCTGTCTGTCTATATTTCTGTCTCTCTGTCTTTCTGACTTTCTGTCTGTCTATCTATCTATCTATCTATCTATCTATCTATCTATCTATCTATCTATCTATCTATCTATCTATCTAGCTAGCTAGCTAGCTAGCTAGCTATCTACGTACCTACCTACCTACCCATTCATCCATCCATCCACCCATCCGTCTATATATCTATCTATCTATCTCTCTCTCTATCTATCTATCTACCTACCTATTTTTCAACCTATTTGTCTACCTACCTACCTACCTACCCATCCATCCATCTAGCTACCTAGCTATCTAATCAATCTATCTCTCATCTATCGATCTCTCACTATCTATCTATCTCTCTCTCTACGTCTGTCTGACTCTCTGTCTCTGTCTCTCTCTCCATATCCATCTCTCTCATCCCCCCCCACTCTCTCTCTCTCCCCTCCCTCTCCCTCTCTCTCTCTCTCCATCTATCTCTCTCCCTCCCCCTCTATCTCCATCTCTATCTCCCTCCCACCTCTCTCTCTCTCTTCCTTTCTCCCTCCATCCCTCTCCCTCCCCCCCCCCCCACCTCTCTCTCTCTCCATCTATCTATCTCTCTCTTCCTCCCACCTCACCCCTCTCTCTCTCTCTCTCTCTGTGTATTGATCTTCCCTTCTCTGTACCGTATTATAGCAAGCTGATGGTTCGTTTGGGGACAGTCGCTGACACACAGAGAAACAGACGACATAAAAAGTCTATCTCTTGTTTGTTGTCGAAGGATGCTTCCTGGTCATACTTATCTTAGCTGCTGTTTCTGCCATGTCACAATGGACTCTAGCTTGTGTGTGTGTGTGTGTTGGTGTGTGTTGGTGTGTGTGTGTGTTTGTGTGGGTGGGTGGGGCGTGTTTGTTTGTGTGTGTGTGTGTGTGTGTGTGTGTGTTTGTGTGGGTGTGACAGTGTAATCAATTTAGGTTGTTGGTATTTTGGTAGGGAATGGATGAATGAAATATTTACAAAACATCTTTTACATTATTATTTTTTTTATTTAGTTCATTTATTCTTTTATTTCGAGGATAATGGGAAGGACTCATATGTTTGTTTGTTTTTACATGCAGTCCCCGTGTGTTTATGTTTTTGTTAATGTTTGTCATCTAAGCGCTTTGACTTGTCTGTGCAAGATACAGCCCTATGTAAATGCCATTATTTATTATTATTATCATTATTATTAGCATTACTATTATTATTATTATTATTATTATTATTATCATTATTAGTATTATTCCCACTGGCACACAATGGCATACTCTTCCGAAAAGCGGAACAGGATTCAACGTGTGCGCATGATTTCCTGCATGCAGACAGGGCCTCAGTTTATAGTCTCAACTGAAGGACTTTACAGGAGAGTGGAGTCTGCACTGATGTTAACTCTGGGTAAAAAATGTATCCCCTTGAATGGGATTTGAACCCGGGTCAGCAGACCAGGAGCACAAATCGCAAATGCTCTAACCAGCCAGACTATCCCATCCCCATTGTGTTTGCAAAATAATATTTTGTGGTGTAAGTAGGTACGTGCAGAGTCTTCTACATTGAGGATGCTTAAAGGGGACAAAACACAATAATGATTACACGAAAAAAATCAACAAAAAACCCAGGCCAAATGAAATAGAATAAGCAATGCTAACATGACATGAATTCATGCCAAGAAACAGCACTGTAACAATAGGAGTGGGTGGGGCGGGGTTGGGCGAGGGGGCAGGATAGCCTAGTTAGTTAAAGCGTTAGGGCGTTACGAATTCCGCTCGTGATCTGCTGACTCGGGTGCAAATCCCGTTCAAGAGGATATTTTCCCCTGGCGTTAACATCAATGTGGACTCCACTCTCCCTTAAGTCCTTCGGATGAGACTATAAACCGAGGTTACATGTGCCAACGCATGCATATCATCTTGTGCACAGTTAAAACCTGTTCTGCTTTTCAGAAGTGTATTTATTTATTTCATTTTTATTTTATTTGTTTATATCGAGTATAATGGAATAAGCACTTATGTGCTTTTTACATCCAGTCCCCATGTATATGTTGTTTTGTAAATTTTATCATAATGTTCCCACTGCACATAATGGCCTACTCTTACGAAAAGCAGAACAGGATTTAACGTGTGCGCAAGATGTTCTGCGTGCGTTGACACACGTAACCTCAATTTATAGTCTCATCCGAAGTAGGCTATTGTGTGCCGGTGGGAAGGGATAACAAACTTTACAAACCTGCATACACACGGGTACTAGATGTAAAGAAAAGTCTTTATTCAAGTATCCTTGAAATATAAGAAAAAAGAAAGAAAGAAGATGTACAGAATTTCTAATTATAGCGCTGAATCTTGCAACACAGCAAATCAAAGCGCTTGCATTCAAATCGTTTGCACGCATGCAATAGCGGATAGATAAGATAAACTGACACACACACACTGACAAGCACACACACTCACACACAAAGATGCGTGCATGCACGCACACACACACACATAC
Source organism: Rapana venosa (assembly GCA_028751875.1). NCBI lineage: Eukaryota > Metazoa > Mollusca > Gastropoda > Neogastropoda > Muricidae > Rapana > Rapana venosa. The sequence goes on along the minus strand of CM054139.1, from coordinate 2,892,147 downwards.
ACACACACTGCCTACCATCGGGAATTAAAAGTTTGTCTTTGAGTTTGATTTAACTTACACACACACACATACACACACACACACACATACAAACACACATACACACACACACACACTTACAAACACGCACATCACATCACATCACATCACATCACATTACTCTTTTATATCTGTCTGCTTTTTCTATGTTGGTCTAAGCACAACCAGACACAGGAAAGTATTTACAAGCATCTAGACATCCAAATGTCTCTCCATTGTCTGCGTGTGTGTCTCTTTCTGGCTGACTGGCTGGCTGGCTGGTTGGCTGACTGGTTGACTGGTTGGTTGGTTCGTTCGTTCGTTTGTGGGATGGTTGGTTGGTTGGTTGGCTAGTTGGTTGGGTCGCTGGTTGGTTGGTAGGTTCGTTTGAGGGCTGGTTGGTTGGTTGGCTGGCTGGTTGTCTGGCTGGCTGGCTGGTTGGCTGTTTGGTTGGCTGGTTGGTTGGTTCGTTCGTTTGTAGGCTGGTTGATTGGCTAGTTGGTTGTCTGGTTGGTTGAATGGTGGGCTGGCTGGTTGGTTGGCTAGTTGTCTGGTGGGTTGGTTTGTTGGGTGGTTGGTTGCTTGGTGGCTTGGTTGATTAGTTGGCTGGTTCTTTTGTTGGTTGGTTTATTGGCTGGCTGGTTGGTTAGTTAGCTGGCTGGCTGATTGGTTGCTTGGTAAGTTGGTTGGTTGGTGGTCGGGTTGCTGGATGAATGCTGTATATCCGTCTCTCAATAAATCCATCTCTTATATCTTTGTCTCTGTCTGTCTGTTTGGTTGTTTGTCTGTCTCTTTGTTTCTGTCTCTCTGTTTCTCTCTCTGTGTCTGTCTCTGTCTCTGTGTCTATCTATCTGTCTGCCTGTCTGTCTGTCTGTCTGTCTCTGTCTCTCTCTGTCCCTGTCTCTGGCTCTCTCCATGTCTTGTCTCTCTGTGTGTCTCTCTCTGTGTCTGTCTCTTTCTGTCTCTGTCTCAGTCTCTCTCTGTCTCTGTCTCTGTCTGTCTGTCTGTCTCTTTTCCTTTTTTGTTTTGCTTTGTTTTTGTTTTGTTTTGTTATTGTTGTTTTTTTTGTTTTTTGTTTTGTTTTTTGTTTTTTACTGTTTGAGTGTATGAGTATTGGGCTTATTAGTATGATGTATTCCTACGGGCGGGTACTGGATCTAAAAAAGCGCATGGATGCTTATTCATTATCCTCGAAATAAAAATAATTTGTCATTCTCTTTGTCTCTCTGTCTATCTTTGTCTGTCTGTCTGTCTGTCTGTCTGTCAGTCTGTCTGTCTGTCTGTCTGTCTGTCTCTGCGTTCCTTCACTGGGTGGATTATAAATAGTATCTTGTCTACCCGCTGGCCTCAGCCGACACATTCCCAATTCAGAGCAGCTCATTTCATTGTACAGGATGCATGCTAGGTATGTTCATGTTTCCTTAACCCACCGAACGCTAACACGAATGACAGGATCTTTAACGTGCATATTTTAATCCTTCTGCATGTGTATATACACAGAGGGAGTGAAAACACTAGCAAGTCTGCGCTGAAAGTTGAATTGGGAGATCGTAAACAACTCCAGCCTTGATTCACTAGACAACACCGAGATTCGAACCCACGGCTTCATGGACCTATAGGATTGAAATCTAACGGTCTTGACCACTCGTCCTGCAGTCGTTAGACTGCTGCACTGATTTCTTGTTTCCCCCTGTGGGGCAAGTTGAATCTGGCGGAGCCCATCCCTCTCAATGTAGCAATGTGCATGCTGGGCATGTCTGTGTTACGCCTGGCGTTGTCTTCGACAGACAGATCAAAGCAGTAAGCTGGCGAAGTCTGACATACCTGATGACTATACCTACCCCTCACCCCAACCTCCTCAACATACCACAGAATGACAGTCATCAGAGATCGTCTGCCTTTGTCTAGTAACGAAGAACAGTCGGTGGTCTAGAGGTAACGCGCCTGCCTAGAAAGCGAAAAGTCCGGGTCGGAAGTGTGCGATGGTTTGATCCCCGTTTGGGCCTGAAACTGTTCCCCCCATCCATTAGACCATGAGTGGTGGCCTTTCGGATGAAACGAATAAACTAAGGTCCTGTGTGTTACACAAAATTATTTAGCGCAGGTAAAAGAACCTACAGCAAAAGAAGAGTTGTCCCCTGGCAAAATTATGTAGAAAAAAGTAAC
>CM054139.1:2859963-2874963 GCA_028751875.1 Rapana venosa | reverse complement strand
TCTTTCCCCTCCTTATCTCCCTCTCTATGTATGTGTGTGTCTGTGTGTGGTCTCTCTCTCACACTCTCTTTCTCTCTCTCTGTTTTTTTTCTGTCTGTCTACCTGTGCGTCTGTGTGTCTGGTGTGTCTGTCTGTGTGTCTGTTTGTGTGTCTGTCTGTCATATTGTCTTCTCTCTCAGGTTATACTGTTGGCGCCGGTGCCAAGTACTTTACAGATACGTCTTGCATTGGTATGCTGCAGGTACTGAAGGACATTAGCTTTTTCCATATCTCTATGGTATGATTGACCCATGTCTATCAGTCAGTGTTTATATATTTATTTATATATTATATATATTATATATGTTTATATAATATATATTTATAGTATCTATATAATTATTATATATATAGATATATGTGTGTGTGTGTGTGTGTTGTGTGGTTTGTGTGTGTGTTTTGTGATGTGATGTTTGGTGTTTATGTGTGGTGGGGCGGGTATGTGTATGTGTGTATGGTGTGTGTTTGTGAGTGTGTGTCTCTCTCTTGTCTCTGTCTGTCTGTCTATCAATCAATCAATCAATTAGTCAATCAATCAATCAATAATTAGACTCAAACCCACGGTCATCATTTTCTGTCCCAAAGCAAATGCGATGCTCTACCACTAAGCTACACTATACTCAAGTATTTTCTGCTGAAATTAGAAAGTGTTCTTCTCTGTCGTTTTAAAAAAAATTATTAATCGGCTTGAAAAACACTTTTTCGACATAAGCCTCTAATATAAAGTACTTTCGTGAACCCCCCCCCCCCCCCCCCCCCACCCCACCCACCAAAAATCGATACTGTCCTGTTACATAAAGTTCTTAAGTCGACGCTAAGTATATCGTTAAAAAATGTTTTACTGCCAAGGTTTTCACAGAAGTATATAATATATAATATATATTATATATATATAAAATATATATATATAATATATATATATATATATATATATATATATATATGTATACACTCTATATTCTTCACAAAGCCGTAAATGTACATGAAATATGAATAACTCGTGAGTGCGTTTTCGCGTCCGTTCTTGGGGTCTTTTTCAGAAGAAACCCAAACTCTTTTTTGGGTGAAATCACAGCCTCAGCCTCCTACCATTCAGGGGGCGGGATAGCCTAGTGGTTAGATCGCTGAGAACGTGGTCTGACGGTCCGGGTTCGAGCCACCACAGAGGCACCCTTTCGAAATAACTTGTTACTGGGAGTTAAACATCACTACCGAATCCACTCCCTGAAAAAATCTTTCCGAATTAGAAGACAACAAACCGAGGTCTCATGTGCAATCGCACGCAGAACATCTTACACACACCCGTTCTACCTTCCGGAAGAGTAGGCCATTTGCATACCTGTCGGAACGGGTGACACAAACTTGAGAAAAGAAAGCACCAACACACATGTGTTGTGTGAAAATATCCCTGAAGTCAGAATGCGGCTACCCTTACTGGATTGGGGGGGGGGGGGGGGGTGGGGGGGGGGGGGGGGGGGGAGGGGAGGAGGGAGTAAAAATGCGTGGCATAAGCAAAATCTCACCATTGGTGAACCTCGGAGCTCTAGCTGAAGAACAAACAATACAATAAATAGATAAACATCGGCCGTTTGTTTGGAGGGGGTGGGGGGGGGGGGGGGGGATATCTCATACAGAGATCACACCACTAATAAAGGTAAAGGTAAAGGAGTCCCATAACCTATAAGGTCGTAGGGGAGCGAGGCGTCAGAGATCTCACTTCTCTAGGGCCAGATATTGAGGGCGGGCCATTTTCCTTCCACGCTGCTTTTACCTTCCCTGACCCTAAAGAGGGCAGGTACCCATTTACACGGTAAAATGAGGGAACTGTACTGAAGCCAAGGCTTAAAAAACCAAATTTTTAAAAAAAAAACCCAAAAAAGGGGGGGGGGGGGGGGGCCCCCCCCCCCCCCCCCCCAAAAAAAAAAAAAAAAACCCCCCCCCAAAAAAAAAAAAATTTTTTTAAAAAAAAAAAAAAATTTTTTTTAAAAATTTTTTAAAAAAAAAATTTTTTTAAATTTTAAAATTTTAAAAAAAATAAAAATAAATATAATTTTTTAAAAAAAAAAAAATTAAAAAAAAAAATTTTATTTTTAAAAAAAAAAAAAAAAAAAAAAAAATTTTTAAAAAAAAAGAAAAAAAATAAAAAATTTTTTTTTTTTTTTTTAAAAAAAAAAAAAAAATTTTTTAAAATAAAAAAATTTAAAAATTTTTGGGGGGGTTTTTTCCCCAAAAAAATTTTTCCCCCGGGGGGAAAAAAGGGTTTTAAAAAAAAAAAAAAAAAAATTTTTTTTAAAAAAAAAATTTTTTTAAAAAAAAAAAAAAAACCCCCTTTTTTAAAAAAGGGGGTTTTTTAAAAAAAATTTTTTTCCCCCAAAAAAAAAACCCCTTTTTTAAAAAAAACAAACAAAAAAAAAAAAAAAAACCTTTTTTTTAAAAAAAAAATCAAACCCCCGGGGGGGGGGGGGGGGGGGGGAAAAAAAAGGGGGAAAAAAAAATTTTTAAAAAAAAAAATTTTTTAAAAACCCCCCAAAAAAAAAAAAAAAAAAAAAAAAAACCCGGAAAAAAAAAGGGGGGGGGGGGGGTTTTTTTAAACCAAAAAAATTTTAAAAAAAAAAAAAATTTCCCCATAATTAAAGGGGGGGGGGGGGAAACCCCTTTTTCCCCCTTTGGGGGGGGGGCCCCCCCCCCTCCCCCCTTTTTTTTTCCCCCCCCGGGGGGGGGGCCCCCCGGGGGGGGGAAGGGAAAACCCAAGGCCCCCCCCCCAACCCCCCTGGTAACCCCTCGACGCTGCTAACTTGACTGGGGGAAAGCGAGTGTTTCCCACCCTGAGCTATCCCCCCCCCACAAACCCCTAATTTAAAGGGAAATGAAAACCAGAATCAAAAACACCCCTCCCGGGCCCTTAAATTTTGAAAGGGTCCTGACTTCCGTGAAAAAAACCCCCCAAACTAAAGTGGCTCGGGACTTCCCCACTGTCAAAATCGGACTGGCCCCAAAACTGTTTTTACTACAGGGAACAGTACAAAGGGGGGAGACGAAGAGGGAGACGAGAAAACGATGGGGAAACAACATCAGAGAGTGGGGACCTTTAGTTGAACGGTTTTCTAAAGGAAAGCAAAAGGACCGCGAGGAGTGGGGGAAGCTGGTTTAAAAACTTTTTGTGGTGCCCCCACGGGCCAAAAAGACTAAAGGGGAAAGGGGGAGGGGGGGGGAGGGGTGATTTTGGTCCGCTTTTGGGCCAAAACCGTTGTTTTACTTTTTAAAAAAATCTGAATGGGTAGTTTAAAAATGCAAAGAAAGGTTGTTTTTTTCTTCAAAATTTTTCGTCCCGTTTTTCCCTTTTAAATGTATTTGACGAAAAAGGTTTTGAAAGGTATCCCCGGGCTGGGTTTTTGAGATGGTTTTGAAAGTCACCTGGGGGGGTTTTGGGTTTTTGGTTCTTCCTTTCCCGTCGAATGGACCCGTCATGAGCAAAAAAAGTCTTCCCTTTCCCCCCCCTTCCCCATCCCCCAGTCCTTCCCGACTAGACTAAAAAACCCAGGTCCTGGTACGAACGCACACAGAACATCTTGCAAGCCGTTAAAACCCTTCCGCTTCTTTGGGAAAAGTAGGCCACTGTGTTTCAAGAGGGAAAGGATGAACAATTTTCAAAAACCCCATACACACGGGAAAAAGGAAAGTAAAAAAAAAGGGATGAGTGATTATTCCATTAAAAACCCCAAAATGAAAAAAATAAAATAAATCAACACAAAACACACAAAACAAAACCCCACGCACCCCCGCCGCGCGCGCGAAAACACACACACACCACAACCCCCCCACCACCCCCAAACTCACACCACCATCCAAATCACCACAAACCCCCCGAATTTTCACCAAACACCACAGAGACACACACAAAACCCCCCCCACAAACAATCTACCCCACCAAAAACATGCATTTAAAAAAAAAACACCCCACACACACACACACACACAAATTACCCCACACACACACACACAAACTCACCACCCACACACACACACCCACGCACAAAAACTCCCCCACACACACACAAACTCACACACACACATCAACACACACACACACACCACCACCCCCCACCACAACACACACCACACACACACACCACCACCACCACCACCCAGCACCACCACCCCAACACACCCACCACACACACACACACCACACACACCACACACCACCACACACACCACCACCCCCACCCCCACACACACACATACACCAGCCCACACACACACAGAGCTTCTATAAAATAACCTGATTTCTAAAAAAAAACAACAACAAACCCCCAACCATGATACACACTCAACCCCCACGACCACCACAACGTTTTTGCCATATTTCTAACCACCCCTAACCCCTCACTACACTAAATTGAAAACCCCCCCCCCCCCCCCCCTTTCCCCCCCCCCCCCCCCCCCCCCCCCCCCCCCCCCCCCCCCCCCCCCCCCCCCCCCCCCCCCCCCCCCCCCCTCCCTTCCAAATTCCCGAGCACCTACTGAGTTCCGCCACCCCAAACCCAAAAAAAGACAGGCTTGGTAACCCTGTCTTCTCTGGCACTCTTTTGAGTGATGAGGTCAAAGGTCGGGGACCTATCTGTGGTTGTGCTCACCCGTCCCTTCCTCCCCCTCCTCCCCCCCTCCTCCCCCCCCCCCACCCCTCACATGCTGTGCTGTGACCTCAAATCCTGATCATTACGGGACAGCCATGAGTGATGTAGGCTATTTTGTTGCCCAAAAGCTTGCGTCGTTGATATCCTTATGGACTTTTTGTTATAACTTTTACTTACTTATATTTTCTTACTTATTATTTTTTGTTTTCGATGATAATAATAATAATAAATAATTATGATAAAAATAATAATAATAATAATAATAATAAATGGAATTTACATAGCGCTATATCTTAATGGGACGGGATAGCTCAGTGGTCGGAGCACTCGCCTTCCCCCAGCCAAGTTAAGCAGCGTCGAGCGTGGTTACCAGCTGGATGGGTGACCGTTTGCGCGCCTTGGCTTCAGTACAGTTCCCCCAGTTCACCCAGCTGAAAATGGGTACCTGTCCTCTTTAGGGTCAGGGAATGTAAATCAGCGAAGGAGAGGAGATGGGCGCCGCCCTCAATATGCCGGCCCTAGAGAAGTGAGGTCTCTGACGCCTCGCTCCCTTACGACCTTATAAGTTCTGGGACTCCTTTACCTTTACCTTTACCTATATCTTTCAGAAAACAAATCAAAGCGCAATAACACACTGACTACTAAGCGATTGAGCAACTCGTCAACATACCAATCACCTAACTAGCTAACTGACAAACTAACTAACTAGCTAGCTAGCTAGCTAACAAGCTAACTGACTAACTAGCTAGCTAGCTAACTAACTAGCTAACTAGCTAGCTAACTAACTAGCTAGCTAACTAACTAGCTAACTAGCTAGCTAACTAACTAACTAGCTAACTAACTAACTAGCTAGCTAAGTAACTAAGTAACTAGGTAACTAACTAACTAGCTAGCTAACTAACTAACTAACTAGCTAGCTAGCTAAGTAACTAACTAGCTAAGTAACTAACTAACTAGCTAAGTAACTAACTAACTAGCTAACTAGCTAACTAACTAACTAGCTAACTAGCTAACTAACTAACTAGCTAACTAACTAGCTAACTAGCTAACTAACTAATAACTAACTAGCTAACTAACTAACTAGATAGCTAACTAGATAGCTAACTAACTAACTAGCTAACTAAGTAACTAACTAGCTAACTAGCTAACTAACTAACTAGGTAACTAACTAACTATCTAAGTAACTATCTAAGTAACTATCTAAGTAACTAACTAACTAGCTAACTAACTAACTAGCTAACTAACTAACTGATTGACTGACTGACTGACTGATTTGACTGGCTGGCTGGCTGACTAACTAAGTAAGTAAGTAACTAACTAGCTAACTAGGTACTAAGCATCTAACTAACTATGTAAGTAACTAGCTAACTAACTAACTAGCTATACAACTAACTAGGTAACTTGCTAACTAACTGACTATTCAGTCGTCTGATCATCTAACTAGCTAACTAGCTGACTTCTGAATTCTACAACAAACTAAGGAACGAAGGAGACTATAAACCGAGGTCCCGTGTGCGAACGCACGCAGAACATCTTGCGCACCCGTTAAAACCCGTTCTGCTTTTTGGAAGAGTAGGCCATTTGTGTACCGGCGAGAACGAATGACAAAATTTACAAAACTGCATTCACACAGGGATTGGATTTTTTTATACACACGAATGATTATTCCATTGTCCTCAAAGTATAATAATAACAACAGCAATAGTAATAATAATAATAATAATAATAACATAAAAAAATAAAAAATAACAACAACAACAGCAACAACAACGACGACGGTGATGATGATGATGATGATGATGATGATGATGATGATGATGATGATGATGATGATGATGATGATGATGATGATGATGATGATGGTGGTGGTGGTGGTGGTGATGATGATGATGATGATGATGATGATGATGATGATGGTGGTGATGATGATGATGATGATGATGATGATGATGATGATGATGATGATGATGATGATGATGATGATGATGATGATAACGAAGGAAGCAGAGAGCTATCCAACAAAACAAACAGCCAACAAAGTAGTCAAATCAACAAATAAACAGCCAAGCTGACTGACTGACTGACTGACTGACTAGCTGACTGACTGTCTGGCTGACTGACTGACTGACTGACGGACTGACTGACTGACTGAAAAGCCTCTTGGCTATATGGATGAGATCAAAACATAGAAACGGATCATTAATAAAAACTAACATAAACCAACCAATTGACTAAAATGATATCAAACGTAAAGAAATAAGCAAAGTTGCACCAAAAAGATCAGAAACAAGGAAATACAGAGAAAAAGAACACGAGACAAATAAACTTGACACCCAAAAAAAGGGTGATAAGTAGGTTTATGGGAAAAAAAAGATATAGAATATAAATAGACAGACAGACAGACAGATAGATAGATAGATAGATAGACAGACAGATGGATAGATAGATAGATAGATAGATAGATAGATAGACAGACAGTAAAACAGACAGACAAACAGACATACAGACATACAGACTAGAGACAGGACAGAGATACAGACATACAGAGAAACAGAGACACAGACGGAGACACAGACAGACAGACAGATAGATCGATAGATAGATAGACAGATAGATAGATTTTATTGCTAAATGGATAGATAGATAGTAGATAGATAGGACAGAAAAGAAGTTTTGATAGACAGACAGACAGACAGATAGATAGACAGACAGACAGACAGACAGATAGATAGATAGATGATAGAAAGATAGAGATAGATAGATAGATCGATAGATAGATAGACAGGCAGATAGACAGACAGACAGATAGATAGATAGATCGATAGTAGATAGACAGGCAGATAGACGACAGATAGATAGATAGATAAATAGATAGCAGACAGATAGATAGATATATAGATAGGTAGATTTGATCGATAAATAGATAATAAATAAATAGATAAATAGATAGATAGATAGATAGATAGACAGACAGATAGACAGATATATAGACAGACAGATAGATAATAGATACAACAAAAAGAAAAGAATAAATTGACGAGCCTTCCTTGTTGCACTCATTTCGTTTATTTGGTTTACGCTATTCTAAACTAATACAATTTTGTTTAAACCATCAATAAGTAAACGCAGTTTTATAACAAAGGCTACATCTTCTCTCTCTCTCTCTCTCTTTGTCAGATTGCCAATCTTTGTGTGTGTGTGTGTGTGTGTGTGTGTGTTGTGGTGTGTGTGTGTGTGTGTGTGTGTGTGCGCGCGCGCGCGCGTCGATCTATGAGTGAGCTAGTTTACCAAAGTAATCAACTACATTTAATACGTCTGTAAAACAATTCTTTACGTCTGTCCCAGTTTTCGCTGTAGACAAATAATTACATTGTTAAAAAAAATGACAACATACAATAAGTATGAAATAAACTAGAAATTAAACTTGAACAGCATCCATTTGACATCGTAGGTTCTGTATGATGAACCATAATCTACCGGGATGGTCTGGTACACTTTTTGATCTGGAAGGGAGGTAATCGGCTTTTGATGGGAAACAACTCCTACTCGGGACAGACAACACCACCAGTGCATCATTTCACAGTGACTGTCCCAATGACGGGCCCTGCCGCCTATAAAAATCGATAGTGTCCCTTTGTCATCTACTCTTGTCGTTATAAGTCGTGCTTAGATGAGTCGATCGATGGAGAGATGGAGAGATGGAGGGAGGGAGAGAGAGAGGGAGAGGGGCGCAAATGAAGGGGAAGAGTGAGTGAGTGTTTGAGTGAGTGAGCAAGGCAGCAATTGAGTGCGTGTGTGAGTGAGCGAGGAAGCAAGTGAGTGAGTGTGAGTGAGCAAGGAAGCAAGTGAGTAAGTGTGAGTGAGCAAGGTGGGAAATTGAGTGCGTGTGTGCGTGAGCAAGGAAGCAATTGAGTGCGTGTGTGAGTGAGCAAGGGAGCAAGTGAATGAGTGAGTGAATGAGTGTATGACAACAACAATGATATATATTTTTTTTTCGAAGATAATGAATAAGCACCCATGTGGGTTATTTTTTTACACCCAGTCCTCGAAGAGTGAGTGAGTGAGTGAATGAGTGTATGACCATGACAATGACAACGACAATGACAAATTCTTTTATTTCGAAGATAATGAATAAGCACCCATGTGGGTTATTTTTTTTACACCCAGTCCTCGAAGAGTGAGTGAGTGAGTGAGTGAATGAGTGTATGACAATGACAATGACAATGACAAATTCTTTTATTTCGAAGATAGTGAATAAGCACCCATGTGGGTTATTTTTTTTAACATCCAGTCTCCGAAGATTGAGTGAGTGAGTGAGTGAGCAAGGCAGCAAGTGAGTAAGTGAGTGAGAGAGTGAGTGAGTGAGTGAGTGAGTGAATGAGTGTATGACAATGACAAATTCTTTTATTTCGAAGGTAATGAATAAGCACCCATGTGCTTTTTTTTTTACATCCAGTCCCTGAAGAGTGAGTGAGCGAGTGAGCAAGGCAGCAAGTGAGTGAGTGAGTGAGAGAGTGAGTGAGAGAGTGAATGAGTGAGTGAATGAGTGTATGACAATGACAAATTCTTTTATTTCGAAGATAATGAATAAGCACTCTTGTGCTTTTTTTTAACATTCAGTCCCCGAAGAGTGAGTGCCTGAGTGAATGAGCAAGGCAGCAAGATTGGGTGTGTTAGAGAGTGAGTGGGTGAGTGAATGAGTGAGTGACAATGACAAACTCTTTTATTTCGAAGATAATGAATACACACCCATGTACTTTTTTGCATCCAGTCCCCGAAGAGTGAGTGAGTGAGTGAGCAAGGCAGCAAGTGAGTGAGTGAGTGAGAGAGTGAGTAAGTGAGTGACAATGACAATGACAAATTCTTTTATTTCGAAGATAATAAATAAGCACCCATGTGCTTTTTTTTACATCTAGTCCCCGAAGAGTGAGTGAGTGAGTGAGTGAGCAAGGCAGCAAGTGAGTGAGTGAGTGAGAGAGTGAGTGAGTGAGTGAGTAAGTGAGTGACAATGAAAATGACAAATTCTGTTATTTCGAAGATAATGAATAAGCACCCATGTGCTTTTTTACATCCAGTCCCCGAAGATTTAGTGAGTGAGTGAGTGATTGAATGAGTGACAATGACAATGACAATATTCAGCATTACAGCCCTTTAGACAAGGGGGATAATCTAATAGTGAAAGTACTAGATTAGAATCACCAATTATTTCACGCATGATTGAATGAGTGAGTAAGTGAACGAGTGAGGGAAAAGATATGTTATTCAATCAGTTAGCCAGCCAGCCAGCCGGTTGGTTGTTTAGATGGTTGGTTAACTGGATAATTGGATGGTTGGTTCGTTCGTTAGTTACTTATCTAGTTGGTTGGTTGGTTAATTGGTTGGTGGGTCAGTTGGTTGGATGATTGGTTGGTTGGCTGGTTGGCTGGTTTGTTACTTACTTACCTACCTACCTACCTACCTACCTACCTACTTGCACACTTACATAATCAATTAATTAATTATTTACTTAGCTTGTTACTTAATTATTTCGTAAGATAATCAGTCACTTGATTTTTTCTTAATAAAAGTAATTGAATCGGAGCTTTTAAAAAAGCCTCGCTATTTTTATTAACAATTTATTTTGTATGTTCGAAAGTAGAGGATACTTGCTGAGTACCTTTCCGTTACATGGTTACATGGCTGACCAAATTTTTTTAACATCATATTCTGATCTTCTCCGTGTATACATACATGAAAGATGATGAGGCTTTGGCAGGTCTGCACCTACAGTTGAACCAGAAGAATCTCCCCACCCTTTAATCACAACAATTCGTTGTTGAGATTCGAACCAACTACTTCATGAACCCAGAGAATGGAAAATCAACCGCTCTATCCAGCTATTGGTAGCTTACTTCACCTTCACATATCCCGTATCATCGTGGGGACACCACTGAAGATTTTACAACCAGCTTCCTCTACTCACCGCGATCCTCTGTTTTCTGTAGCAAATCGTTCCCACTCAAGGCCAGTCAGTCCACTCTCTGATGTTGTCTACCCATCGTTTTCTCTGTCTGCCTCTTCTTCGTCTCCCTCCTTGTACTGTTCCCTGTAGTAGGACAGTCTTGGCCAGTCCAGATGTTCGTGTGACGTGGCCGTACCACTTTAGTTTGCGGTTGTTTTTAAAAAAACTGAATTCAGGAGCTCTTTAGATGGTCTAATAGTGTTTTTAATTCTGGTTTTCACTTCCTCATTGGTGATGTGATTTCTGCATGAGATACCAAAGTGTTTGTGAAAGCACCTCATCTCCATTGCCTGTATCCTTCTTTCAATGTCTGATGGTATGGTCCACGTTTCACATGCGTACAAAAATATGGACATTATGAAGAAGTCTGTCTTCTGTGTGTAAGGTTTTAAATCACGCTGTTTTAAAGATGTTTGGAACACTGGCTAAAACAGGATTCTGTACGGTCCATTGTAACCAGCATCTGTTACTGTATACACAGTATAGAGACTGTGGTTTTTGCCCTACCTTTTCTTTCTGTCTTTGTTTTCTTCTTTCTTTCGTTCTTTTCTGTCTGTCTGTCTTTTTTCTTGCTTTCTTTCTTTCTTTCTGTCTTTATTTCTTTTCTTTCTTTCTGTCATTCTTTTTTTCTTTTCTTTCTTTCTCTCTTTATTTCGTTCTTTTCTGTCTGTCTGTCTGTCTGTCTGTCTGTCTGTCTGTCTGTCTGTCTGTCTGTCTTTCTTTCTTTGTTTCTTTTTTTCTTGTTTGCTTGCTTTCTTTTCTTTTCTTTCTTTCTTTCTTTTGTTTTTTTCTTTCTTTCTCTTCTTCTTGTTTTCTTTCTTTCCTTACTTGTTTTCTTTCTTTTCTTTTCCTTTCATTCTTTTTTTTCTTTTCTTCTTTCTTCCTTTCTTTCTTTCTTTCTTTCTGTCTGTCTTTCTTTTCTTTTTCTTTCTTTCTTTTCTTTCTTTCTTTCTTCTTTCTTTTCTTTTTTTCTTTCTTTCTTCTTTCTGTCTTTCGTTCTTTTCTTCCTTTCTTTTTCTTTCTTTCTTTCTTTTTCTTTCTTGCTTTTTCTTCTTTTTTCCTTCTTTCTTTCTACCAGGTATGTTTAAAATATTAATGAAACGCATGTTTTGATGTTGTTGTTTTTAAAAAATAAAACTAATTGAATTTTTTCTTTGTTTATTTTTCTTTCGTTCCCTCATTCATTCATTCATTCATTCATTCATTCATTCATTCTATCTTTCTTTCTTTCTTTATTCTTGTTTTAAAGCGTTTCACTTTAATTAAGGTGCCCATGTTTTACTTATCCAAGGCAAATTTTCTTTCTTTCTTTCTTTCTTTCTTTCGTCTGTCTGTCTGTCTTTCTTTCTTTTCTTTCTTCCTTTCTTTTTTTTTTTCCTTTTCTTTCTTTCTTCCTTTCTTCTTTTCTGTTCTTTCTTTCTTTTATTTATTTATTTCTTTCTTTCTTTCTTTTCTTCCTTTTTTTCTTTCTTTCTTGCTTCTTTTATTTTCCTTTCTTTTTCTTCTTTCTTTCTTTCTTTCCACCAGGTATGTTTAAAATATTAATGAAACGCAAGTTTTGCTGTTGTTGGTGGTGGTTAAAAAACCACACTAATTGTATTCTTTCTTTTTTTATTTTTCTTTCGTTCCCTTTTTCATTGATTCATTCTTTCTTCCTTTCTTTCTTTCTTCTTGTTTTAAAGCGTTTCACTTTAATTAAGGTGTCCATGTTTTACTAATCCAAGGCAAATTTCTTTGTATCATTCTTCTTTCTTTCTTTACCCCCCCCCCCTATTCCTTCCTTACTTCCATCCTTCTGTCTTTCCATTCCTTTCTTTGTTTATTCGTTTATTTGTTTTTTTCCTTTTTCTGTCTCTCTTTTGCTCTTTCTTTGGCTTTCCTTTTCTTTCTTTTGCTTCATTCCATCTATCCATGTACTGTTAATAAAATACGTTTCCATTATCTTTGTGATCCTTGCAGACTTGTCTTTGTTTATCTGCCCCTTTGTCCTTCTGTCTTTCTTTGTCTGTATTCTTTAAAAAGAAAAAGGTTATTTTCTTTGTATGTTGTATTTTTGTCCGCTTTCTTTTCTTTGAAGGTGATGGCTTTCAAAGGATGTTGTGATGTTATATCAGTTCCATTTATTAGTAGCAGTAGTAGCAGTCGTAGCAGCAGTAGTAGTAGTAGTAGTAGCAGCAGCAGCAGCAGCAGCAGCAGTAATAGTGTCATTTTTTTTTTTTAATGGATGATGATGATGATGATGATGATGATGACGACGACGACGTCGACGACGACGACGATGATAATGATAGTGATGATAGTGATGATGATGATGATGGTGATGATGATAATGATGATGGTGATGATGATGATTTTTATTATGTAGTAGTAGTTCTTCAGTTTAACGTCCTTCCACTAAATAGTGATATCAGACAGGAAAGTGTGTGTATGTGTGTGTGTGTGCGCGTGTGCGTGTGTGTGCGTGCGCACGCGCACGTGCTTGTGTGTATGTGTGTGTAGGGGGGAGGGGTATGCATATAACTAATCAATCGTAATAAACAACTATTATGAAAAAAGCATAATCAAGAATTCTGGAAAAACAAAAACAAAAAACAAAGAAAAAACCACCACCACAACAACAACAACAACAAAAAAAAAAAAAAAAAAACAACAAAAAACAAAAACCAACCCCACAAACATCAAACAGCAAAAAATACCAACTTTCCAATTCATATAACTTGAAGCTATCCTTATATCAGAGAAGTCTGAAAATAGGAGTATGGCTTAATGACATACAATTTCTTTCATTAATGGAATGTCGTTAAGAATTTGCTGCAAGCTACGGACTGGGAAGGCAGGTAAGATGTTTTTCAGATCTCTGCATCGTAAAAGAATGTGATCATTGGTAAGATTTTCACCACAGATACATGTTGCTTTTTTTAAAAATTTTGTTCTAAAAGCATTGAGCTTAAACCTGTATATAAGAGATACAATTTTTATTATGTGACGGTAAAGGGATGTTGATTTTGGTTCCAAAGAGATCCCACAAGAACAGAAGAAATGTCTTGGTTCTAGAAGCGTGTTGTGGTTTTAAAGGATTCTGTGATTTTACAGTAGCGTCATGAATTTAGAATGGTGTTGTTGTTTTAGATGGGGGTTGTTGCTTTAGAGGGTGTCATAGTTTTAGTTGGGTGTTATAGTTTTACAGGGGAGTTATGAATTTAGAAAAGTGTTCCGAATTTAGAAAGGTGTTATGAATTTAGAAGGGTGTTATGAATTTAGAAGGATGTTATGAATTTAGAAGGGTGTTATGAATTTAGAAGGGTGTTAAGAATTTAGAAGGGTGTTATGAATTTAGAAGGGTGTTATGAATTTAGAAGGGTTACAAATTTAGAAGGGCGTTATGAAACTAGAAGAGTTAAGAATTTAGAAGTGTGTTGTGAATTTAGAAGGGTGTTATGAATTTACAAGGGTGTTATTAATTTAGAAGAGTGTTACGAATTTAGACGAGTGTTATGAATTTAGAAGGGTGTTATGACTTTAGAAGGGTGTTCTAAATCTAGAAGGGTGTTACGAATTTAGAAGGGTGTTATGAATATAGAAGAATTACGAATTTAGAAGGTGTTAAAAATTTTAAAGAGTTACAAATTTAGAAGAGTGTTATGAATTTAGAAGACTTACGAATTTAAAAGAGTGTTATGAATTTAGAAGAGTTACAAATTTAGAAGAGTGTTATGAATTTAGAAGAGTGTTATGACTTTAGAAGTGTGTTATAATTTAGAAGGGTGTTATGAATTCAGAAGGGTGTTGAAAATATAGAAGTGTGTTATGAATTTAGAAGGGTGTTATGAATTCAGAAGGGTGTTGAAAATATAGAAGTGTGTTATGAATTCAGAAGAGTGTTATGAATTAAGAAAAGTTACGAATTTAGAAGAGCGTTATGAATTTAGAAGAGTTACAAATTTAGAAGAGTGTTATGAATTTAGAAGAGTTACAAATTTAGAAGAGTGTTATGAATTTAGAAGAGTTACAAATTTAGAAGAGTGTTATGAATTTAGAAAAGTGTTATGAATTTAGAAGGGTTATGAATATAGAAGGGCGTTAGGAATTTAGAAGGGTGTTAAGAATTTAGAAGGGTGTTATGAATTTAGAAGGGTGTTATGAATATAGAAGGGTTACAAATTTAGAAGGGCGTTATGAAACTAGAAGAGTTAAGAATTTAGAAGTGTGTTGTGAATTTAGAAGGGTGTTATGAATTTAGAAGGGTGTTATTAATTTAGAAGAGTGTTACGAATTTAGACGAGTGTTATGAATTTAGAAGGGTGTTATGACTTTAGAAGGGTG
>CM054139.1:2834963-2854963 GCA_028751875.1 Rapana venosa | reverse complement strand
CCTGCTCCTGCTCGTCTCCGTCATCATGGGCACCGCCATCGGCTTCATCGCCCGCAACAGCCACAACTTCAACAAGCGCGAGATCATGTACCTGCAGTTCCCTGGCGAGATCCTCATGAGGATGCTGAAGATGCTGATCCTGCCCATCATCCTGTCCTCGCTCATCGCCGGCATCGCAGGCCTGGATGCCAAGACGTGTGGCAGGATGGGGCTGAGGACCATTGGATATTTCGCCACCACCACTCTCCTCTCCGTGATCCTGGGCATCGTCTTGGCCGTCAGCATCCAGCCTGGAGGAGGCGCGGACCGGACTAAGCTCAAGCGGTACGGGTCTGCCACCAAGCTGAACTCGGCCGACACCTTTCTGGATCTGATCCGGTGAGAGCTTGTTTTGTTTGGTTTGTTGTGTTGTGTTTGTGTTGTGTGTTTGTGTTGTGTTTTTGTGTGTGGGGTGGGGGTGTTTGGGGGGTGGGTGGGGTGTGTGGGGGTGTGGTGGTGTGTGTGTGGGGTGTGTGGGGGTGGGGGGTGGGGTGGGGGGGTGGGGGGGGGTGGGGTGGGTGGGGGGTGGGGGTGGTGTTTGTGTTGTGTGTGGTGGGGGGGGGGAGTGTTGCCTTTGGTTTTTTGTTTTGTTTTTTGGTTTGTTTTTTGTTGGCTTTGTTGGTATTTTTTGTTTTCTTTGGCTGTGTTCTTTTTTGTTTGGTTGGGTTTTTTTGGGTTGTTTTTTTTTTTTTTGGGGGGGGGGGGAGTTGTTGGGTTTTTTGTTTTGTTTTGTCGTGTTCTTTTATTGTTTTTTGTTTTTGGTGGCTTTTTTTTGTTTTTTTGGCTTTGTTCTTTTGGGGTGTGGGGGGTTTTTTGTTGTTGTCTTTTTTTGGTTGCTTTGTTCTTTCTGAGGCTCCGTGGCTTTCTTTCTCTGCTGCTTTTTTATTTTATTTTTTGTTGTTGTTGGTTTTGGCTTACTTCTATGTTCTGGTCTTCTGCTGTTTTTTGTCTTCTCAGGTTTTCTGTGTTTTGAGTTCTGGTCTTTTGCTGCTTTAAAAAAAATTGTCTTCTTGGGTCCTTCTGGTCTTCTTCTGTGTTCTGAATTCTGGTCTTCTGCCGTTTTCTTGTCTTCTCAGCTTTTAAACTTCTGTTTTCTGGAGATCTGCTCTTCTGCTTGTCCCTTGCCTATCTTCTCACTGCTCTTCTTGGTGCTCCTCTTCTTCTCACAGCTCTTCTGGCCTGCCTTCTATTCTCACTGCTCTTCTTGCTGTTCTTTATCTTATTGTCACTTCTCTTCTGTTTTTTTCTTGTCTTCTCATTGCTTTTCTACTTGTTCTTTGTCTTCTCACTGGTGTTCTGGCCTGTCTTCTCTTCTCACTGCTCTTCTTCTTGTTCCTTGTCTTCTCACTGCTCTTCTTGCTCTTCCTTGTCTACTCATTGATCTTCTTCTTGTTCCTTGTCTTCTCACTGCTCTTCTTGCTCTTCCTTGTCTTCTCACTGCTCTTCTTGCTGTCGTTTGTCTTACTGTCACTGATCTTCTGTTGTTTCTTGTCTTCTAACTGTTATTCTGGTCTTTCTTGTCTTCTCTTGCTGCTCTTCTTGTCGTCCCTTGTATTGTCTTCTCACTGATCTTCTTGCTGTTGTTTGTCTTACTGTCACTGCTCTTCTTCTTGTTCCTTGTCTTCTCACAGTTCTTTGTGTTTCTTGGTCTTCTCACTGCTCGTCTTCTTATTCCTTGTCTTCTCACAGCTCTTCTGGCCTGTCTTCTCTTAGCACTGCTCTTCTTTCTGTTACTTGTCTTCTCACTGATCTGCTGGTCTGTTTTGGTCTTCTCACTGCTCTTCTTCTTGTTCCTTGTCTTCTCACTGCTCTTCTTTTTATTCCTGGTCTTTGCAATGACCTTCTGGTTTTCCTTGTCTTCTTACTGCTCTTCTCGCTGTTGTTTGTCTTGGTGTCACTGATCTTCTTCTTGTTCCTTGTCTTCTGGCCTGTCTTCTCTTAGCACTGCTCTTCTTTCTATTACTCGTCTTCTCACTGATATTTTGGTCTATTTTGGTCTTCTCACTGCTCTTTTTCTAGTCTTGTCTTCTTCACTGCTCTTCTTGTTATTCCTTGTCTTTTCAATGACCTTCTGGTTTTCCTTGTCTTCTTACTGCTCTTCTTGCTGTTGTTTGTCTTGGTGTCACTGATCTTCTGGTCTTTCCAAGTCTTCTCACTGCTCTTCTTCGTGTTCCACGTCTTCTCACAGCTCTTCTGGCCTGTCTTCTCGTATCACCACTCTTCTTGCTATTACTTGTCTTCTTACTGATCCGCTGGTCTGTTTTGGTCTTCTCACTGCTCTTCTTCTTGTTCCTTGTCTTCTTACTGCTCTTCTTGCTGTTGTTTGTCTTATTGTCACTGATCTTCTGGTCTTTCCGTGTCTTATCACTGCTCTTCTTCGTGTTCCTTGTCTTCTGAAAGCTTTTCTGGCCTGTCTTCTCTTATCACTACTCTTCTTGCTATTACTTGTCTTCTCACTGATCTGGCTGTCTGTTTTGGTCTTCTCACTGTCTTCTTTCTTGTTCCTTGTTTTCTCATGCTCTTCTTCATGTTCCTTGTCTTCTCACTGCTCTTCTTCTTGTTCCTTGTCTTTTCACTGCTCTTCTTTGTTCCTTGTCTTCTTACGCTCTTCTTGCTGTTTGTCTTTTGTCACTGTTCTTCTGTCTTTGCGTGTCTTCTCACAGCTCTTCTGGCCTGTCTCTTCTCACTGCTCTTCTGGTTGTTGTGTCTTCTCCCTGCTCTTCTTTGTGTTCTTTGTCTTCTTGTCGTGACCTTTTCCTTGTGTTCTTACTGCTCTTCTGATGTTCCTGTCTTCTAACTGATCTTCTGTTATTGTCGTCTCACAGTCTTCTTGCAATTGTTGCTCATTGCTCTTTGTTGTACTTGGTCTTCTCAGCTCTTCTTAGCTTTGTGTTCTGAAGTCTGCTCTTCTGTTGTTTTCTGTTTCTTAGCTTTGATGGTCTTTTATGTTTAGGGCTGGGCTCTTACTTTTGTTTCTTATCTTTCTTGTTGTTGTTGTTGTTGTGTATGGTGTGGGGGGTGAGGGGGAGAGAAAAAAAAGAGACAGAGAGAGGGGACAAAAGAGAAGAGAGAGGTGTGTGTGGATGGTGGGATGGGTGAGTGTGGAGAAGAGAGAAAGAAAGAAAGAGAGAGAGAGAGGAGAGAGAGTGTGTGTGTAAGTGTGCGTGTGTGTGAGAAAGAGAGAGAATGAGAGAAAAGAGAGAGAGGGATAGAGAGACAGATAGATAGTAGATAGTGAGAGTGAGGTGAGAAAGAGAGAGGTGAGAATGAGAGAGAGTGTGTGTGTGCGTGTGTGTTTGTGTGTGTGTGTTTGTGTGTGTGTTTTGCGTTAGTGTGTGTATGAGAGAGAGTGTTGGTGAGTAAGTGTGTGTGTGTGTGTGTGAGAAGAGAGAGAATGAGAGAAGAGAGAGAGAGATAGGGGAGAAGGGATAGATAGATAGAAAAGATAGATAGATAGATAGTAGATAGATAGATAGATAGATAGATAGATAGAAAGAGAGAGATAGAGAGATAGAGAGAGATAGAAGGGTAGATAGATAGATAGATAGATAGATAGTTAGATAGATAGATAGATAGATAGATAGATAGATAGATAGAAGATAGATAGATAGATAGATAAATAGATAGATAGACAGAAAGATAGATAGATAGATAGATGATAGATAGTAGTAGATAGATAGTAGAAAGTGTGGGAGAGAGGTGAGAAAGAGAGAGAGAGAGAGAGGAGAGGAGAGAGATGTGGGTGTTTGTGTTGAGAGAGAGAAGAGAAGAGAGAGAAAGAGAGAGGGGAGAGAGAGAGAGAGAGGTGAGAGAGAGAGAGAGAGAGAGAGAGAGAGAGGAGAAAAGAGAGGAAGGAGAGAGAGAGGTGGAAGGAAAGAGTGTGTGTATTGCTTATGAGAGATAAAGAGAGAAAGACAGAGACAAGGAGGGAGATAGATAGTGTGTGTGCGTGTCCGTGCGTGCGCGTGCGTGCGTGCGTGTGTGTGCGCGCGCGCACGTTGTGTGTGTGTGTGTGTTTCTGTGTGTGTGTTTGTGGTGTGTGTGTGTGTGTGTGTGTGTGTGTGTGTGTGATCAATCAATCAATCAATCAATTATTCCCTTCTTACTGTTTACCGTTATTTTGTGTGCTTTTTTGGTATTCTTGCGTTGTTGTTGCTGTCGCAGCTTTTGTCTGCGTAATTATGTCCTTATGTTTTTATTTATTAATGTATTTATCTATACATTTTGTCTGCCTCTCTAGCTATCTCTTTATTTCTCTTTTGTTTAATCTATTCTTTTTTTATCTACTAATCTATAAATGCGTGTTTGTCTGACTTGTGTGTTTGTGTTTGGCTTTGTTGTTTAAGCTAAAAAAATATCCATCGTCTTCTTGTTCTTGTTCTTGTTCTTCTTGTTGTTCGTCTTCTTGTTCTTGTTCTTCTTGTTGTTCGTCTTCTTGTTCTTGTTCTTCTTGTTGTTCGTCTCTGTCTTTTCTTGTTCTTCTTGTTCTTGTCTTGTTCTTTTCGCAATTCTTTTCGCAATTCTTTTCTTCATTCTTCTTTGCAATTCTTCTTTTCTTGCTGTTCTTCTTTTTCTTTGCAATTTTCTTCTTTGCAATTCTTCTTTCTTCTTCTTTTCTTGCTTCTTCTTCTTTCTTCTTCTTCTTCTTCTTCTTCTTCTTCTTCTTCTTCTTCTTCTTCTTCTTCTTCTTCTTCTTCTTCTTCCAATTCTTCATTCTTCTTCTTCGCAATTCTTCTTTCTGCAATTCTTCTTCTTCTTCTTTTTTTTTTTTTGCTGCCTCATCTTCTGACGACCCCCGTCCTACTGTTCACACGCCGCTCATTCCAATATCCCCGCCACAACCATACCCAGATTTGTTATGTCTCATCCTCAGGGTCGGAATTCCACAGGGAGCCCATCACTATAAGGCCGCCGTGGGGCCACCAGCCAGAGGGGCCCTGCACTGCTGCTGGGTCACTTTGGTGGTGTTCAGTGGTGCCTGTTCTGAGCTAACATACGCAGGACACCACCTACTAAGCCCCCTACTAACGACAGTATTAGCTCAGTCGCGGAGCCAGACTGAGTGAGTTGCCCACCCCAGGTGGCAACCACCACAACGTCCCTCCAACGACCGTCCCCCGCGAACCTCCAACCCCCAAAGGCTTTTACACAAACTCACCACAGGCACAGAAGTGTATGGGCAAACCGAATCTGAGGTCACCATGAGACCAGAGAAACTGAGACCACCGAATGAGAGGCAATTTTTTTAAATGCATGATGATCAATGACAATGAGGATGACGTAATGATGCTGCTGTGGAAGTGCATATGCTTTGAGACTACTTGACAGGGTTGTACTCTACGTTTACTATCATAATATATCCCGGCGTCAACCGGGCCTGAGAGATACAGACACCTGCAGTGTTGGTCAGGTAATTTGAGCAACACTCTCAAATTCGCACCCGTTAAGTGGATGAAACTCGACTGTGTGGTCCCAGTCTTCCCACTGAGCCCACAGCACACTCACTCTGGGTAGGAGCCGGCCGGAGTGCGAAAAATCCCTATGACTCTTATGGGAATCGAACCCGCGACCTTCCAGTCCGTAACCCAAGGCGCTAACCACTGCGCCATGGCGGTTGGTTCTTCTAGTTCTTCTTCTTCTTCTTCTTCTTCTTCTACTCTTCTTCTTTCTTCGCATTTCTTCTTCTTTTGCATACTCTTTCTTCTTCTTTCTTGTTTCTTCTTTGCAACTCTTCTTCTTTCTTTGCATTCTTCTTCTTCTTCTTCTTCTTCTTCTTCTTCTTCTTCTTCTTCTTCTTCTTCTTCTTCTTCTTCTTCAATTTAAAAAAAAACCCACGCACATCTTCTTCAAATTCTTTTTCTTCAACACAATTATTTTCACATCTGCATAACTCATGTCCCTCCTTAATTTCATTTCCATCGATTTTCCAGCTGCCTTTTAGCTATTGTCAGGTTACAGTGTGTACGAATTTCTACAGAGAGAGTGAGGGAGAGACAGAGAGAGAGACAGAGACAGAGACAGAGACAGAGAGACAGAGAGCGACTGAGAGGGAGACGGACAGACACACAGACAGAGACAGAGAGAGACACTGAGAGAGAGACAAAGGGAGAGTGAGAGAGAGAGAGAAAGAGAATGAGAGAGAGAGTGAGGGAGAGAGAGAGAGTGAGGGAGTGAGGGAGAGACAGAGAGCGAGTGAGAAGGAGACAGACAGACACACAGACAGAGACACAGAGAGACACTGAGAGAGAGAGACAAAGAGAGGGAGAGAGAGGGAGAGAGAGAGAGAGACAAATGGAGAGAGAGAGTGTGTGAAGGAGAGACAGAGAGCGAGTGAGAGGAGACATGCAGACACACAGACAGAGACAGAGAGAGACACTGAGAGAGAGACAAAGGGAGAGAGAGAGAGAGAGAGAGTGAGGGAGAGACAGAGAGCGAGTGAGAGGGAGACAGACAGACCACAGACAGAGACAGAGAGAGACACTGAGAGAGACAAAGGGAGAGAGAGAGAGAGAGAGAGAGAGAGCGATCGAGAGACAGAGAAAGAGAGATAGTGAGGGAGAGACAGAGAGGAGTGAGAGGGAGACAGGACAGACAAACAGACAGAGACAGAGAGAGACACTGAGAGAAGACAAAGAGGGTGAGAGAGAGAGAGGGGGGGGGAGAGCGAGAAAGAGAGATATAGACAGACTGACTGACAGACTGACAGACAGACAGACAAACAGAGAGATACACAGACAGACAAAATGAGAGAGAGGGAGACAGACTGACAGACTAACAGACTAACAGACTGACAGACAGTCAGACTGACTGACAACGACAGAGAGGAGAGAGACAGAGAGAAAAGAGAGAAGAGAAAGAGAGAGAGGGGGGGGAGAGAGAGGCAGACAGACAGACAAGCAGAGAGAGACATAGACGACAGAGACAGAGAGACATATGCAGAGACAGACAGAGAGACAGATACAGAGAAACAGAGACACATAGACAGACAGAGAGATAGAGACAAAAACAGAGACAGATTTGAACAGACAAACATGCAGACAGCCATATAAACAAACAGACAGACAAACAAAGATAATGAATTGTAGATAGACAGACTGACGCATAAACACACTGACAGACGGACGTACAGACATACAGACAGGCACAAAAAGCAGACAGGCAAAGAAAAAAAAAGATAGTAGGAAGAAGCCATTAAATAAAATTATGGGATGAATAAATGACGAAGACTTACAGTGCATGGCAAGAAAGAAAAAACACAGAAAGAAAGAAAGAAAGACAGACAGACAGACAGACAGATAGATAGATAGATAGATAGATAGATAGATAGATACATAGATAGATAGATAGATACATAGATAGATAGATAGATAGATAGATAGATAGATAGATAGAAAGAAAGAAAGACACACACACAGACAGACAGACAGACAGACAGAAAGAAGAACAAAAAGAAAGAAAGAAAGAAGAAATAAAGGCAGACAGACAGACAGACAGACAGACAGACAGATAGATAGATAGAAAGAAGGAAAGAAAGGAAGAAAGAATAAATGAATGGAAGAAAGAAAGAAAGAAAGAATGAAAGAGGCAGACAGACAAACAGACAGACAGACAGATTGTTAGAAAGAAAGAAAATAAGTTAGAGAGAAAGAAAGACAGAAAGAAAGAATGAATGAAAAAAAAAAGAAAGAAAGAATGAATGAAAGAGGCAGACAGACAGACAGAAAGACCGACAGACCGACCGACCGACAGACAGACAGACAGACATACAGACAGAAGGAAAGAAAGAAAGACAGAATATCATTAGATGTAACATTTAACTCCATTTTGTAGAGCAACAGAACGAACAGCGAGAGAAAGAGGAAACAATTGAACAAACGAACGAACGAACGAACAAAAGAAAAAAGAATGAAAGAAAGAAAAAAAAGAAAGAAGGAAGGAAAGAAAGAAAGAAAGAAAAAAAGAAAGAAAGGAAGGAAGGAAGGAAGGAAGGAAGGAAGGAAGAAAGACAGAAAGACAGAAAGAAAGACAGAAAGACAGACAGAAAGAAAGACAGAAAGAAAGAGAGACAGAAAGAAAGAAAGAAAAACAGAAAAAAGTCAAGCATGCAAGCAAGCAAGAAACGATACGATTTGAAATAACGTATAAAATAAACATTGTTTATGAAAATATTTACACGTGCTAGTCATGAGATTTCATTCCATTCTTTCTCGTTTGATAATGCATTTATGCACTACCCATAGTGCGCACGCGCGCACGCGCATGTGTGTGTGTCTGTGCGTTCGTACGTGCGTGCGCGTGTGTGTGTGTGTGCGCGCGCGCCTTGAGCACGCATGTGTGTGTGTATGCACGCGTGATTGTGTGCGCTTGCGTGTGTATATGCATTCTTCTTTCTTCTTTCTTCTTCTCTTCTTCTTCTCTTCTTCTCTCTTCTCTTTTCTTCTTCTTCTTCTTCTTCTTCTTCTTCTTCTTCTTCTTCTTCTTCTTCTTCTTCTTCTGCTTCATTCTTCTTCCTTCTTCTTCTTCTTTCTTCTTCTTCTATGTTTCTCCCAAGGGAGGTTTGACATTGATGAGCCTTCTCCATCTCTCTCTGTTTTGAGCTTCCTCCTTATTTATGCCCCTTTCTCTGAGATCATCTGCCATACAGGCAGCCCAGGTCTTGCTAGGTTTTCCCTTTGTATATGCATTGTCTTTGCTTATAAATCTCCAGCATAAAACGTCTTAATACTTTTACCCCACACGGTATCTTTGTAACAGCAAGAAACTTAAAAGTGTATTGCAGTTTTCCAACGTGTTGTAGACCAAACATTGCTTTTGTAAGAAATAATGAAACAGTTTTGGTTATAGCGGAAACACCCTATTTTACGATAAAAAAACCAAGTAAAATATCGGAGTAATACTTTGTAAAAAGAACTTTTTAAAAAGATCAGAAAAAGAACTTAAAATTATAAGAAAACTATTATAGGTGTCCACAAATCGTCTGCAGAGGAGGTGGGGGGTGGGGTTGCAGTACAGTGCAGTGGAGAATAAAGAGCTATTTTGATCAAGAATAGCGGAAACTGCAATATATATAGTTATCGTCTGGAATTATCAGTATCATTTTCATCATCATTTTTTTTTATTGATCAAACATCACGTTTTAAGACTAGATATCGGGTATTTCAAAACGTATCCAGATTTAAAAACCGGTCAAAATAGTCAGGGAAAGGTAAAGCAGCGAGAGAGAGGAGATGGGCGCCGCCCTCAATATGCTGGCCCCTAGAAGAAGCTGAGGTCTCTGACGCCTCGCTCCTCAATGACCGCATAGGGTATGGAACACCTTTAGAGTAGAGTAGCACTTGTAGATTCAAAAATTCAAAAATGGCCAATTTGCAAGCCAAAAAGATCATGGTATATTGCTGTACAAACATTGCCATGTGGAAAGCGGATCAATAGAGCAGTGAAAAGTCTGAAGCCTCGGCCAGTTTCTTTTTTTAGAATTAGAATCCATAAAAAGGTAAAGGTAAAGCATAACGTATGCGGTCGTAGGGGAGCGAGATGTCAGAAACCTCAGCTTCTCTAGGGGCCAGCATACTGAGGGCAGCGCCCATCTCCTCTCCCTCGCTGCTTTACCTTCCCTGACCCTAAAGAGGACAGGTACTCATTGACAAGCACATAAAGATACACAGACAGACAGACACACACACACACACACACACACAAACACACACGCGCCGCAACCCCCCCCCCCCCCCCCACACACACACACACTCACACACAAACACACACCCATACACATACACACACACAAACACACTACACACACACACACACACACACACACCTACCCACACTCCCCCCCCCACCCCCCCTCACACCCACACACCCACACACACAGGTCAATACAATCACCAAGCCTTGGGACCAGTCGAAAGTTGTACCCGGAAGTCAATGAAAGGGCCGTAACTCTTCATCGACAAGGAAGGAAGGTATTAACTCCCCCTTCCCTCCACCATGAAGAACAGCAGACATACGTCACAAGGTATCTTGTCAGCAACTCCTTTCACGCAGATGACGTCACTCTCTCGTCTTTATAGTAAGTGTCTACGAATATAGCACAAATGACGTCACTCTCTTACCCACTTAGCCTTTTGCTATGGAACCTAGCGCATAATCATTTTCATAACTCCATAGTTGTTTTACCAAGAACGTCGCCCACGTGACGTCACGTTGTAGTCTTTTATAGTCATTGTTCATGACGATAACGCAGTTTGACGTCACTTTGCAGTCTTTATTGCGTCATCCGTGACTGTCACAACATATGACGTGATCCTGTAGTTCTTATTGTCATTGTCATTGACTGTTGCATAGATAACGCGTTTCTGGAATACATAATGGGTGGCGCTGCTCTTGTGGCGACGACGCGCTCTCCTCTGGGAGAGAGAGCAGGCCGAATTTCACGCAGAGATATCTGCCGTGACTTAATTAAAGTGGTGTGAAAATGGAAGTGAAATATACCGTCATAATACATGACTATTTGGGATACTCGGATTTTCCGATTTTTAGTTAATAAAGTAGTCTGGAGTCTTACAGTCTTAAGCCTCTAGATGCTACCACCGGGATTCGAACCCACGACTTCATGGATGCATAGGATTGAAGTCAATCTATCTCATCCACTCAGCTTAATCCTGCAGGGACTATGGGTATAAACAGCAGGTCAAGTCAAGTCAAATCAAGTCAGGTGAAAAACTCTACAATTATCCCACGAAGGGCAACTACAATACTGACAGGCAATCCCCACCTTCTGGAAAATTATGTGCCAGGAATTCCCCCTCTTTTCTATCCCTCGCTTTCTTTCTGCCTTGTTTCTTTCCTTCCCTGTCATCTCCTGTTTTTTGCTCTCTTGGTCCATTCTCCTGCTTTTTTTACTTTTGCTATTTTTTTTTTTTTGAGGGGGGGGTTAACAAAAAGACTTCAAAGATTACAATTGTCTGCCAAGTCGAAGTCGAATGCGCTGGGCCTGACTTGTCAGGTGATTAACGACAGCGGCAGCGTATTTTGGGTCATATGACAGACGGGAATAGTTCATGTCTGAGTGTTTGACGAAGAAGAAGGAGAAGAAGAAGGAGGAGGAGGAGGAGGAGGGAGGAGAAGAAGAAGAAGAAGAAGAAGAAGAAGAAGAAGAAGAAGAAGAATTGCGAAGAAGAATTGCGATGAAGAATTGCGAAGAAGAAGAATTGCGAAGAAGAATTGCAAAGAAGAAGAATTGCAAAGAAGAAGAAGAATTGCGAAGAAATGCGAAGAAGAAGAATTGTGAGAAAGAAGAAGAATTAAGAAGAAGAAGAAGAAGACGAAGAAGAAGAAGAAGAAGAAGAAGAAGAAGAAGAAGAATTGCGAAGAATTGCAAAAGAAGAAGAAGAAGAAGAAGAAAGAAGAAGAAGAAGAAGAAGAAGAAGAAGAAGAAGAAGAAGAAAAAAAAAGAAGAAGAAGAAGAAGAAGAAGAAGAACAACAACAACAAGAAGAAGAAGAAGAACAAGAAGAACAAGAAGAAGAAGAACAAGAAGAACAAGAAGAACAAGAACAAGAAGAACAAGAAGAAGAAGAAGAAGAAGAAGAAGAAGAACAACAACAACAACAACAATAACAACAACAACAACAACAGCAACAAGAATCCAGTTATTTCTAGTGTCCATCATCTTTACCACAGTGTCAGGCAAAATGGTCTGAAGGCCAGAGGTAACCCAGGTTTCATACGGTCACCTAGTCGCTTACTGAAGTCAAGCGCAGATGGCATAACACTTGAGGTAATGGTCAAGCATGGAATGGCGCTGTGACAGTTTTCTGTAAGCAAAAAAAAATATTAAAAAATCCAGATTTCAATGTGTTACCATTATTTCAACCACACCCTTCCTCCGGGTTTTTGGTTTCAGTTTTGCAGTCATATTCTAAGTAAGAAAAACGGAATCAAAAGCACATACACGCACGCACGAACGAACCATGCACGCACGCATACACAAACACACATGCCACACTACGCACGCACGCACCCACCTCCCCGCCCCCCTCCCCCACACACACACACAGAGGCCCACACGCACGCACACACACACACACACGTACGTGCGCAAGCACGCTCGCACGCTCGAACACAGAGTCGTCTGATATAACCTAAATTAAACAGACGTAAAATCGTAGCAATAACTACACAACCACCACAACCACCACCACCCCCACCACCACACCACCACCACCACCACCACCAACAACAACAACAGCAAACGCGCACAAACACACATAATATACTGAGAGAATCAGTTTGACACTCATAGGGCTGTTGTTGACCCTAACACAAAAACTACACCTTAAAAGTATTTTAAAAATCGCAATTTCTAGCTTTTTGACACAATTACTTGACCATACGCATCTTCTCTCCAAAATGCCTTCTTTATCAGTGTTAGGGTTTCAGCCCAATCATAGCACCAGGCGATTGTTCGCAAGCCCTGTGGAAGCAGCAGCAGCAGTAGCAGCAGCAGCAGCAGCACAGAGTAGTAGTAGTAGTAGTAGTAGTAGTAGCAGTAGTAGTAGTAGAAGAAGTAGTAGTAGTAGAAGTAGTAGTAGCAGTAGTAGCAGCAACAGCAACAGTAGTAGTAGCAGCAGCAGCAGCAGTAGTAGTAGTAGCAGCATCAGCAGCAGCAGTAGCAGCAGCAGCAGCAGCAGCAGCAGCAGCAGCAGCAGCAGCAGTAGTTGTAGTAGTAGTAGCAGCAGCAGTGGCAGCAGCAGTAGTAGCAGTAGAAACAGCAGCAACAGTAGTAGTAGTAGAAGTAGCAGCAGCAGCAGCAAAAGCAGGAGTAGTAGGAGTAGTAGTAGTAACAGCAGCAGCAGCAGCAGTAGGAGGAGTAGTAGTAGTAGTAGTAGTAGTAGTAGTAGCAGCAGCAGCAGCAGTAGGAGTAGTAGTAGTAGTAGTAGTAGTAGTAGTAGCAGCAGTAGCAGTAGTAGTAGTAGAAGTAGTAGTAGGAGTAGTAGTAGTAGTAACAGCAGCAGCAGCAGCAGTAGGAGTAGTAGTAGTAGTAGCAGCAGCAGCAGCAGCAGTAGGAGTAGTAGTAGTAGTAGTAGTAGTAGCAGCAGCAGCAGTAGGAGTAGTAGTAGTAGTAGTAGTAGCAGCAGCAGCAGCAGCAGCAGTAGCAGTAGTAGTAGTAGTAGTAGTAGTAGTAGTAGTAGTAGCAGTATTAGTAGTAGCAGTAGTAGTAGAAGTAGTAGTAGTAGTAGTAGTAGTAGTAGTAGCAGCAGCAGCAGCAGCAGCAGCAGCAGCAGCAGCAGCAGTAGGAGTAGGAGTAGGAGTAGGAGTAGTAGTAGTAGTAGTAGTAACCTCTAGCTTTACTTTCAACTTAAGGCTCTAACTAAAAACAGACGTGAATAGCTTTCAGATTGAGGTAATGGCTGTCCCGCCCCCTGCCCCCCCCCCCCCCACTCCCCCAACGTAATTACCTGTACGGTGTTGTCTTAGAAACTGTGCATACCCTTTCAGATTTTCTCTGGGAGGGGAGAAATTTATACACAAGTTATTTTGTTGTTGTTGTTGTTGTTGTTTTGTGTTGTTTTTGGGTTTTTTCTAAAACCATCAATCGTTCTTTCTCCCTTTTTCAATTTTCTCTGTTGCAGACTTCTTGAATTGTTTTATGTTGCAGGTTTTAAAGTGATAGATGTTTGCTGTTTTTGTTGTTGTTTTTGTTGCGGTCTTACAAAAACAGGATGCTGAAGCATTGAGGAGGGGGGGGGGGGGGGGGGGTAGGTGGATTCCATTGGCACAAGAAAAGAAGATGCCCTTTCAATGGCCTGAGCAGGGCAGGGCAGGGCAGGGCAGGGCAAGGCAGGCCAAGGCAGGGCAGGGCAGGGCAGGGCAGGGCAGGGCAGGGCAGGGCAAGGCAGGGCAGGGCAGGGCAGGGCAGGGCAGGGCAGGGCAAGGCAGGGCAAGGCAGGGCAGGGCAGGGCAGGGCAGGGCAGGGCAAGGCAAGACAGGGCAGGGCAGGGCAGGGCAGGGCAGGGCAAGGCAGGGCAGGGCAGGGCAGGGCAGTGCAGGGCAGGGCAGGGCAGGGCAGGGCAGGGCAGGGCAGGGCAAGGCAGGGCAGGGCAGGGCAGGGCAAGGCAAGACAGGGCAGGGCAGGGCAGGGCAGGGCAAGACAGGGCAAGACAGGGCAAGGCAGGGCAGGGCAGGGCAGGGCAGGGCAGGGCAGGGCAGGGCAGGGCAAGGCAAGACAGGGCAGGGCAGGGCAGGGCAGGGCAAGGCAGGGCAGGGCAGGACAAGAGGTGGTGGGAAGTTCGGTTGGGGGGTGGGGGGTTGGGGATTGCGATGGGAAAACCCTAAGTGGTATAAGGTTTCTACTGTTAGCCTTAGTTGTGAACGGTTCCATGAGTGTGAATGATTTGAATGCAAGCGCTTTGTTTTGTTCGCTTTAATACAAGATTCAGCGCTATATACATTCCGTATATCATCATCATCTATCATCATCATCATCATCATCACCATCATCATCATCATCACCATCACCATCATCACCATCACCATCATCATCATCATCATCATCATCATCATCATCATCATCATCATCATCATCAGTAGTAGTAGTAGTAGTAGTAGTAGTAGTAGTAGTAGTAGTAGTAGTAGTAAAACAGTAGTAGTAGTAGTAGTAGCAGCAGCAGCAGCAGCAGCAGCAGCAGCAGCAGCAGCAGCAGTAGTAGTAGTAGTAGTACTACTACTACTACTACTACTACTACTACTACTACTACTACTACTACTACTACTACTACTACTACTACTACTCTACTGCAGTTGATTCTGAGATACGTATGACAACTTTCAATGTTTGCAAGTTTTTTTCATTATGATAGCTTAAATTTTGCTGCCAGAAGATAAATGATGCATTTGAAATGTGTGCTTATTCCATCAACAGAACACGTTTAGTAATAATGTTTACAGTCGCAGTTAATTCATCCTCTGTTGACTTGTGATCCGAACTGGCAATGATGAATTGTTTGCGGTGCATTTCAATTTCTATCTACCCCCGAATTCGGAATGCAGCTACCTCCATGATGGGCCAAAAAAAGAAAGAAAAAACAAGGTTGCATACACACAAAAATCTCACCGAGAGCAAATTTCAGAGTTCAAGCCAAGATAGGAAAAAGAATTATGAAATTAGAAGACAGAATTTCTCCGAGGGGTTTGCACACAAAAAAGCAAGGCTGTTCAGTTTAAATCGTTTCCCTTTAGATAAGAAATCTTGAGTAGATATTGTTATTTTTTTATCTATTCATTTATATCGAGGATAATGGAATAAGCACTCATGTGCTTTTTGGATCCAGTCCCCGTGCGTATGCGGTTTTGTAAATTTTGTCATGTTTCCCACCGGCACACAATGGCCTGCTCTTTCGAAAAGTGGAACAGGATTTAACGTGTGCGCAAGATGTTCTGCATGCATTCGCATACGGGGCGCCGGTTTATAGTCTCATCCGAAGGACTTTGACAATCAGTTCGATTTTTTGGGTCAAACTGGGAAGAAAGGGCGAAGCTGGGAATCGAACCCACAACTTCACGGTTGACTTGTTGGCAGGCAAACGTCTTAACCATCCTGCCACCTCCCTTCCAGTAGATAGCGGAAAGGTAGAAGGAAGAGAGAGTTACTTTACTTACTTTACTTTTACTTGCTTTTTCCTTCCGCTTGTACTCTGTGGCGTCGCGGGGAGATATAACTGTCTGTCTGCTGCAAGGCGGGTAGCTTGGAGGAGGGACAGACAATCCATGGACTTTCAGTGTTTCTGCCACAGAATCACTCCAGCGTCGCCTGGGTCTACCTCTGGCCCTCGTGCCAGAGTACCTCAAGTTGTAAGCACGCAGGGCTGGCTGGTTTGGCGGCATCCGTGTGAGGTGCCCGAACCACTTGGTTCGTTGTTGTTCAATATGGTGTAGGACGGGTGTGGCTCCTACCATGTCTCTTATTATATAAAAACATCCATATTATTCCGTGGTGGACATGGGGAGATAATAATTAAAGAAACAGTACTGTTATTCAGTTGTAGATAGGGGAGATCATAATGAAATAAGAAGCCCTGGTTATTATATCACACACACACACACACACACACACACAAACACACACACACACACACACACACACACACACACACACACACACACACACACATATATATATATATATATATATGTATTATATATTATATGTATTATATATATATATATATATATTATATATATATATATATATATATATAATATATATATATATATATATATACACGCACCACACACACACACACACATGCACACACACACACACGTATAGGTACGTACGTACCTACCTACCTACACAGATACATACATACCTACAAAACTTTACTAGATTTGTTTTTTGAATCACTGAAATAAATTATTTTCAAAGCTTTTGGGACCAAAACTGTTCATGTCACATTCAGAAAAAAAGTCTATTTTCTTCAAATTGAACAGAAACAGCAGATAGCCAGTATATAAAGAAGAATATAGAACCAGGCAATATATATAGCCAGTATATAAAGAAGAATATAGAACCAGGCAATATATATAGCCAGTATATAAAAGAAGAATATAGAACCAGGCAATATATATAGCCAGTATATAAAAAAAAAAAGAATATAGAACCAGGCAATATATATAGCCAGTATATAAAAGAAGAATATAGAACCAGGCAATATATATAGCCAGTATATAACAGAAGAATATAGAACCAGGCAATATAATACGATTCCTACAAAGCAGAAGATAAGCACAAACGCAAGTACTTTATATTGACAGTAAATGAACTGACCTAGAACCAATTTTCACTATACCTTCTCCCTCCCCACCAATTACCCACAAAAATGTGTGACCAAAGCACAAAGACAGACAGAAAGACAGATAGAAACAAAAAGACAAACAAACCCTCAAAAGGAAAAAAAGTAGGATAGACAGACAGACTGTCAGACGTAAATAAAAGATGTTGAAAGAAGAGGTTGAACACAAAGAGATCAAGTTATATCGATTCTTACATAACCAGATGCAAAGCCAATCTTTAAATAAAAAAACACTAGTAGTAGTAGTAGTAGCAGTAGTAGTAGTAGTAGTAGTAGTAGATGCAGGCGCAGTAGCAGCAGCAGCAGTAGTAGTATTAGTAGTAGCAACAATAGTAGCAGTAGCAGTAGTAGTAGTAGCAGTAGAAGTAGTAGTAGTAGTAGTAGTAGCAGCAGCAGTAGTAGCAGTAGTAGTAGTAGTAGTAGTAGTAGTAGTAGTAGTAGTAGTAGCAGTAGTAGTAGTAGTAGTAGCAGCAGCAGTCGTAGCAGTAGTAGTAGTAGCAGTAGTAGTAGTAGCATCATCATCAGCAGCAGCAGCAGTAGTAGTAGTAGAAGTAGCAGTAGCAGCAGCAGCAGCAGCAGCAGCAACAGCAGCAGCAGCAGCAGTAGTTTTAGTAGAAGTAGTAGTAGTAGTAGTAGTAGTAGTAGTAGTAGTAGTAGTAGTAGTGGGAGGAGGAGGAGAAGGAGAGATCTCATGCTAGCGACATGTCTGTGTGTCTGTGTGTCTGTCTGTGTGTCTGTGTGTCTGTTTGTCTGTCTTTCTGTCTGTCTCTCTGTCTGTCAGTGGCATGGCATGTTCTTGGGACAGAGACAGGATTAAAAGAGAACTGACATTTGCACACAGATCAATACTGCCTGCTGTAGTTACCATCCAAACATCTCCCTCCCCTCTCCCTCCCCTCTCCCTCCTCTCCCTCCCCCCTCTCTTTCCCTGTCGCTCTCGCTCTCTCTCTCTCTCTCTCTCTCTCTCTCTCTCTTCTCTCTCTCTCTCTCTCTCTCTCTCTCTCTCTCTCTCTCTCTCTCTCTCTCACACACACACACACAGCCTGTCCGTCCTTTCGCTTTTCTAATTAAGGCGATTGAAATCAATCGTTGTTAGTGTTTGTTACTGTTGTTGTTGTTGTTGTTTTTAGTGTGTGGCTAGTTACTTGTTTACATGCGTGGTTTTTTTCCTTGGCTGGTTATTTGTTTTCTTTATTCGTTTGTATTATCACGTACTAGTTGTTTTACTCCTTGAACTTTTTATTTTTTAAATTTGTTGACTCATTCATTTTCTGTTATTCGCTTACAATAGTCTTTCTTTTCCCTCTTTTCTCGTGTATTCAACTCTCTCTGTCTCTCTTTCTTTGTCTTTCTCTCTGTCTCTCTGCCTCTTTCTCTCTCTCTCTCTCTGTCTCCGTCTATCGATCTATCTATCTATCTATCCATCTACCTATCTATCTATCTATCTATCTATCTATCTATCTATCTATCTATCTATCTATCTATCTATCTATCTGTCTGTCTGTCTGTCTGTCTATCTGACTATCTGACTATCTCCCTGTCTTTTTATCTATCTATCAGTCAATCAATCAATCAATCAATCTATCTATCTATCTATCTATCTATCTATCTATCTATCTATCTATCTATGCATCTGTGTACATATATGTATGCATCTATGGATCTATCTATGTATCAATGTATCTATCTATCTGTCTATCTATCTATCTATATAGTGGGCAGCCTTCAGTCTCGGAAGACTCTGGAGTTGCTGTGCTCTAGGTGTTATTCATTCTGGTAAAACAGCGTCGGGTGTGGCTGGCCAGTCCCACCCGGGAATGACAGACAGTGCCTATGGCAGAGGAAGGCACAGATGAAGTCTGGCAATGCTGGTCTGTCTGTCTGTCTGCCTGGGCTGCAGCCTTTCTTCTCCTTCTCTTTGCCTCGTGCTGCTGAGCAAGTGTCTCTTCCAACTTGGAGAGACCTTTCTGCACAGTCTGTCTCCAGGCTGACCGTTTGAGGGCTGTTGCTTCCCAGTTGTTCTGGTCGATGTTCAGGGCTTTTAAGTCCCTCTTGCACACGCCTTTGAATCGCAGCTGTGGTCTGCCTGTGGGATGTTTCCCATGCACAAGTTCTCCATAGAGGAGGTCTTTAGGGATCTGTCCGTCGTCCATGCTCACGACATGGCCCAGCCAGCGCATACGTTTTATTTATTTATTTTTTCTTTTATATCGAAGATAATGGAATAAGCACTCATGTGCTTTTTTTTTTACATCCAGTCCCCGTGTGTATGCGGTATTGTGAATTTTTTCATCTGTTTCCACCGGCCGCACAATGGCCTACTCTTCCGAAAAGCGGAACAGGATTTAACGTGTGCGCAAGATGTTCTGCATGCGTTCGAACACGGGGCCTCGGTTATTAGTCTCATCCGTAGTGTGTATATGCTGTTTGCAGTCCTTATGGTGTGGTATTGGACGATTCTCTTCATGGCCCAACTATTCAAAATGCCCAAGAACGATGGTAACACTTCAGAGATGCTGTCTGGAACGCTGCCATGCCCATCTTTGGCAAACAGACCAGCAATTCGGCTGATTGGTTTGAAGCCTTGTCAGAAGAAATGACACCAGTCATCGAGGCCAAGAGCCACGCCTTGACAGCAGACAAAAACAATCCCAGCAAGCAGAGCCTCAAGGTTCTCCGTACTGCTGGCAATTCTTCTTCTTCGTCGTCTTCTACTTGTTCTTCTTGCTCTTCTTGCTCTTCTTGTTCTTCTTGTTCTTGTTCTTGTTCTTCTTGTTCTTCTTCTTGTTCTTCTTGTTCTTGTTCTTGTTCTTGTTCTTGTTCTTGTTCCTCTTCTTCTTCTTCTTCTTCTTCTTCTTCGCAATTCTTCTTGTTCTTGTTCTTGTTCTTGTTCTTCTTCTTCTTCTTCTTCTTTGCAATTCTTCTTCTTCTTCTTCTTCTTCTTCTTTTTCTTCTTCTTCTTCTTCTTCTTCTTCTTCTTCTTCATCTTCATCTTCATCTTCTTCTTCTTCATCATCATCATCATCTTCTTCTTCTTCTTCTTCTTCTTCTTCTCTTCTTCTTCTTCTTCTTCTTCTTCTTCTTCTTCTTCTTCTTCTTTTCTTCT
>CM054139.1:2827463-2829963 GCA_028751875.1 Rapana venosa | reverse complement strand
AGAAAGAGGAGGAAGAGATGAAGGAAGAAGAGAGGGAGGAGAAGAGGGAGGAAGAGGGAAGAGAGGAAGGAGGAGGAGGAAGAGGAAGAGATGGAGGAGGAGGAGGAGGAGAAGGAAGAGGAGGGAAGAGATGGGGAGAAGAATTGCGAAGAAGATGAATTACGAAGAATTGCGAAGAAGAATTGCAAAGAAGAAGAATTGCGAAGAAGAAGAATTGCGAAGAAGAAGAATTGCGAAGAAGAAGAATTGCGAAGAAGAAGAATTGCGAAGAAAAACTGCGAAGAAGATAATAATAATAATGATGATGATGATGATGATGATGATGATGATGATGATGATAAAGGAAAAGAAGATGAGCATGAAGAGGGAAGAAGAAGAGGAGGAGGAGGAGGAGGGGGCAAGAGAATCGAGTTAGCGTTGATAACTGCGAGGTTAGCATCATTGTACATTATCTGGCAAGTTCTGAAAGGTTCTGTGATAGACTACCAGACTACAGAGACCGTTCGTGGCTGCTGGGTCATATCATAGCGTTCAATACTATTTCTATCATTTGCTCAGATCTTTTTCTTTTCTTTCTTTTCTTTTGAGGATAATGAACTAAGCACCCATGTGCTTCTGTTTGTTTACATCCAGTACCGGTATAAATGCAGTTTTGTAATGGTGTTATCCCATCCCACCTACCCCCAATGCCCTTCTCCTCCTCCAAAAGTGGAACAGGTTTGAACATGCGTGCAAAACGTTGTACTTGCGTTTGTGCACAGGACCTCGGTTTATAGTCTCACCTGAAGGACTTTATTTTTTTTTTTGGGGGGGGGGGGGGGTGAGGGAGGGGGGGGGGGTGGAGTCGGCACTGATGTCTACTCCAGGGGGAAAAATCTCCTCTAACAGGGTTTAAACCAAGGTCGGCATATCGCTGGCGTAATGAGCAAAGTTCTAACCGCCCACTATGTAAGGTCGAACACAAACAGGACATAATAATGTGCTATTATTTTCAAAACAAAAATTCACAACGACAGAATTGTGAATGAAGCGGAAACGGCCATTACGTTCTACTAACGACTTCCTGTAAACCTGATGTCTTATAGCCAGAATCCATCGCAACTAAGGTCACTATAGGCCGTGACATGGTTTGACATGAAATAAATTCTGCCTATTGTTGTTGTTGTTGGTTTTGTTGTTGATTTTTTTTGGGGGGGATGGTGGTGGTGGTGGTTACGGATGAAGGTAATATTGACATACTTCATGTGTGCCAGATTTGAAGTATTATTGACATTAAATATGAATATATTGAACAGTTATATAAACAACAACAATAAAACGGTGACATCATTCGTCATCGTTATCATCTGCTTCCATAACCCCCTACGGGGTCGTAGGGGCACTGCAGTGACGGACTTTGCACCAGTTGGCTTCATTAACATCTTGCGCACACGTTAAAACCCGTTCCGTTTTTGGGAAGAGTAGGCCATTGTGTGCCGGTGGGAGTGGATGACAAAATTTACAAAACTGCAAACACGCGGGAGCTGGATGTGAAAAAAAGCGTATTATTTATAGATAGGTACACTCCATACACACACATACACACACAGACACACACACCACCACCACCCCACCACCACCACCACCACCACCACCCCCACCACACCAACAACAACAACATCAACAGCAAAACACCACCCCCACCACCCCACCACCCACCACCACCACCACCACCACCACCCCCCAACAACAACAACAACAGCAACATCAACAAACAAACCCCAAACCCCCACCACCCACCACCACCAACAAAACAACCCCCTCCCCCTCCACACACCCCACACACACACCAACACACACACACACACACACACACACACACACACACACAACACACACACACCCCACACACACACACACACACACACACAAACCAACGTTGCGACTGTAAACCGTATCGATCACAGCCTATAAAAGAGAGAATGATTTTCTCATCACTGTCTGTCTGTCACGACATTCTTTCATGGGGCCATCATTTAGCACACACTTCCAACGTCCATCCCCCATCAATAATCAGCTTCTTCTGCCTAGAGATCACGCCCTCCTCTCCCCTCACGTAGCCAGGGGTCAGGATAGACAGCTCAGTGGTCAGAGCACTCGCTTTCCCCCCAGCCAAAGGTTAAGCAGCATCGAGCGTGTGGTTACCACTTGGATGGGTGACCGTTTGCGTGCCTTGGCTTACTACTTCTACTACTTCTACTACTACTACTACTAAATGGAACTTATATAGCGCTATATCTTGCAAAGACAAATCAAAGCGCATGATTAGTACAGTTCCTCCTAGTTCACCCAGCTGTAAATGGGTACCCGCCCTCTTTTAGGGTCAGGGAAGGTAAAGTAGCAATTAGAAACCTCACACACACACACACACACAAAAAAACACACACAAAACACAAAACACCACACACACACACAAAACACACACACACACAAACAAAACACACACACACAAAACAAACAC
>CM054139.1:2817463-2822463 GCA_028751875.1 Rapana venosa | reverse complement strand
GTTTGTGTGTGTATGTATACACGTGTGTATGTACCTGAGCGCACATGCGCCTGCCGCGCGCGCGCGTGTATGCATGACTGACACTAAACAGAAAACATGCTTTCTGCCCACCTTGTCTGCAAAAACAAACTCCTTTCCCCGTCTGCACTCTTACAGTTGTCCCCCCAGTTTGTCCCACGCTAGAGTGACCTAGTTTCGCTGCTCTGACTGTCAGCCATCTTTGATTTTTTTGGTGTGCAACCTCCACCCACCCCAACCCCCACTTCCATCCCCTCTCACCACCCCACCCCCACCCCCTCCCTTTCATTTCTGATCATCTTTCCATTTGTAATCAGTCCCTTGACATTTTCTGCAAAGAACAACAACGTTTTCTTGTAATGAACTAACTCCATTAGTCATATTTGGGAGTGGGGGTGGGGGACGGGATAGCCTGGTGGTTAGAGTGATGTACTCGTGATCTGTTGACCCGGGTTCGAATCTCGTTCGAGAGGATTTTTTCCTCTGGAGTTCAACATCAGTGTAGACTCCACTCGCCTCAAAAGTCCTTCGGATGAGACTATAAACCGAGGTCCCGTGTGCGAACGCACGCAGAACATTGTGCGCATGTTGAAACCCCTTTCGGAAGAGTAGGTCATTGTGTGTCGGTGGGAACGGATGTCAACATTTACAAAACTGCATTCACACGACGGGGACTGGATGTAAAAAAACCCACACGTGAGTGCTTACTCCATTATCCTCGAAATAAAAGAAATAAAAGACAAAAAAAATTTCTGGTGATGGCAGTATAATTATGGACACCTGGTGTTTTCAGAAAGGTTGAGTTCTCTCTCTCTCTCTGTCTCTGTCTGTCTGTCTGTCTGTCTGCCCCCCTCTCTGTCTCTTTGTCTCTGTCTCATTTTCTGTCTGTCTGTCTGTCTGTCTGTCTGTCTGTCTCTCTCTCTCTCTCTCTCGCTCTCTCTCTCACTCTCTCTCTCTCCCTGCCCAATCTTGTTGTTGCAAGTGTATCTGTAAACGTTCAACATGATTGGCATTTTAGAGATAAATAAAGCAGTGTGTGATTAGTTTGTCTGTCTAGCCAAAGTCGAGTCAAGTTAAAAAAACCACTGTAATTAATCATCGCATTACAGGGCAATTACAATATGCTTGTACATCCTTGACAGTCTGTCTTTCAGTTCGTTTGTTTGTTTGTTTGTTTGTTTGTTTGCTTGCTTGGAGGAGGGTTGCTGTTGCTATCTATATTGTGATTATCTGGTTTTTTTGTGGATCTCTCTATTCTTTTAACTCGGTCTCTGTCTGTCTAACCGTTTGTCTCTGGCTGGCTGGCTGGCTGAATGTCTGTCTGTCTGTCTGTTTGTCTATCAGTGTGTCTGTGTGTCTGTTTGCATCTCTATCTATCTCTCTGTCTCTTTCTGTGTGCTACTTCTCTCTGTATCTCTCTACCTTCCTCCCTCCCTCTCCTTTCTCTCTCTCTCTCTCTCTCTCTCTCTCTCTCTCTCTTTCTCTCTCTCTCCTCTCTCTCTCTCCCTCCCTCCCCCTCTATCTCTCTCTCTCTTTCTCTCTCTCTCCTCTCTCTCCCTCCCTCTCCTCTCTCCTCCATCTCCTTCCCTCTATCTCTCTCCTTTCTCCTCTCTCTCTCTCTCTCTCTCTCTTTCTCTCTCTCTCTCTCTCTCTCTCTCTCTCTCTCTCTCTCTCTCTCTCCCTCTCTCTCTCCTCCCTCTTTCTGTCTGTCTGTCTGTCTGTCTGTCTGTCTCTCTCTCTCTCTCTCTCTCTCTCTCTCTCTCTCTCTCTCTCTCTCTCTCTCTCTCTCTCTCTCTCTCTCTCTCTTCTCTCTCTCCCTCTCTCTCCCTTTCTGTCTCTCTCTCTGAGTCAACATACAATCCTACTTTCATTAACACAACGAGGCCACATGCTCCCACAACCACCCCCACCACCCACCCCACCATGCGACAATGCATCTGCCTACCTTCCCCCCAGCCCACCCTACCCATCCACCCACACTCACACACAAACACACACACATGCCAACTACACATACACACATCTATACACAAACTATTCGCACGCACGCGCACACGCACATACACAAACACCAACTGCACATACGCACATCTATACACAAACTATACGCACGCACGCACGCGCACACACACACACAAACACCAACTACACATAGACACACATCCACACACAAACTGCATTCACACTCACACACACACGCGCACACACACACACAAACACACACAGATACACACACATCTATGCACAAACTACACGCACGCACACACACACACACACACACGACACTACACACATCTACAAACAAACTACACATACTAAACACACGCACACACATACACACAAAATCCATCAACCACATCTACGCACACTACACACATCTACACACACATCTGCACGCGCGCACACACACACACACCACACACACACACACACACACCACACACACACACACACACACACACACACACACACACACTAAACCGTCAAATATAACTTTTTGGTGGAAGGACGTTAAACTGAAGAACTAACGCACGCACACACACACACACACACACACACAAATACAACACTACACACACACATCTACACACATCACACAAAGACATTTATACACACACACTACACACACACACACACACACACACACACACACACACACCACACACAACACACACCCCAAACAAAACACACAAAACAAACACAACACACACACACACACAAAAACCACACACTACAACACTACACTACACACACACTCACACATCTATACACAACACACACACACACACAGAGATCCACACACACACACACACACACACATCCCCCACCTCATCCCTACCCTTACCTCCCCTACTCCTCCCCCCCCCCCCCCCCCCCTCTCCCCCAATCCACTTTCCGTTTCCAATGCTTTCCATTCACTCTCTTCTGCTTGCACCGGAAATGAAACTAGGTGCTCCCAGAGTTACCTGCCCATGGTCGAAGGGTGAAAATGGATGAAGGGAGGGGGGGGGGGGGAAACAGTGAGGGGGGTGGGGGGTGGGAGGTAGGTAGAAGACTAGGGCTGAGTGTGTGTGTATGTGTGAGTGTGTGTGTGTTTGTGTGAGTGTGTTTGTGTGTGTATGTGAATGTGTTTGTGGTGTGTGAATGTGTTTGTGTGAGTGTAAACGTGTGTGTGTTGTGTGTGTGTGTGTGTGGGGGGGGGGGGGCAGGGGGTGTAAGTGTGTGTGTGTAAGTGTGTGTGAGTGTTTCTGTGTGGGGTGTGTGTGTGTGTGTGTGTGTGTGTTTTCTGTGTGTGTGTGTGTGTGAATGTTTGTGTGTGTTTGTATGTGTAAATATGTGAGTGTGTGTGAGAGTGTGTGAGTGTGAGTGTGTGAGTGTGTGAATGTATGTATGAATGTGTGTGAATGTGTCTGAGGGGGGAGGATTAGTGATGGTACAGTACGGTACGGCTAGTGATATTTACAATCTGAACAGATTTGTCCAGATTAGTTGGGTCGGCTGAAAAAAGAAATGAACAGAAAGAGAAGAAAATAAAATGAGGAAATAATGAGGGTTCTGTGTGTTTTCAGAATGGCTCCATCAGTCATCGTTTTCTGTCCTTAGCTGTAGGTCTGGAAACACTCTGTCACGTACAGGCAGTTCTTCTTCTTCTTCTTCTTCTTCTTCTTCTTCTTCTTCTTCTTCTTCTTCTTCTTCTTCTTCTCCTTCTTTTCTTCTTCTTCTTCTTCTTCTTCGCAATTCTTCGCAATTCTTCGAATTCTTCATTCTTCGCATTCTTCTTCTTCTTCTTCTTCTTCTTCTTCTTCTTCTTCTTCTTCTGCATTCTTCTT
Source organism: Rapana venosa (assembly GCA_028751875.1). Classification (NCBI taxonomy): domain Eukaryota; kingdom Metazoa; phylum Mollusca; class Gastropoda; order Neogastropoda; family Muricidae; genus Rapana; species Rapana venosa. Next base: position 2,818,615 of record CM054139.1, on the reverse strand, counting down.
CTCTTCGCATTCTTCTTCTTCTTCTTCCATTCTTCTTCTTCTTCTTCTTCTTCTTCTTCTTCTTCTTCTTCTTCTTCTTCTTCTTCTTCTTCTTTCTTCGCAATTCTTCGCAATTCTTCTTCTTCTTCTTCCGCAATTCTTCGCAATTCTTCGCAATTCTTATTCTTCACAATTCTATTCTTCTTCTTCGCGATTCTTCGCAATTCTTCTTCTTCATATTCTATTCTTCTTCTTCGAATTCTTTCTTCTTCACAATTCTTGTTCTTCTTCTTCGCAATTTTTTTTCGTATCTTCTTTCGCTTCTTCGTCGTCGCAATTCTTTCCTCTCTTCTTTTCGACGCCTTCTTTTTCTTCTTCTTCTATTCTTCTTCTTCTTCTTCTTCTTCTTCCTTCTTGTTCTTCTTCTTCGCTTTTCTTCTATCTCTCTTCTTCGCAATTCTTCTCTTCTTTCGCAATTCTTCTTCTTCTTCTTCTTCTTTATTTTTTTTGTTGGTCTGTTCTGTCTTCTGTGTGTCTGTCTGTGTTCTGTACGTCCTGTTCTGTATCTTGTCTGTTTCAGTCGTGTGTTGCTCTTTGTTTTGCATTTGATTCGTCATCTGTTGTGCTATCTGTTCCAAGAGGATGATGGACGCCGTTAGACTGCTGTAGAGAGAGTGGTGCCGGTGAGCATTTGACAAGAGAAGAGAGAGAGAAGGAGAGAGAGAGAGAGAGAGGAGGAGAGAGAGAGAGAGAGAGAGAGAGAGAGAGAGAGAGAGAGAGAGAGGAGAGAGAGAGAGAGAGAGAGAGAACTCGAACTCGAACTCGAATATTTTAATGAGGGTAATTGGATAAGCCAGAGGCTTCTTACACCAGGCCCTCATGGGGAAAAAAGTGAAACAAGCAGAGAGCGAGAGAGAGAGAGAGAGAGAGAGAGAGAGAGAGAGAGAGAGAGAGAGAGAGAGAGAAAGAGAGAGAGAGAGAGAGAGAGAGAGAGAGAGAGAGAAAGAGAGAGAGAGAAAGAGAGAGAGAAAGAGAGAGAGAGAGAGAGAGAGAGAGAGAGGAGAGAGAGGGGGAGGGAGGAAGACAGGAAGACAGGTACATAAAGACAAAGAAAGGGAAAGTTCTTAAGTTCTCTCTCCCTGTTTCTTTCTTCTTTTTCTTTCTTTCTTTCTT
>CM054139.1:2797463-2809963 GCA_028751875.1 Rapana venosa | reverse complement strand
CAACAGTACAATCGTCATCATTATCATATTCATCATCACATACATCAACATCAGCATCACATAATCAGCTCTGTCTGTCTCCCTGTTTGTCATTCAACCTTTCTATCTATGCATATATCTATGTATCTATGTATCTATGTATCTATGTATCTATCTATCTATCTATCTATCCATCTATCTATCTATCAATATGTCTGTCTGTCAGTCTATCTATCTATCTATCTATTTATTTATCTATCTATCAATTCTATCTATCTTCTATCTACCTGTCTGTCTGTCTGTCTATCTATCTATCTATCTATATATCTAACTGCCATCATCATCTATCTATCTATCTATCTATCTTACCTATCTATCTATCTATCCATCCATCCATCCATCCTTCTATCTATCTATCTATCTATCTATCTATCTATCTATCTATCTATCTTTCTTTCTTTCTATCTATCTATCTTTCTTTCGTTCGTTCTTTCTTTCTTACTTTCTTCTCTTTTTCCCTATCTACCTACCTATCTATAACTGACTCCGTCTTTGTGCTTGTCTGTATGTCTGCCCTCCTGTCTGTGTGTCAGCCTGCCTGTCTGCATGTCTGTCTGTCTGCCAAAAAATATTGTTTATTCCTACCTCTTCATGCTTCTGCACGTTTGAGGACAAAGCCCATGTCTCGAACTGCACTCTTACACCTGTCATCCATTTTGTAGCGAAATGGATGGATGGATGACCTCCTTTCACAGTTCCACTGTCATCCCATCTTTTGCTCCTGAATCACTTCCCCCCCCCCCCCCCCCACACCACACACACACTCTACCCAGTGTCTACCCTCCACCCCCCCCCCCCTCCCCATTTTATATGTGGTCAATCCCCTTGGTATATTTTTTTTCTGTAGAAAGCAGCTGACTTTTTGTTTTCTTTTTTAAGGGGGAACATTTTTTTCCATTAGTGGTAATCTATCTTGTTGATGGGATTTCCAAGTCAACCAGTGCTTTCGGTGGAGGGAAAAGAAGCACTTCATTCCAATCTTGTCTTCCAGTCTGTTGACTGTAGTTTCTGTTGTCAACCAGCTACCGTCGTTTGCCAATGACTTTGGCTGTGCATCTCTTAACCAATTTCTGTTCTGTCTGTCTGTATGTGTTTGTATTTATTTCTGTCTGTTTTGTTTTTGTTTTTTGGTGTGTGTGTATGGTGTGTGTGTCTTCATGTTTGTGTGTGTGTGTGTTCATGTTTGTGTGTGTGTGTGTATGTGTGTTGGTAGGTTTATGTGTCTGGTTTTTCCTGTTCATTTTGTTTTTATGCTTTGTTTGTCTATCTTGCTGTCTTTCTGTCTGTCTGTCTGACGGTCTCTTTCTTTGTCTGTGTATGTTTGTCTGTCTGTCTCTGTCTCTGTGTGTGTGTGTCTCTCTCTACACACATACACACACAAACACAAAACCAACACCAGCACCACAACACACCACACCACAAGAAACGACACGACACCACACAACATCCCACCACACCACAACGCACACATACACATACACTCACAACACAACATCACAAACACACACAAAACACAACACACACACAACACAACACCACTCATACAACACAACACACAATACCACACACAACACCACAATTCACACACATACACACACATACACTCACACCACACCACAACACACCACACCACATTACACACTACACACTACGCGCTACACACACACACCACTACAACGCACCACACCGCAACACATTACACACTACACACACACACACACACACACACACACACACACACACACACACACACACACACCACACACACACACACATTATCCTCGATATAGAAGAAGAAAAAAAACAAATCAAGAATAAAACATTTTTGAAAAACACACACCATCACAACACACACCATCTCCTCCCTCCCTCCCTCCCTCCCTCCCCCCCCCCCCCCCCACCCCCTACATTTAATTCCACAGCTTTCACCATTTCTCTAACTGGCACCGGAAATGACGCCTGCCACTCGCAGAGTTACCTGCTCCTGTTCGAGGTAGGATGAAGAGGCATCAAGGGAGAGAACCTACGAGGAGAGAGAGAGGAAAGGGGAGGAAGAGGGGGGGGAGGAGGAGGAGGAAAGGGATGGTGGTGGGAGGAGGAGGAGGAGGAGAAGGAGGAGGAGGAGGGGGGGGGAGGGAATAAGTGGGTGGGTGGGGGTGTTGTTTTGCAATCGGAATAGAAACTTGTTCGGACAAGTATGGGTCAGCTGATGTGAAAACAAAAGTAAAAAAAAAAGGTAGGGGGGTGGGGGGGGGGGTGGAGGGGAGTGGGGGGGGGGGGTGGAGGGAGGGGGAGGCGGGGGGGGGGGGTGGAGGGGGGTGGAAGAGAAGAAAATAATAACAGCGAGGATAATGATTGTTCTAGGGCCTGTCAGATTGGCTCAATCACGCGCCGCCCTTGTTCTGGGCTAAGCGTTTAGGGATGGTCTCGGAGCAAGCTGGTACGCGCCTGTGTGTGTGTGTGTGTGTGTGTGTGTGTGATGGGGGGAGGGTGGGGGTGGGAGTGGTGGAGTGGGGTTGGGTGGGGTGGAGGGGGGGTTGGGGTTGGGGGTGGAAGGGGGGGTAGGTGTGTAGTGTGTGTGTGTGTGGGTGGGGGATTGTGTGGGTGTGTGGTGTGGGTGGGCGGGTGGGTGGTTGTGGGTGTAGTGGGTGGGTGGGTGGGGGTGTGGTGTAGGTGTGGGGGTAGGTGTGTGTGTGTGGGTGTGTGGGTGGGTGGTGTGTAGTGTGGGTGGGGGTGTGTAGTGTGTGTGTAGTGTGGGTGGGGGGAGTGTGTGTAAGTGTGTGTGTAGAAGGGTGGTGGGTGGATGTGTAGTGTGTGTAGCGTGTGTGCAGTGTGTGTATGTGTGTGTACACCTTCTCTCTGTCTTTTTTTGTTTGTTTGTACACTGTGTGCGTGCGTGTGTGTACGTGTGTGTGTGTGTGTGCATCTTCTTTCTGTCTTTGTCTGTCTTTTTGTGTGGCTGTACGTCTGTCTGTCTGTCTGTCTGTCTGTTTTTCCTATAGGTATGTGTCTGCTTGGGGACGGGATAGCTCAGTGGTCGGAGCACTCGCTTTCCCACAGCCAAGTTAAGCAGCGTCGAGCGTGGTTACCAGTTGGATGGGTGACCGTTTGCTCGCCTTGGCTTCAGTACAGTTCCCCCAGTTCACCCAGCTGTAAATGGGTACCTGCCCTCTTTAGGGTCAGGGAAGGTAAAGCAGTGAGGGAGAGGAGATGGGCGCCGCCCTCAATATGCTGGCCCTAGAGAAGTGAGGTCTCTGACGCCTCGCTCCCCTACGACCTTATAGGTTATGGGACTCCTTTACCTCCTTTCCTATGTGTCTGCGCCTGTTCTCTTCTTCTTTGTCGAATACACAAACAGCAGGTATTGTTGTCTATGTCTGTCGTTGGCCAGTCTGTGTCTGTCTGTGTGTCTGTCTTAGTCCAGTATCTGTGTGTGTGTGTGTGTGTGTGTGCGCGCGCGTGCGCGCGTGTGTGTGTGTAGTGTGTGTGTAGTGTGTGTGCATGTGTGTGTGCGCGCGTTGTGAGTGTATGTGTGTGTGTGTTTAATGTGTCAGTGTGTGTGTCAGTGTGTGTCAGTGTGTGTCAGTGTGTGTGCATGTGTGTGTATGTGTGCGTGTGCGTGTGCATGTGTGTATGTGTGTGTGTTTAGTGTGTGTGCAGGTGTAGTGTGTCTTTTTTATTTATTTATTGTTTTATTAATTAATTTATTTATTCTATTATTTTAGTTCGAGGATAATGAAATAAGCACCCATGTGCATTTTTACATCCAGTCCCTGTGTGTATGCAGTTTTGTAATTGTCATCCGTTCCCACCGGCACACAATGGCCTTCTCTTCCGAAAAGCGGAACGGGTTTTAACGTGTGCGCAAAATGTTCTGCGTGCGTTCGCACACGGAACCTCGGCTTATAGTCTCATCCAAAGGACTTTTGGGGAGAGTGGAGTCAGCACCGATGTTAACTCCAGAGGAAAAATCCTCTTGTGAGCGCGTGTGCTTTCTTTCCACGTCTTATTAAATTGCTCTGATACTAATTATGTGTGTTAACTTGAACGGATTAGAAGACTAAGGCTGGACCCTTTTACCTTTATTGTAACATTTTTAAAATCAATTATTCCTTCATTATTCACTCATCTTCACGTGTCTTCAGCTATTAGTAGCTATCTGCCTCACTTAAGCTTACAGCATTTACCATTTAACTGGATCGGTGGTCTAGAGGTAACGCGCCTGCCTAGAAAGTGAAAAGTCTGGGTCGGAAGTGTGCGGTGGTTTGAATCACGTTTGGGCCCAAAACTTTTCCTACCTTGAGTTGTGGTCTGGGTTGCTAGTCTTTCGGATGAGACGATAAACCGAGGTCCTGTGTGTTACACATAATTATTTAGCGCACGTAAAAGAACCCACGGCAACAAGAGAGTTGTCCCTGGCAAAATTATGTAGGAAAAAGCCACTCTGATAGGGAAAGAAATACAGTTGCAGACAGGGGAAAAAAAAGGGTGGCGCTGCTCTTGTGGCGACGCGCTCTCTCCGGGGAGAGCAGCCCGAATTTCACGCAGAGAAATCTGCCGTGACTTAAAGTGGTATAACATGAAAAATTTAACATCGCAAATGATAATTATGATCGATAACTCTCATTTTGTATTGCATAGTTTCATGTTCAGCGGGAAGCAGACGTTCATTTAGATTCAGGTTTGAACATATTGCCATCAACATAATATAATGATGAGTAGTGCTGAGTAAACAATGAGCAATTTATCAGATATCGGTGACTACACGAAAAGCATATTAAGCTTGTTGTAAGCTAGCAATATTCTCTCGCGTCTATTATTGATTCTGTGATGATAATTTTACGCTACTAGTCATTGGGGACGGGATAGCTCAGTGGTCGGAGCACTCGCTTTTCCCCCAGCCAAGTTAAGCAGCGTCGAGCGTGGTTACCACTTGGATGGGTGACCGTTTGCGCGCCTTGGCTTCAGTACAGTTCCCCCAGTTCACCCAGCTGTAAATGGGTACCTGCCCTCTTTAGGGTCAGGGAAGGTAAAGCAGCCAGGGAGAGTAGATGGGCGCCGCCCTCAATATGCTGGCCCCTAGAGAAGTAAGGTCTCTGACGCCTCGCTCCCCTACGACCACATAGGTTATGGGACACCTTTACCTTTACTAGCCATTGGCATTGTTGCAAATTATAGTATAGTGCCCTAAACCTGTTAGCAATGTGTTTTCTTTCCACCTCTTGGTTAGATCGATTCAAAGTTCACCAAATGTGATATTTTGTGTATGTGACCATTTGTTAACCACCAAAAAGGTAGCCATATTCCGACATTGTGGATGAAGTCCGTAATGATAAAAAAAATGTGAATGTAACGTTATTACTGGACATATGATTCAGTCATGTGAACCTTCATAGCATATCAATTTGCAAGATGCTTTTAACATTAGTCAATACACACATTCACAAAACATTATGTTCCACATACTAGCAGTGATCATCCATTCACATGAATATCAAAATCATAGCACTATTAATTACATACATTCAAAATCATAGTGCTTTAGCATGCATGAAAAACAGCAAATATTCAACAACAGATAACAACTAAAAATAATTATAATGGCTTTATTACCACACGCTACAAAATCATGATTTATCACATCCCAAAAATAATCAATATTCATTAACAGATAACAACTAAAACAATTCTGGCAACTTTATTACCACATTCTACCAAAACCAATCATATTTCATTATTTCATCACGCACCAAAATAATAAATATTCATTAACAAGATATCAACTAAACCACACCAAAAAAAACCAACAACACACGTTACCGCATACCACAACGCAACAAAACAATAATGGAAAAAAATATAGTGGCACACGCAACACGCTAGGCACAGACAATAATAGCCCTGCCAATGGTCTGCCCTGATGCTAAAATCTGGTAGTAGCAGAGAAGACAATGACAGCTGTCCCTAGAGTACCATTCCATCAGCAATAGCACAGACACTGACAAAGGCTTGGGCTACACTCCTGCTTCAGCTTGCAGGTCATGTAGTAACTAGGGAAGGGGATAGCTCAGTAGGTCAGAGCACTCGCTTTCCTCAGCATCGAGCGTGGTTACCAAGTTGGATGGGTGATCGTCAGCGCGCCTTGGCTTCAGTACAGTTCCCCCAGTTCACCCAGCTGTAAATGGGTACCTGCCCTCTTTAGGGTCAGGGAAGGTAAAGCAGCGAGGGAGAGGAGATGGGCGCCGCCCTCAATATGCTGGCCCCTGAGAAGTTGAGGTCTCTGATACCTCGCTCTCCTGTGACCTTATAAGTTATGAGACACCTTTATCTTTTACCTTTACATGCAGTAACTATCTTCTGAAGAGTCCTAGTCGGGTTAACAATTTCTGATGATAAATGTTTGGCACATTTTTAAACTATGAACAAATGCACTGTAAACTCATTTTGTTTTGTTTTGTTTTGTTTCTTTTTTTCTTGGGGGTGGGGGGGGGGGGGGGGGGGGTAAGACATAGCAAATCCAGGTAGTCACGATAAAAGTTGGAAATGATCATCAAAACTAAGGATTGCATGTGTTCATACAGTGTCGACCCCCCCTCCCCCACTACCACCACCACCACCACTCCCTCCAGTGCATGCATCATCATTGTGATTAGGAAGCTAGCAGACGACAAAGGACTGAAGGTGTACAGTGTTTGCTATTTTGTTGTTGTTGGTGTAATTCATACCTACCAAATTTGTGTAAAACCACATGACTTTTAAGTCAAAGGCTAGTATTTCACAAAAAAGGAATTTTTTTCCCTTAAATGTATGCAGATGCTTTGACACATGCAGCACAAATACAATGACACTAATTATAGACAAACAGGAGAAAAAGTGACACACACAAAAAATCTAAAGTAGGAGTGTAGCCTACAGGCGACCTCTACCTTCTATAAAGGGAGCGCACTCTCTGTCCAGGCAGCCAACCAAGCGTGACAGGACAGTGGTTAGCTCGCTTGGAATCGCTGGAGCGAGACGGGACTGGGCTTGATTAAAACAATGGGGAAAGAAGATAGCAGAGAATTCATCAATGATGGAAGCAATTCGGCACGGAACTCTAGCTCTCCTCCTCCTCCTCCTCCTCCTTCTTCTTCTTCGCAATTCTTCTTCTTCTTCTTCTTCTTCTTTTTAATCTTCGTCTTCTTTTTCTTCTTCTTATTTTTCTTCTTCTTCTTTTTCTTCTTCTTCTTCTTCTTCTTCTTCTTCTTCTTAATCTTCTTCTTCTTTTTTTTTCTTCTTCTGCTTCTTTTTCTTCTTCTTCTCCTTCTTCTTCTTCTTCTTCTTCTTCTTCTTCTTCTTTGCATATTCTTCTTCTTCTTCTTCTTCTTCTTCTTCTTCTTCTTCTTCTTTCTTCTCTCTCTTTCTTCTTCTCTCTCTTCTTCTTCTCTCTTCTTTGCAATTCTTCCTCTTCTTGCTCTCCCCTCTCTTCTCTCCTCTCTCTCTCTCTCTCTCTCTCTCTCTCTCTCTCTCTCTCCTCTCTCTCTCCTTCTCTCCTGCTTCTCTCTCTCTTCTCTCTTTCTCTCTCTCTCTCTCTCTCTCTCTCTCTCTTCTCTCTCTCTCTTCTCTCCTCTCTCTCTTCTCTCTCTCTCTCTCTCTCTCTCTTCTCTTCTCTTTCTCTCTCTCTCTCTCTCTCTCTCTCTCTCTCTCTCTTCTCTCCTCTCTCTCTCTCTTCTCCTCTCTCTCTTCTCTTCTCTCTCTGCTTCTCTCTTCTTCTCCCCCTTTTATCTGTCTTTCCCTCCTCCTCCCCTCTCTCTCTCTCCCCTCTCTCTCTTCTCTCTCCGTCTTGTCTTTCTGTTTCTCTCTGTCTTTCTCTGCCTGCTGGTTTGTCTCGTCTTTCCCTGTTCTGTCTCTGCTCTGTCTTTTTGTTTGTCTGTCTCTCTCCGTCTCCGTTTATCTGTCTCTGGCTCTGTCTTTTTGTCTTCTGTCTCTCTCCGTCTCCGTTTATCTGTCTCTGTCTCTGTCTTTTTGTCTCTCTGTCTCTCTCCGTCTCGTTTATCTGTCTCTGTCTCTGTCTTTTTGTCTCGTCTGTCTCTCTCGTTTCCGTTTATCTGTCTCTGTCTCTGTCTTTTGTCTGTCTGTTGCCTGACTGTCTGCTTCTCTCTGTCTTATTTCTCTCTCTGTCTCTGTCTTGTTCTGTCTGTCTGCCCGTCTGTCTATCATCTTCTCGTCTCGTCTCTGTCTGTCTCTCCGTCTCTGTCTCTTTGTCTCTGTCTCTGTCAGGTCTTCTCTCTCTCTCTCTTCTCTCTCTCTCTTCTCTTCTCTCTCTCTGCTGCTTCTCTTCTGTCTGTGTCTCTGTCCATCTCTCTTCTCACTGCTCTCTTTCTGTCTCTGTCTGTGTCTCTCTCTGTCTCTCTGTCTGCCTCCCTGTCTCTGTATCTGTCTGTCTGTCTGTCTGTCTGTCTGTCTCTCTCTATCTCCTTCTCTCTGAAAGACTCCTCTAAACTGTCTGTCATCACTGATTATACCCTCTGTGTGTTTGTGCGGCCAATATCAGCGACATCAGCTGCACACTCACGCAAAGCCAAACCATCCATTAATTCTACGTCATATTATTCACACAGGGGGAGACAGACAGACAGACAGACAACACAGACAAGCAGGCAGGCAGGCAGACAGACTGACAAACTGACAGAGAGAGAGCGGGGTAGATAGGGAGGGAGGGAGTGGGGGAGGGAAAGAGAGAGAGAGAGAGAGAGAGGAGAGAGAGAGAGAGAGAGAGAGAGAGAGAGAAACATACTACATACATCATACAACTACATACATACGGAAAGACAGACAGACACACAGACAGACATACAGAGGGGAAAGAGAGGGAGAGGGATGAGAGAGAGAGGGAGGGGAGAGAGAGAGAATTATGTTTACTTAGCAAGGGTTACAGATAAGCATTCACATACTTTTCTTTACATCCGCCATTTCCCTGATGAGAGACAGACATACAGAGAGACAGACATACATAGAGACAGACATACAGAGAGACAGACAGAGAGATAGACAGACAGAGAAACAGACAGACATATTATAGAGAAACAGACAGACATACTGAGACACACACAGAAAGACAGATAGATCGATAGATCGATAGATCGATAGATAGACAGATAGATAGATAGATAGATAGATAGATCGATAGATCGATAGATCGATAGATAGACAGATAGATAGATAGATAGATAGAGATAGATAGATAGATAGATAGATAGAGATAGGTAGGTAGATAGATAGATAGATAGAGATAGATAGATAGATAGATAGATAGGTAGATAGATAGATAGATAGATAGATAGATAGATAGATAGATAGATAGATAGATAGATAGATAGATAGACGGACGGGAAAAGGTAGTCGCAGAAAAAAATGAGAGAAAGAAAGATGGAATGAAAGAACAAAAAGCTATAATAAAAACAACTATGCCTCTATTCTGTCATTATTCTGCAAAAAATAATTATATAAGTATAAATCTAGGATTCATTTTTAAAGACTTATTAAGATTGTGATTTCATTCTAATTGCATATTACCGAAAGATGTCAGAATAGAGCTGATATAGAAAAAGAAAAGAAGAATAAAATCAAAAAGAAAAAGGAAAGGGTTTTAATGTGTGTGTGTGTGTGCGCGCGCGCGCGCGCGGTGTGTGTGTGTGTGTGTGTGTGTGTGTGTGTGTGTGTAGTATTGGTATTTTTTATATTTTCATGAATGACTGCGTACTGTGTAAATGATTTGAATGTAAGCGCTTTGATTTGTTCCTTTGCAAGATTCAGCGCTATATAAATTCATTATTATTATTATTATTATTATTATTATTATTATTATTATTATTACTATTACTATTACTATTATTACTATTATTATTATTATTATTATTATTATTATTATTATTATTATTATTATTATTATTATTGATGAGAGAAGGACATAGGGTGTCAACAGAATGATTTTTTCCCATGTATATCAAGGATAATGGAATAAGCACTTATGTGCTTTTTTACATCCAGTCCCCGTGTGCATGGGGTTTTGTAAATTCTATCATCTGTCCCACCGGAACACAATGGCCTACTCTTACGAAAAGTGGAACAGGATTTAACGTGTGCGCAAAATGTTCTGCGTGCGTTCGCACACGGGCGCTCGGTTTATAGTATGATCCGAAGGACTTTTTGAGGAGAGTGGAGTCTGCACTGATGCTAACTCAAAGAAGAAAAAAGAATAAAGGAAGAAAGTAAGGAGACAGAAAAGAGACAAAACAGTAAAGTGCCAGGAAAAGATAGACAGAAAAAAAAAGAGTAACAGGGTAAAAAGAAAGAACGAAAGAACGCAAAGGAAGGGAAAAAATGCGAAGAGAGAAAAAGAACGACAAAGAAAAAAAGACAGACAGACAGACAGACAGACAGACAGAAAAAAGAAAGACAGAAAGAAAGACAGAAGAAAGAAAAGAAAGAAAGAAGAAAAAAGGAAAGAAAGAAAGGGGGAGAACAGGAAGCAAAGGAAGGAAGGAGTGAGAGAGAGAGTTAGAACGACAAAGAGAAGAAAGAAAAACAGAAAGAAAGAAAGAAAGAAAGACAGACAGACAGAAAGACAGAAAGAAGACAGACAGACAGAAAGACAGAAAGGAAGACAGAAAAGGAAATATACAAAGAAACAAAAAAACACAGGAGAAGAAATAGAAAGTAAACGAAGAGAGAAAGAGAGAGAGAGAGAGAGAGAGAGAGAGAGAGAGAGGAGAGAGAGAGAGAGAGAGGACACAACACACAGACACACAGATAGAGAGAGAAAGGGGCGGAGAGAGAGAGAACACACAGAGAGACAGACACACAGATAGACAGAGACAGAGAGAAAAAGGGCGGAGACAGACAGACAGACACACAGATAGACAGAGACAGAGAGAAAAAGGGGCGGAGACAGAGAAAGACAGACAGACACACAGAGAGACAGAGACAGAGAGAGAAAGGGGGGAGGGTAGAGACAGAGACAGAAACAGAGACAGAGAAAGAGAGACAGAAAAGAAAGAAAGAAAAGAGAGAGAGAGAGAGAGAGAGAGAGAGGAGAGAGAGAGAGAAATAAAAATAACAACAAACAAAAAACAAACAAGGAAAGAAAAAGAAAAGACAGAATAAAACCAAACAAACAAACACACAAAACAAACAAACAAAACAAAACAAAAGAAACGACAGGAAAAGAAAGAAACGAGAAACAACGACAAAAAGAAAGAAAGAAACGAGAAACGAACGACAGCAAAACAAAACAAAAAAAAAGGTGCCAACAGACTTGCTAAGAGACGGAAGGTAGGGAGGGTAGGGGGGGGGGGGGGGTGAGGGACATGCAAAACTCCCCATTCCTCTTGTCATTGCATCTCTCACCTGATGATGATCTGGCGTGAGGAAACCATCCCCCCCCCCCATCACCCTTCCCACCCACCCCCATCTCCACCACCCACCCACCACCTCCACCACCCACCCGTCTCCTTTCTCTTTCTCCTCCTCTCTTCCTCCTTCATTCTTCATTCTTCCTTCCTTCCTTCTTTCCTTTATTCTTTTCTGTCTTCTTCTCCTGTCTTCCTCGCTTAAATTCTATCTACCTTTTTGGAGGTTTTTGTTGGGGTTTTTTTTCCCGTCGTTGTGTATTATGAGCACTCTCATGTTCTGGGTGTTGTTTTGTTTGTTGTTGTTGTTGTTGTTGTTTTTTTTGGGGGGATGGGGGTTTGCAGATGATGTATGTATAGTGTTGTAGGTTCTTTCTCTGTGTGTGTCGGTGGGGGGGGGGGGGGGGGGGTTGTTTGTGTGGGGAGGAGTGGGGGTATGTGTGTGAGGGGGGGCGGGTAGTTTTGTGTGTGTGTTTTGGGGGTGGGGTGGGGGTATGTGTGTGTTGGGTGATATGTATATGTGTGAGTGTGTGTGTGTCTGCGTGTGTATCTGTGTGTGTGTGCGTGGTGTGTGTGTGTGTGTGTGTGTGTTGTGTGTGTGTGTGTGTGTGTGTGTGTGTGTGAGTGATGTGAGTGGGGGATAATTATGTGTGTGAGTGGGAGGGAGATGTGTGTATGTGTATGTGTGTCGGTTGGTTGAAAATGACTGAATAGAATGATAATGGCATTAACATTCACAGGATATTAAATAATTAATCAAGTTTGGTTACCAAGTCGATGGGTGACCGTTTACGCGCCTTAGCTTCAGTACAGTCCCCCAGTTCACCCAGCTGTAAATGGGTACCTGCCTTCTTTAGGGTCAGGGAAGGTAAAGCAGCGATGGAGAGGAGATGGGCGCCGCCCTCAATATGCTGGCCCCTGGAGAAGTGAGGTCTCTGATGCCTCGCTCCCCTACGACCACAGAGTTTATGGGACACCTTTACCTTTGCCTTTATACCCCCAAAAGGAGAAGATACAACAACCAAAATGGAGAAGGAATTGGACAGTATTTGAGAGACGCTATAGCCGAGT
>CM054139.1:2784963-2794963 GCA_028751875.1 Rapana venosa | reverse complement strand
CAAACAGTCCCCGTGTATATGTGGTTTTGTCAGTTTTTTCATCTGTTTCCCACCCGCATACAATGGTCTACTCTTTCTAAAAGCGGAACAGGGTTTGCGCGTGTGCGCAAGATGTTTTACGCGCGTTCGCACACAGGGCCTCGGTTTAAACCTGATCCGAAGGACTTTAGTGGAGAGTGGAGTCTGCACTGATGTTAACTCCAGGGGAAAATATCCCCCTTGAACTTGATTCGAACCCGAGTCGTCAGATTGCGAGCGTAATGTCCTTATAACTAAGCTAGAATTGAATTGAATTGAGTGAGAGAGAAACAGAGAGAGCGGGAAGAGAGAGAGAGAGAGAGGAGAGAGAGAGAGAGAGAGAGAGGAGAGAGAGAGAGAGAGAGAGACAGAGAGAAAGAGAGAGACAGAGACAGAGGATACAGAGAGACGGAGAGACAGAGACAGAGACAGAGAGAGGCTGATTGACTGGCTGACTGAGAGATAGGCTGACAGAGAAACAGGCAGGCAGGCTGACAGAAAGACCAGGTACACACACACACACACACACACACACACACACACACACACACACACACACACCACACACACACACAGCATCTCTACAGCTGACACGAATAACCAAATAATAACCACGAATAACCAAAAGTTCGACAGATATATTGCGTTTGACGTTGTGAAGGAGTAACACGAGTTTGTGGATGTGCTACAGAAATGTGTTAAGTGATCAAGCTCAGGAATTATTCATTCATCTCTTGTTTCTATTTTGGAGAAAAAAATATTTATTTTGAGAATACCGAATCACCAAGCGTGACCTTTTTGCTTTCGTTTTTTTTTTTTTTTACATTGTCTTGGTGTGTGACATCAGTGTGTGGGATAGCTCAGTGATCAGAACACTCGCTTTCCCCCCAACTAAGGTTAATCAGCGTCGAGCGGGGTTACCACTTGAATGGGTGGTTTCAGTACAGTTCCCCCAGTTCACCCAGCTGTAAACGGGTACATGCCCTCTTTAGGGTCAGGGAAGGTAAAGCAGCGAGGGAGAGGAGATGGGCGCCGCCCTCAATATGCTGGCCCCTGGAGAAGTGAGGTCTCTGACGCCTCGCTCCCCTACGACCTTATAGGTCATGGGAAACCTTTACCTTTTATCTTCCTGTGCATGTGGTTTTGTAAAATGTTGTCTTTCGTTCTCACTGGCACGAATGTGATATGTATCTGAGAAAGCAAGTGTATTTAAACTAGACAGATAGCTGAAGATTGTTGTGGAAAGTAACAGAAGTAACAAAATACTAAGAAAGAGGGTCTATCTAGAAATCAATATTTTCTTCTTTTTTTTTTCTAGAATAGATCCTACATTTGAATAAGTAAAGATAAAAACGTCCCATAACTAATGTAGTCGTAAGGGAGCAAGGCATCACAGACCTCAGCTTCTCTAGAGGCCAGCATATTGAGGGCAGCGCCCATCTACTCTCCCTCGCCGCTTTACCTTCCCTGACCCTAAAGAGGGCAGGTACCCATTTACAGCTGGGGGAACTGGGGGAACTGTACTGAAGCCAAGGCGCGCGAACAGTCACCCATCCAAGTGGTAACCACGCTCGACTCTGCTTAGCCTTAGCTGGGGGAAAAGCGAGTGCTCTGACCACTGAGCTATCCCGTCCCCAGAAAAAAGACTCAGTCACAATACCTAAACCACACATCAATGACAACTGTCTCCCATAGAACTGATTTGACTTCTATAGGAGTCATGGCGCACGGCAGAGAAGTTTGTGTTTCAGGCAGTAGATCGTGGGAAGGCTTAACTTTGAGTTTGACTTCTTGAGGAGTCGGTCAGGGGCTGCACTTTACTTAGCTTTTGAGGTAGTGTGTGTAGCAGACCGACTTTTGCGTGTTTATTTTCGTTCATTGGCTAAATCTCCGACATTAACCAAACAGTAAGATGTTTGCTTATTGGAACATTTTCCTCCATCATAAAGGCACCCACATTCCGATTTCCGAGAAGCAGGGGCATAGAGACATCACTGGTGACAAAACAGGAGAGAAGACACCAGTATTCAGCATCAGCATCAGCATCAGGGGGAAGACCTCTTCGCAATTCTTCTTCGCAGTTCCTCGCACTTCACAGCCCACACTACCAGCATCACTCAGTCAAGGGTGGCTACATTTAGGCTACACACCGGTATTAATTTGGGAGTCACGTAGTATCTTCTATAGAGTGCGAGTGGAAAAAAATGTTGTTGATTTTCACATATTTTTTTAAGCATGAAAAAATGGACTGTGCACTTGTTTTTTGGATTGAGGACATAGAGTAATACCAGGTAGTCACGAGAAAGTTGGAAATAACCATCAAATGAGGTTTGCCTGTATTCCTACAGCGTTGAACTCGCGCATGCATATTGCGGTAAGGAAGCTAGCAGACGACAAAGGACTGAGGGGGTAGAGTGTTTGCTGAAAAATATAAAAAAAATTCAAACCTACCAAATTTGTTCAAAATCACATGAGTTTTGAGTCAGAGGCTAGTCTTTCACAAAAAGTGTTTTTTTTTATTTCTGTGGATGCCTTAGTGCGTGCGGTATGAATATAAGAGTCACATAGAAAAACAGAAGGAAAAGAGTGATTTTTTTAATACCGGTGTGTAGCCTGTATAAGCGCACCCCCTTCCTTCCTTTTCCCCGTAATAAAAGTGTGGTCAGTTCCTGCTAATAACTAGCACCAGCTGGGCTGAGATGGGATGGGATGGAACTGACAGCAGCTGGGAGGAGCTGAAAGTGAGGGAAAGCTGACGTCTGTGACTCGTCCTTTCTCAATTCTTCTCCTTAGCGCTTCTTATTGATTATTACAGTATCAGATGACGTTCTTCCTGCTTCCTGGTGTCCTGGTTTTCTGGAGAAGCTGCCCCTCCAAAACGACAGCAAAGCAAAGCGTCCTCCTCATTTTTCCATGAAGCCATTGCTCCAAAATGAACGTGTGGAAAACAATGCATGTCAGCACCGCTACCGCTCAGGACTAGATGATACACAGGCATGTGCATACATGTGCATGTGCATACATTTTCCTTTTTTTTTTTTTTTTTTACTGGTTTCATTCAGTGATAAAGGATGCAATAATGTAGTAAAGGTAAAGGGTAAAGGAGTCCCATAACCTATAAGGTCGTAGGGGAGCGAGGCGTCAGAGACCTCACTTCTCTAGGGCCAGCATATTGAGGGCGGCGCCCATCTCCTCTCCCTCGCTGCTTTACCTTCCCTGACCCTAAAGAGGACAGGTACCCATTTACAGCTGGGTGAACTGGGGGAACTGTACTGAAGCCAAGGCGCGCAAACGGTCACCCATCCAACTGGTAACCACGCTCGACGCTGCTTAACTTGGCTGGGGGAAAGCGAGTGCTCCGACCACTGAGCTATCCCGTCCCATTCAATGATAAATGATGCAATAATGTAGTATTTCAGTATAATCATTCAGAAATTTGTTCTTAGATAGATGGCTTGATGAAAAAAAAAAAGCAAATGCATTGCTTATTCAATGTACCATCTGGAAATAAAATTTTGACTTGACTTGACTTGACTTGACTTCTTTGCAAATCTTCCACAGCAGCAGTGGCGGCAGACGTTTCTCACATCGCTAAGGAGTCCTGGAGTCTGATAATCCTTTGTGGCTCTTAAGAGGAGATGGGGCGGGTGGAAGGGGAGTAGGGGTGGGGTGGGGGTGGGGTGGGCGTGGGGGTGAGGAGGAATCTTTAGTGAAGGAAACCGACGAAAGAAAGTGGCGGGAATCAAATCAATAGCGGCATCAATGAGCCGAGCCATCAACAGCCCTCTGATCAATGTACACACTAAATAATTAGTGATCACTGCCAGCCACAATCTTCATCGATCTCTTTTTTCTCCCGCCTCTCCCTTCTTCCCCTTCCCTCACCCCCCCCCCCCCCCCGACTCCTTCTTTCTCCGCTATTGCTGTCACACACGCACGCACGCACAACACGCATTCACACACCGCCACACACGCACGAGCACACACACACAGACACAGATATACACATACACACGCGCACGTGCATGCACACACACACACACACACACACACACACGCACACACACACGCACGCACACACACACACACAGACACAGATATACACATACACACACCGCGCTCACAAACACACACCAACACACACAGATATACACATACACACGCACGCACACATACACACACACACACACATACACAAGCACACACACATCACACACACTCACTTACGCACGAATGCATGCACACTCCAGCGAGTTTGCGAACACACCATGCATGTTTATGTGTGTAGGGACGGAATTCATATAAGTACGAACATGTTCTTTCGTTCTCTCTGATTAACTCTACTGCAGGTCATTAGAAAACTGATCTCGTGTGGTGGGTAGATTGATGGTACGGTACCTTGAAATCGGATGGCTTCACTGGGGCTTTAATATACTCAAACCTAAAACCAAAAGTGAGACACAGTGTGGAAACGTTGTTCGTCGATTCGTCTAATATCACTGAGTGTGAACAGACGTTAAATTTGAAGACAACAACAACAACAACAACTTGTTCGTCGATTTCCTTCACTTTTTCCGGTTGTGTGCCAAAGCCTTGATCTCTGGAAGAGGATTGCCCTGTCCAGTCTGTGTGTGTTCTGTTTGTCTATTAGGGTTCTTTTTCTTGTCTACTCTTTCGTCTCACTTCCTCGATACTTTCTTGAGGACCAGGTTCAGCCAGAACCATTGGATCTAATAACGTGACCACGCAACGTGTTTCTCTATTTTTAACAGAAGTCAGGAGATTTATATTCCCCCTTGGTGGGGGGTGTCTGGGGGCATGTCAGTATAAATAGCATCCCCACCCTCTGGAAATTCTGGGCTAGAAATTTCCTCTTTTCTATCCCTCTCTTCGTTTCTGCCTCGTTCCATTTTCTTCATGTCACCTCCTTTCAGATCACCACTCATACCAGACCCGTATCACCAGCTTTCACGACAAGCACAGGTGGTCATTTTCAGACTACGCACAGGGGACAACAGGCTGAATAAACACCTCCACAGAAAATTGAAAACTGCACCATCTGCTATGTGCCCCTGTGGAGAAGAAGAACAGGATACGGCCCACATCCTACAAGACTGCAGGACCCTCCAGACGCTAAGGCTGGAAGTGTGGCCTGAGCCCACGCCTCTGGAGCAGAATCTGTACGGCACGGTGGATGACCTGCAGGCAACTGCTGAATTCCTCAGAAGATCTGGCCTCACAACATAACCCAGGCAACGCAAAGAAGAAGAAGACCTCCTTTCTGGTCTATTTTCTGCCTTCGTGGTTTTCTTTCATGCGTTTTTTTGGTTTTATCCAGAAAGACTTAGAAATAACGATTCTTTCTTGTGCCGAAGTCGGATGCGCGGGGCCCGACTTGACAGGCGCTTAAAGCCAGCGTGACGCATTTGCGCTCATAAACCGGACAGTACTAGTTGCTGTCTGAGCGTTCGATGACGAAGAAGAAGAAGCAGATCTGAATATGGATCGATGTACTCTGCTTTATTTTTTGTTATATTGAAATCATGTTGTTTTAAAGATAATGGAACAGGCACTCGTGTGGTGTGATTTTAAAATTATCTAGTTTCTGATTTCGTGCATTTATGACAATGTTGTCGTTTGTTTCCAGTGTGTGTGTGTGTGGGGTGTGTGTGTGTGTGTGTGTGTGTGTGTGTGTGTGTGTGTGTGTGTGTGTGTGATGTGTGAGTGTGTGTGTGTGTGTTGTGTGTGTGTGTGTGTGTGTTGTGCGCGCGTTTAGGGTGGTGGTGTGTGTGTGTATGTGTGTATGTGTGTGTGCGTGTGTATGTGTTTGCACCTTCTTGCGTTTGTGTGTGTATGTGCGTGTATGTGCGTGTTTGTGTGTGTATGTGTGTGCACTTTCGTGCGTTTTGTGTGTGTATGTGCGTGTATGTGTGTGTACTTTCGTGCGTTTGTGTGTGTGTGTGTGTGTGGTGTGTGTGTGTTGTGTGTGTGGTGCGCACGCGAGCTCCCGCGTGCCTGCGTGATTGCGTACGTGCGTGTGTGTATGTGTGTGTGTTGATATGTGTGTGCACGCGCACCTGATTGCACTTTTATGCATAAGTGTTTGCGCGCACGCGCGCACGCGAGTGTGTGTGTTTGTGTGGGTGTGTTTGTGTGTGTTGGTGTGGGTAAACTAATTATTCAGCATTATAGCTTGAATTGCATGTCACAACATTTTCTGCCAGACTTTTCTATGTCTTGTAGAATTACATCAGTGGTCAGGGAATTGGTTCCTCTGCAACTTTCCACGTCAGTGGCAGCAGTCAGCATGCAATGCTCTCCTTACCACTCTCTCTCTCTGCCTTCTTTTTCTTGTTCTTGTTCTTGTTCTTGTTCTTCTTCTTCTTCTTCTTCTTCTTCTTCTTCTTCTTCTTCTTCTTCTTCTTCTTCTTCTTCTTCTTCTTCGTCTTCGTCTTCGTCTTCTTCTCCTCCTTCTTCTTCTTCTTCGCAATTTCTTCTTCTTCGCAATTCTTCTTCTTTGCAATTCTTCTTCGCAATTCTTCTCCTTCTTCGCTATTCTTCTTCTTCGCAAATTCTTCTTGTTCTTCTTCTTGTTCTTGTTCTTGTTCTTCTTCTTCTTCTTCTTCTTCTTCTTTGCAATTCTTCTTCTTCTTCTTCTTCTTCTCTTCTTCTTCTTCTTCTTCTTTCTTCTTTTCTTCTTCTTCTTCTTCTTCGCAATTCTTCTTCTTGTTCTTTCTTCTTCTTCTTCTTCTTCTTCTTCTTCTTCTTTTCTTCCTTCTTCTTCTTCTTCTTCTTCTTCTTCTTCTTCTTCTTCTTCTTCTTCTTCTTCTTCGCAATTCTTCTTCTTCTTCGCATATCTTCTTCTTCTTCGCAATTCTTTTTCTTCGCAATTTTTCTTCTTCGCCATTTTTCTTCTTCTCCGAAATTCTTCTTTGCAATTTCTCCGAAATTCTTCTTTGCAATTCTTCTCCGCAGTTCTTCTTTTTCGCAATTCTTCTTCTTCTTCGCAATTTTTTTTCTCCGCAATTCTTCTTTACAATTCTTCTCCGCAGTTCTTCTTTTCGCAATTCTTCTTCTTCTTCGCAATTCTTTTTCTCCGCAGTTCTTCTTTTTCGCATTCTTCTCCGCAGTTCTTCTTTTCCGCAATTCTTCTTCTTCACAATTCTTCTTCGTCCCAGTTTTTCTTCAAAACTCTTCTCCGCAATTCTTCGCAATTCATTTTTGCAACCCCTCTTCGTTGCAATTCTTCTTCGCAATTCTTCTTTGCAATTCTCCTTCTGTGCAATTCTTCTTCTTCACAATTCTTCTTTGCAAGTCTTCTTCTTCACGATTCTTCTTCCTCTTCGCAATTCTTAAATCTTCTTCTTCGCATTCTTCTTCACAATTCTTCGCAATTCTTCGCAATTCTTCGCAATTCTTTTTCATCTTCGCAATTATTTTTTTCCTAGCAATTCTTCTTCTTCTTCTTCTTCTTCTTCTTCTTCTGCCTCGCAATTCTTCTTCTTGCAATTCTTCTTCTGCCTCGCAATTCTTCTTTGCAATTCTTCTTCTTCTTCTTCTTCTTCTTTGCAATTCTTCTTCTTCTTCTTCTTCTTCTTTTTCTTCTTCTTTTTTGCAATTCTTCTTCTTCTTCTTCTTCTTCTTCTTCTTCGCAATTCTTCGCAATTCTTCGCAATTCTTCTTCTTCTTTGTAATTCTTCTTCTTCGCAATTCTTCTTCTTCTTCGCATATCTTCTTTTTCTTCGCAATTCTTTTTCTTCGCAATTTTTCTTCTTCTCCGAAATTCTTCTTTGCAATTCTTCTCCGCAGTTCTTCTTTTTCGCAATTCTTCTCCGCAGTTCTTCTTTTTCGCAATTCTTCTTCTTCTTCGCAATTCTTTTTCTCCGCAGTTCTCTTCTTTTTCGCAATTCTTCTCCGCAGTTCTTCTTTTTCGCAATTCTTCTTCTTCTTCGCAATTCTTTTTCTCCGCAGTTCTTCTTTTCCGCAATTCTTCTTCTTCACAATTCTTCTTCGTCCCAGTTTTTCTTCAAAACCTTCTCCGCAATTCTTCGCAATTCATTTTCGCAACTCCTCTTCGTCGCAATTCTTCTTCGCAATTCTTCTTTGCAATTCTCCTTCTGCGCAATTCTTCTTCTTCACAATTCTTCTTTGCAAGTCTTCTTCTTCACGATTATTCTTCCTCTTCGCAATTCTTAAATCTTCTTCTTCTTCTTCGTCTTCTTCTTCTTCGCAATTCCTCGCAATTCTTCTTCTTCTTCGCAATTCTTTTTCTTCTTCGCAATTATTGTTTTTCCTAGCACTTCTTCTTCTTCTTCTTTCTTCTTCTTCTTCTTCTTCTTCTTTCTTCTTCATTCTTCTTCTTTGCAATTCTTCTCTTCTTCTTCTTCGTCTTCTTCTTCTTCGCAATTCTTCGCAATTCTTCGCAATTCTTCACAATTCTTCTTCTTCTTCTCTTTGCATTTCATCTTCTTCTTTGCACCTCTTCTTTTTTGCAATTCTTCTTCTTCTTTGCATTTTTTCTTTGCAATTTTTCTTTGCAATTCTTCTTCTTCTTTGCAATTCTTTTTTGCAATTCTTCTTCTTCTTTGCAAATCTTCTTTTTCTTTGCAATTCTTCTTCTTTGCAATTCTTTTTTTTTGCGATTCTTGTTCTTTGCAATTCTTTCTTCTTCTTCTTCTTCTTCTTCTTCTTCTTCTTCTTCTTCTTCTTCTTAATTCTCCCTCTTCTTCTTCTTCTTCTTCGCAATTCTTCTTCCTCTTCTTTGCAATTCGTCTTCTTCGCAATTCTTCTTTTTCTTGGCAATTCTTCTTCTTCGCAATTCTTCTTCGCAATCCTTCTTCTTCTTCTTCGCAATTCTTCTTCTTCGCCATTCTTCTTCTTCACAAATCTTCTTCTTCGCAAATCTTCTTCGCAATTTTTCTTTTTCGCAATTCTTCGCAATTCTTCTTACTCTTCGCAATTCGTCTTCTTCGCAATTCTTCTTCTTCCTCGCAATTCTTCTTCGCAATTCTTCTTCTTCTTCGTTGCAATTCTTCTTATTCTTCGCAAGTCTTCTTCTTTTGCGCAATTCTTCTTCTTCTTCGCAAATCTTTTTCTTCTTCGCAAGTTTTCTTCTTTTTCGCAAGTCTTCTTTTTTTTCGAAATTCTTCGTTTTCGAAATTATTCGCAAGTACTCTTCTTCGCAATTGTTTTTCTTCGCAATTCTTATTCTTTACAATTCTTGTTCTTTGCAATTCTTCTTCTTCACAATTCTTCTTCTTTTTCGCATTTCTTATTCTTCGCAATTCTTATTCTTCTTGTTCTTCTTGTTCTTATTCTTCTTCGCAATCTCTGCAATTCTTTTTCTTCTTTCTCGCAATTCTTCTTCTCTTCCTCTTCTTCCTCTTCGCAATTCTTCGCAATTCTTCTTCTTCTTCGCAATTCTTCTTCTTAGCATTTCTTCTAAGCAATTCTTCTTTGCTATCCTTCTTTATCTTTTTTGTTTATGTTGTTTTTGTTGTTGTTGTCCTCCCCTTCTTCCACTTCTCCTCCTTATCCTCCTCTTCCTCCTCCTCCTCCTTCTTGTTCTCCCTCTTCCCCGTTCTCCTGCAGTTTTTGTTTTTATTCTCCTATAACTAGTCTTCCCTCTTTCTGCTTTTGTTTTTCTTCTCCAAACATAGCCTTACCCCCGTTTCTTCTTGGTCAAGTGGTTGTGGAACATGAAGTCATATTCTTTTATGTTCATCTTTTTCTTGAATCTATTTCAGCTTCTATTTCCTAGCTCTTAATTTCTGGAACATTCCTCTGCTTCTTGATGTTAAATGGCCAGTAAAAATCAAGTTGTGTCCCCTCCTGGCATCTAATGTATTGGTGAGTGTATGTGTGTGTGTGTGTGTGTGTGGTGTGTGTGTGTGTGTGTGAGTGTGTGTGTGTGTGTGTGTGAGTGTGTGTGTGTGTGTGTGTTTTGTAGTGTATATGTGTAGAATGTGTAGTGTGTGTTGTG
>CM054139.1:2772463-2774963 GCA_028751875.1 Rapana venosa | reverse complement strand
AACAACTACCTGAACAAAATACATCACAGCCAAAACAAGATTCGATTTTTTTTCGTTTCTTAACGAAAGTTCCAAGGTCCGTAAATCCTCATGTATGTTTGTCCGTAGTGTTCGACGATGACCTCCAAAACAGCAGAGGAGGCAGCTGCTGTTTCGGAAATTGGGCAGAAATTTAAGTATAGTGGAGATGCCTTGCCCACAGTACATCCCCACTCTCTCGGCAAAGTGGGCGTAAGGACAGTCAGCGTTGGAGATGTTCTCCAAAGGCCAACCAGCACCCAGGGCTGCAGCACATAAGGACTGTGCAAGTCAAGCCTCCTAGTCAGAGAGTCCTAGTCGATCACTAAAGACTAAGCTGAAAAGTGGAATTCCATGAATGGGAAAGCCACTGGTCATACAGCCTCTCACTTTGCTGTTGCTCCCAGCGTCAATGGTTTAATCAAGAACTGGGATAAAAAAATACCAGACGCGGACGGCAAATATGTTTGTGTATGTAGCCGTGTTCTTCCCCAAGCCACCATTAAGGTAGCTGTATTTTGACTTCGGGGATTTTTTTTTAGGGGGAGATAACTTATGTTTGGGCGGATTGATTACTTTTCAGTTGAACACGGATATGTAAGAATACTATACACACTGAATTGAAGATCAGTGGATGGATACATAAAGAAATGTCTAACGACTTAAATGAATAGACTAGATAATTTTTGTTAAAATCTGATAGTAAATCAAAATTCAAATGTATGTCTATTTTCTAGAGTACTTCTCTTAAACGTGCGCTGTTTGTATTCATACTTCATGTGTTGCTGTTCTGTTGTTATATACACCATAAGTATGTAGAAGAAATAAAAACAAACGAATAATCACTGACTGTATGAATGACCGATTAAGTGAATTGATAGATAGATTAAAAAATAAAAAATAATAAACAATGAATGAATGAATGAATAAATAAAGAGTATATACAAAAAGACAGACAGATAGACAAACAGCAAGAAAGAAAGAAAGAAAAGCAAGCAAGAAAGAAAAGAAAAGAACAGAAAGAAAAACAGAAAGAAAAAAAGAAAGAAAAGACAGAAAAGAAAGAAAGCAAGCAAAAAAGAAAGACAGAAAGAAAGGAAAAAAGAAAGAAAGAAAATAAATAAAGAAAGAAAGAACGAAAGAAATGAACAGAAAAGAAAAATAATAAACAAACAAAACATAACAAACAAGCAGATACACTCTGTCATTTTTTGCCCTACATGCACACCAGCTACAACTAATAAACCAACCCAACAACAACAATAACAAAACAAACAACTGCCCCCCCAAAAAAAAACCAACCACACACACAAAAACCTAACAGTACATCTACATTATAACCGTGAGCTTTCCCTACCACCAGGAAACAGAAGAGAAGAAAAAAAAGAAAGCGACAGAAAAAAAAAACAAGAAGAAAAAAAAGAAGAAAAAAAACACATCTCCAGTTATTTACCCTGACCCCCCCAAAAAACACAGAGGCCGCCATTGCAGGGTTCTCATATCCGGGGAACCCAGCACAGTGGGGGGCTCATCCAATGAAAAGGCTGCGCTTGAACGCCTGATCAAACGTCATATCCGGCCTGCATTGCACGCTGCGTTAGCTCGTGATCGGCTAGCCATATGCCAGGGGGGCCGATAACTCTGGCCCCAAGGAAATGGCAACTTTCATATCGGTGCTGTCCCTTTGCATGCTCCTTGACAGTGTGGGTCAGAAGAGCAGAAAGGTTTGGGGGAGGGGGGGGGGGGGGGGGGGGGGGGGGGGGGGGGGGATGGGGGAGGGAGGTGGGGAGGAGGGAGGTGGGGGAGGGAAGTTGACAAGCCATACAAATGTGGGGTTTTGTACAAACTCTTCCTGCAATATCCTTCATGGGGTATGGTATGTTATAAATAGTGCACTGTATAAACTGCCTTTGTGTGTGTGTGTGTGTGTGTGTGTGTTTATTTATTTATTTATTTATTTATTTATTCTTTTATATCGAGGATAATGGAATAAGCACTCATGTGCTTTTTCACACCCAATCCCCGTGTGTATGCGGTTTTGTAAATTGTGTGATCTGTTCCCACTGGCACACAATGCCCTACTCTTTCGAAAAGCGGAACAGGATTTAACGTGTGCGCAAGATGTTCTGCATGCGTTCGCACATGTGTGTGTAATGTGTATATGTATGTGTGTATGTATGTATGTATTTATGTATGTATGCATGTGTGTATCCATGTATGTATGTGTGTGTGTATGTATGTATGTACGTCTGTATGCATGTATGTATGTATGTATGTATGGATGGATGGATGGATGGATGATGTGTGTGTATGTATGTATGTAATGTATGTGTATGTTGTATGTGTGTGTATGTATGTATGTATGTACGTCTGTATGTATGTATGTATGTATGTATGGATGGATGGATGGATGGATGGATGTATTTGTGTGTATGTATGCAGGAATGCTGTATACACGCTGTCTCTTTGTTATGTGCAATAT
>CM054139.1:2737463-2752463 GCA_028751875.1 Rapana venosa | reverse complement strand
ATACACCATACCAGAGTTCAGACGTTTTGACTCCGCTTGTTATCACTTGACATTTGTACTTGATTTTCTATCACTTCTTGCTAGCCGAGGAAGGAATGAAATCAGTTTGATATGTATTCATATTTTTTGGGTCTATTTTATTCTTTGATTTCGAGAATAATGGATTAAGCATTCATGTGGGTTTAAAAAAAAAATCAAATCCCCGTATGTATGATGACAAAATTTACGAAAATCTTTACACACGGGGACTGGATGTAAACAAGCGCATGAGTGCTTATTCTATTATCCTCGAAATAAAACAATAGATAAAAAAAATATATAAACTCTTTCTCTCTCACACACACTCACACTCACCACCGCACCAAACCACTCCACACTACACTACACTACACCACACCAAACCACTCCACATCACACCACACCACACCACCACCACAGCCCACCACATCATACCACACCAAACCACACTTCACCACACACACACACACACATATATACACACGCACGCATGCACACACGCAAGCGCACGCACGCACACACCCCCCACCACATCACGCCACACCACACACCACCACCACCACACCACCACCACCACACCACACCACACCACATCACCCCACCACCACACCACACCACATCACACCACACCTCACTTCATCACACACACACACACACATACACACACACACACACATACACACACACACACACACACACACACACCACACACACACACACACACACACACACACACACACACGCAATGTACCATCTGGAAATAAAAATTTGACTTGACGCATGCACGCCCCCCCCCCCCCCCCTCACACCCACACACCACCACCACCACCACCACACCACCACCACCACCACCACCACACCACCACCACCACACCACCACCACCACCACCACCACTTCTGTTCCCTCTGCTCCAGAAATTCCAACGTCTCCACGTTTCTCTGCCTTGTGCTCGGAAGATAGAGTAGAGATGCCTTGGGGGTTCCGAAGTCGTTACAGCTCAACTCCCCTTGTTTCTTTTCTCTTTTTTTTATCTCCCCTTGGGCACACTGCTGATTTATGTCCCCCTGTTCTCTCTCTCTGACTCTCTCTGTCTCTGTGTCTCTCTCTGTGTCTCTCTCTGTGTCTCTGTCCCTATCTCTCTCTCTCTCGCTCTCTCGCTCTCTATCTCTCTCTCCATCTCTCTCTCCGTCTCTCTCTGTCTCTCTCTGTGTCTCTCTGTCTCTCTGTCCCTATCTCTCTCTCTCGCTCTCTCGCTCTCTATCTCTCTCTCCATCTCTCTCTCCGTCTCTCTCTGTCTCTCTCTGTCTCTCTCTCTCTCTCTCTCTCTCTCTCTGGGTTTTTGCTATGTTTTGTTTTGCCCCCCCCCCCCCCCCCCTTCCCCTTCCCTCCCCTCCCGACGCCTGTTGTGATACCAGATAACTGGAAGATGGAGTAATGGGGAAGGGGGGGGGGGGAGAAGGTGAAAAGATGGGGTGAAGGGGGGAGGGGGGGGGGGGGGGCAGGGGTGGTTATAAGGGGACAGGGGAGGTGTGGTTCTGTGTGGCTGTAATTCACTGTTACTGAATAGAGCTTAAACTGACTGCGTATTTTTCTGTGGAAGTTTTTGAGCCTGGACACAATGTGTGTGTGTGTGTGTGTGGTGTGTGTGTGTGTGTGTGTGTGTGTGTGTGTGTGTTTTGTGTGTGTGTGTGTGTGTGTTGTGTGTGTGTGATTCGGGTTCAGATTCAGATGCAGAATATTGTATTGCCATTAAGTCATGTAGACTTATATGACACAACAAAACAATTATCAGTCATAATTATCATCTATTTGGCTCAAAATGCTGTACACTGTATGTGTGTGGGTGCTGTGTGTTTGTGCGTGTGTGTGCGTGCGTGCGTGTGCGTGTGTGTGCGTGTATGTGTGCGTGCGTGTGTGTGTGCGTGTTTCGCTGATCGGTTGTTTTGAAAGCACGTCTGTTGTCTCGTAAATTGGTTGCTGTAAGGTAGCCAAACTCAACATTCAGAGACAACACATTCTACTTGGGTCTGGAAACTTTCTGTAAAAAAACAAAAAACAAAAAAAACAACTTTTCAATTCTTTCCTTTTTCCTTCACCAATGCACAAGCCTTCAGTCCTTCGGATGAGACTATAAACCGAGGCCCCGTGTGCGAGCGCACGCAGATCATCGTGCGCACACGTTAAATCCTGTTCCACTTTTCGTAAGAGTAGGCCATTGTGTGCCGGTGGGGACACATGACAGAATTTAAAAAACCGCATACAGACGGGATTGGATGTAAAAAAAGCACATGAGTGCTTATACCATTATCCTCAATATAAAATATAAAATAAAATAAATGAATAAAAACTACTTTTACCCCTGAGGACGCGGGAGCATGTCAGTATAAATAGCATCCCCACCTTCTAGAAATTCTGTGCAAGAAACTCCCTCTTCTCTATCCCTCTTTCATTTTCTCTTCCTTGTTTCTTGTCTTTCTGTCATCTCCTTCTCGTCTATTTTCTGCACTTCTTGGTTTATTCTCCTGCCCTCCCCCCCCCCCCCCCCCCCCCCCCCCCCCCCCCCCAAAAGGCTTTAACAAGCAGACAAGTAAAAACACAACACCCAAGTGTTTGACAGAGCAAATTTTGGGTTTGTTTAGAGCCTTCTTCAGACTGAAAGATTGGCTACCTGCCAACTGGCAACAGTTCTTTCTCACGCCAAAAGTGGAAAAGTGGGTCGGTGGTCTAGAGGTAACGTGCCTGTCTAGAAAGCGAAAAGTCCGGGTCGGAAATGTGCGGTGGTTCAATCCCCGTTTGGACCCGAAACTTTTTTCCCCATCCATTAAATCATGAGTGGTGGTCTGGGCGCTAGTTTTTCGGATGAGACGATAAACCGAGGCCCCGTGTGTCGCACATAATTATTTAGCGAACGTAAAAAAAACACCACGGCAACAAGAGAGTTGTTCCTGGCAAAATTCTATAGAAAATAATCCACTCTGATAGGGAAACAAATACAGTTGCAGACAGGCAAAAAAAGAAAAAAAAGAGGCTGGCGCTGCTCTTGTGGCGACGTGCTCTCCCCGGGGAAAGCAGCCCGAATTTCAGGCAGAGAAATCTGCCATGACGTTAAGATGTATAAATAAATAAGACATTGAAGAGAACATCAAGAAAAACAATAGCAAGAAAGCATATCAGCTGGTGAAAGACCTGACTAGCACGAAACAGAGAAAAGGTTTAACAATCCAAGACGACAATCCAATGGGAAGTGTCTCACTGACGACCAGGATATTCTGAACAGATGGACAGAATACTGCTCCGACCTGTATAACTATAGAACCGCAGGAGATCCAGAAGTCCTTAATGTACCCGACAGCAAAGACACAGACAGTCACCCTATCCTCCGAGAAGAAGTGGAAACAGCAGTCAGATCGCTGAAAAAGGGGAAGTCAGCAGGGGCTGACAACATTCCAGCTGAGTTTGGTCCAAGCTGGAGGGGAAGCCATGATCAGCGCCCTACTAAGAATCTGCAACAAGATCTGGCAGACAGGAAAATGGCCAACACCATGGACGCAGTCACTCATCATCACCCTCCCCAAGAAAGGAAATCTACAACAATGCCATAATTACCGCACAATCAGCCTCATATGTCACCCAAGCAAGGTCATGCTGCAGATAATATTGAATAGACTGAAGCCCACAAGCAGAGACCATCATTGCTGAGGAACAAGCAGGTTTCAGAGCAGGGCGCAGCTCAACAGAACAGATATTCACCTCAGAATACTATGTGAGCGGTACCTTCAACATCAACAAGACCTTTACCACGTATTATCGATTTTAAGAAGGCATTTGACAGGGTGTGGCATGCAGCTTTGTGGGCAACCATGAATTTGTACAGCATCAATGCAAACCTGATCAGTCATCAAACAGCTGTACAGCGAGGCCACCAGTGCAGTGTACTACAACAACAACATTGGAGAATGGTTTCGAACAACAGTTGGAGTAAGGCAGGGCTGTCTACTCTCACCCACTCTTTCAACATCTTCCTTGAGAGAATCATGGCTGAGCACTGGAACATCATGAAGGATCAGTCAGCATTGGTGGCAGAACGATCACAAACCTCCGCTTCGCAGATGACATTGATGCAATAGCAGGATCAGAAAAAGAGCTTGCCAGCCTAACAGAACACTTGGATAAGGCCTCCAAAACATACGGCATGGAAATCAGTGCAGAGAAGACCAAACTGATGACTAATAACACCAACGGCATTAGCACTGATATCAGGGTTAATGACCAGAAGCTGGAAACAGTTCAAAGCTTCAAGTACCTGGGAGCCATTGTATCCGACCAGGGATCCAAGCCAGAAGTAGTATGCAGGACTGCACAGACAATAACAGCTTTGTCAAAACTAAACACCATCTGGAGAGACAAGAATATCTCACTTATCTCCAAGATCAGACTAATGCGCTCCCTTGTCATATCCATATTTCTGTATGCCTGTGAATCATGGACCCTGACTGCAGATTTGGAGAGAAGAGTACAGGCAGTGGAGATGAGATGCTTTCGGAGACTCCTTGGCATCTCCTACAAAGACCACATAAGCAACGAAAAGCGTGCATAACAGAATCCAGCAAACCATTGGACCCTATGAGAACCTTCTAACGATCG
The DNA here is from genome assembly GCA_028751875.1 of Rapana venosa. Taxonomy (NCBI): domain Eukaryota; kingdom Metazoa; phylum Mollusca; class Gastropoda; order Neogastropoda; family Muricidae; genus Rapana; species Rapana venosa. The sequence goes on along the minus strand of CM054139.1, from coordinate 2,747,800 downwards.
TGAAAAAGCGTAAACTTAAGTGGTATGGGCATGTCACAAGATCCCAAGGAATTACAAAGACAGTTTTGCAAGGCACTGTCCAAGGAGGAAGAAGAAGAGGCAGACCAAGGAAGAGCTGGGAGGATAACATCAGTGAATGGACAGGCCTAGAACTCAACAAAACCCTGAGAAAGGCAGAACAGAGAGAGGAATGGAGGGAACTGGTTGCTGAGTCTTTGAGGGTGCCCCCACGGTCGTCAGACTACGGGACAGATAGAGAGATAGAGAGAAGTTTAAAAAATAAAATAAGATGCTCTTGGATATGGTTTTCAGGCGCTTAATTAACGACATATTTCCCCCTCATATAACCAGACAACCATAGTTACTAATTGAGCGTTCGACGACGATAACGACGACGACGAAGACGAAGATGATAAAGACAAATTCACACTACCTCACCTCTAACTCAAACTGTACATCACAACCTCGCAGCCATTCCGACCCGTGACTTGTTAGCATCATCTCCCTTGCTCGCTATCAGTGGAGTGGGGCCGACCCAGGACCCCAGAGATCCCTCACAGAGCCCCCAAGGAGGTTTGGAAAGGGGTTGGAGTGAGGTTAAGAAGAAGACAGACAGAGAGACACAGAGAGAGAGAGAGAGAGAGAGAGAGAGAGAGAGAGAGAGAGAGAGAGAGAGAGAGAGAGAAAGAAAGAGAGAGAGAGAGAGAGAGAGAGAGAGAGAGAGAGAGAGAGAGAAAGAAAGAGAGAGAGAGCGAGAGAGGGAGAGAGAGAGGAGAGAGAGAGAGAGAGAGAGAGAGAGAGAGAGAGAGAGAGAGAGAGAAAGAGAGAGAAAGAAAGAAAGAAATAGAGAGAGAGAGAGAAAGAAAGAGAGAGAGAAAGAGAGAGAGAAGAGAGAAAGAGAGAGAGAGCGAGAGAAAGAAAGAAAGAAAGAGAGAGACAGAGAGAGAGAGAGAGAGAGAGAGAGAGAGAGAGAGAGAGAAAGAGAGAGAAGAGAGAAAGAGAGAGAGAGAGTGAGAAAGAGAGAAAGAGAGAAAGAAAGAGAGAGAGAGAGAGGGAGAGAGAGAGAAAGAAAGAGAGAGAGAGAGCGAGTGTGAAAGAAAGAAAGAAAGAGAGAGAGAGAGAAAGAGAGAGAGAGATAGAGATAGAAAAAGAGAGAGAAAAAGAAAGAAAGAGAGAGAGAGAGAGGGTGACTGTCGTAGAGAGAGAAGATGGGGGTAGGGTGGGGGATGGGGGTAAGGGTGGATGGGGGTAGGGGGGTAGGGTGGGGGGGATGGGAAAGACAAACATCTCTGGGGTCTGTGTTGATCCCTGGATTCCTAGATCTGTTTGTTTTGGCCGGGAGAAAAATGAAGAGGACACAGACAGGTTCTCTCCCCTTGCCTTCCTGACCGATCTCTGCTGCTGATACCTGCCTCACAGGGTCAGGCCATGCCAACCCTTCTCTTCCTTCTTTCTTTCTTTCTTTCTTTCTTGTTCTGTTTCTGTCTGTGTGTGTGTGTGTGTGTCTGTCTTTTCTGTTTTTGGTTTGTTTTTTATCTTTCTTTCATTTTTGTTCTGTTGTGTTTCTTTGCTTTTCTGTTCTGTTCTGTTCTTTTCTGTTCTTTTCTGTTCTGTTCTGTTCTTTTCTGTTCTGCTTAGTTCTTTTCTTTTTTTCTTTACTTTTCTGTTCTTGTGTTTGCTTTCTGTTTTATTTCTTTGTTTCCTTTCCATTTCTTTCTTTCTCTCTTCATTTTTCTTTTCTTTTCTTTTCTTTCTTTTCTTTTCTTTCTTTCTTTCTTTTTTCCCATTCTTTTCTTTCGCGGTCTTTTGGAGTCTTTTCTTTCTTTTCTTTTTGTTTGTTTGTTTCTTTTATTTTTCTTTCTTTCTTTCTTTTCTTTTCTGTCTTTTCTTTTTTTCTTTTTGTTTCTTTCTTTCTTTTCTTTCTTTCTTTCTTTCTTTCTGTTTCCACTTTTTTCTTTCTTTCTGTTATTTCTCTCTCTCTTTCTTTCTTTTATTTTCTTTCTTGCTTTCTTTTCTTTCTTTCTTTTCTTTTGTTTTCTTTTATTTGTATTTCTTTTGTTGTCTTTCTTTCTTTCTTGGCCGCTGAAAGATGAAGAGGAAACAAACAGGCTCCCTTCCCCCTCTCTATCTCTGCTGCTGATACCTGGCACACACATGGTCAGGCCATTCCAACTCTCTCTTCTTTCTTTCTTTTTCATTTCTTTCTTTCTTTCTTTCTTTTCTTTTCATTCTGTCATTTCTTTCCCTTTGTTTCTTTCTTTTCTCTTTTTTATTTTTAATTTTCTTCTTTCTTTTTAATTTCTTTCTTCGATTTCTTTATTCTTTCTTTCTTTCTTTTCTTTTCTTTCTTTCTTTCTTTTTCTTTCTTTCTTTCTTTCTTTTGTATTTTTTTCTTTTCCCTTTTTTCTTTTATTTCTTTCTTTCTTTTTCTCTTTTCTTTATTCTTTCTTTCTTTCTTTCTTTTGTTTCTTTCTTTTCTCTTTTTTTCTTTTCTTTCCTTCTTTCTTTCTTTCAATTTGGTTTCTCTGACTTGAACCCTTTTGGGGTGGTGATATTGTTGGGAGGGGGGGGGGGATCGTTTGAGTGCGGTGGTGGTAAATGAGGGAGAGAAAGGAGAGAGAGGGGGAAAAGGAAGAGAGCGTGAGTGAGAGAGATGGAGAGGGAGGGAGAGAGACAGACAGACAAAAAACACATACAGGTAGACAGAGATGAAAACAAACAAGCAAACAAGCAGACAAACAGACACAGAAACAGAGTCGGAAAGAGATACAGATGGTGACACACAAACAGAAACACAGAGAAAAATAATCTCTCACACACACGCACTCACACACGCATGAACGCACGCACGCACACACACACATACACATAGATAGACAAACATGTCTCGTAAGAACAGACAGACAGATAGACAAACAGACAGATAGACAGACAGGCAGACATGCTCTAATGGTAAAGGTAAAGGTGTCCCATATCCTATAAAGTCGCAAGGGAGCGAGATGTCAGAGACCTCACTTCTCCAGGGGCCAGCATATTGAGGGCGGCGCCCATCTCCTCTCCATCGCTGCTTTACCTTCCCTGACCCTAAAAGAGGGCATGTACCCATTTTACAGCTGGGTGAACTGGGGGACTGTACTGAAGCCAAGACGCGCAAACGGTCACCCATCCAAGTGGTAACCACGCTCGACGCTGCTTAACCTTAGTGGGAGGAAAGCGAGTGCTCTGACCATTGAGCTATCCCGTCCCTAATTATTCCAGACTACTAAATCTTGACTGACTTCTTCCTTTTTCTTTCCGATAACTCCTTCAGGAGTTGTGGCAGCATCGCACCCAGCACTTCGGGTCATTTTTGTTTTAGTTAAACCTAGCGGAGCCCACCTTTCTCCCGATAGTAGAATGCATGCTGGGTATGCTCGTGTCACTCATCCTACTAACCATAGATGGCTCACTCTTCAACGAAAGGTGGGTGATTAAAAAAAATTCTTTGGCTTCTTTTTTTGTTTTTTTGTTTTTTTATTTCTCGGCTTCAACCCTGAAGTTCTCTGAGGTGAAATTTTTTGGGGTATATGCGATCAGTTCCCTTCCCCCCCCCCCCCCCCCCACACACACCCATTAAGGTAGCCACATATTCACTTCGGGAAGAGGGTGGTGGATGCAGTGTTTCAACACGTGCGCAAGATGTTCTGCTTGCGTTCACATACAGAACCTTGGCTTATGATATCATCCGAAAGATCTGTCATGAGATTGGAGTCAGCGTTGTGTTAATTCAACAGGAATAATCTATCTATCTAATCTATCTATCTATCTATCTATCTATCTATCTATCTATCTATCTATCTATCTATCTATCTATCTATCTCTCTCTCTCTCTCTCTCTCTCTCTCTCTCTCTCTCTATATATATATATATATAGATAGATAGATAGATAGATAGATAGATAGATAGATAGATAGATAGATAGATAGATATATATCATCAACTGACACTTCTATAGGGGACACAAACTCACAGTTAGTGGTTAGAACATTGCGCTGGCAATCTGATGACCCGGGTTCGAATCCCGTTCAAGGGGGATATTTTTACCCTGGAATTAACATCAGTGCAGACTCCACTCTCCCCCCAAAAGTCCTTCGGTTGAGACTATAAAACCGAGGCCCCGTGTGCGAACGCACGCAGAACATCTCGCGCACACGTAAAATCCTGTTCCGCTTTTCGAAAGAATAGGCTATTGTGCGCCAGTGGGAAAAAGATAAAAAAAAGATACAAAAACTGCACACACACGGATACTGGATGTAAAAAAAGCTCATAAGTGCTTATTCCATTATCCTCGAAATAAAAGCAATAAATAAAAAAGGAAATAGATATAGAAGAATAACAGACAAAAGAAAAGAATTACAGTTTAATAACGACGACAGTGCTCTAACCGCTAAGCGATTCGTCCATCAACCTCCTCCCTCCCCCCTTTCCCCCCTCCTCCTCCTCCTCCTCCTCCTCCTTCCTTCCTCCCCCCCCCCCCCCACTCCCCCCCCCCCTCTCCCACCGAGTGTTACACTGTTGTAAAGTACAACCAAAAGATGGATGGAGGCCGAGAGTGCTTCTTTGAGTACACTGAACTCTGGGGGCTTGACATCCGACCATCTATTAAGGAAGCAGACGACTGACTGAGTCTTCCTGGTGTACTGAGAGTGAGAGTGATCGGAGAGAGAGAGAGAGAGGGTGAGAGAGAGATGGGGAGAGAGAGAGGGGATGAGAGGAGAGAGAGAGAGAGAGAGAGAGAGAGAGAGAGAGAGAGAGAGAGAGAGATGGAGAGAGAGATGGAGAGAGAGAGAGGAGTCATGGAGAGATGGGAGAGAGAGAGGAGAGAGAGAGAGAGAGGGTGAGAGAGAGATGGGGAGAGAGAGAGGGGATGGAGAGGAGAGAGAGAGAGAGAGAGAGAGAGAGAGAGAGATGGAGAGAGAGATGGAGAGAGAGAGAGGAGTCATGGAGAGATGGGAGAGAGAGAGGAGAGAGAGAGGAGGGAGAGGGAGGGAGAGAGAGAAGAGAGAGAGACAGAGAGAGAGAGGAGAGAGAGAGAGATGGAGGGAGAGAGAGAGGGGGGAGAGAGAGACAGACAGACAGAGAGACAGAGAAACACAGAGAGAAATATTTATTCTTCTATTTGGAGGATAATGGAATAAGCAATCATGTCCTTTTTTTCTAATCCAGTCCCCGTGTGTATGGAGTTTTGTACATTTTGTCATCCATTCTTACCAGCACACAATGACCTACTCTTCCGAAAAGCGGAACGGGTTTATAACGTGTGCGCAAGATATTCTGCTTGCGTTCGCACTCCGGACCTCGGTTTATAATCTCATCCGAGAGATTTTGGGGGAGAGTGGAGTCGACACTGATGCTAACTCCAGATAGAGAGAGAGAGAGAGAGAGAGAGAGAGAGAGAGAGAGAGAGAGAGAGTGAGTGTGTGTGGTGTGTGTGTGTGTGTGTGTGTCTTTATTCCCTAGGGTTATAGATAAGTATTGACATACTTTTTTTCTAGTCTAGCCATTGCGCTGAGAGGGGACTAACCCCTTAATTATCACAGCTAACAGTTTCAAGTAAAAAAAAAAAAAAATTAAAGGGAAATAATTATTGGAGATTACTCTCCTGTTACTTGGCAACAGCCAGTTACAAAAACATGGCAAAAACGATCGTTTTTTTAAGCTCATATTTTGTGTTATTTTTCCTGACAGCTTGGAAAGTTTTTGTTCAAAATGGCTGACTCTTCAGTTAAAAAACCCCCTACCCATATATATTTTGATATAAGAGAGAGGATGAAGAGAGAGAGAGAGAGAGAGAGAGAGGAGAGAGAGAGAGAGAGAGAGAGAGGAGAGAGAGAGAGAGAGTTACTGACTGGTTTTCTTCTTCTTCTTCAGCTCTGTGTTCCCAAGGGAGTGAACCCAGCTAGCAGTCAGCCATCTTGGTTCGAGGTCATGTGACCTCCTTTGGAAGTAGGTCACTGGGGCAGGTTGTGGGCAAGTAAAACCTGGCGGAGCCCATCCCTCTCCGCGTTTCAGATTGCATGCTGAGTCATCTGTTTCAACAGCTGGTTTAACTTTCTGCAAAAAAAAAGATGAAAAAAATAAACGTGTGCGCAAGATGTTCTACAAGCGTTTCTACATAGCACTTCAGGTTGAAGTGCCAACTCGACATTATGAAGAGTGGAATCAGTACAGCGTTATCTCCAGAGTAAGAAGTCCCTCTCTCAATTCTTGGTCTTCGTCGAACGCTCAGACAGCTGCTATCGTTGTCTGTCATAGGACCGAAAATGTGTTGCGCTGCCGTTAAGCACCTGACAAGTCAGGCCCAGCGCATCCCACTTTGGCTGGAAGTGACACTTTAAGCAGAGAAGCGAACTTGTGCCTTCAGTTGTTGTTGGGTCACCAGTTCAAGGCTCTAACCACTAGGCGATCCCTTCTGTGTAGTACTGAAAGAAGGTTTTGTATTATTTTCATTATTATTTTTTCTGCAGTGTTGTTGATATAAGTTTTGTAAAGGTTTTACAGAATGTAGCATTACTTATATTCTTTTTTTAATAGGTTTTACAGAATGCATCCGTTACTTATTTTCGTTTCCTAAAGGTTTTACAGAATGCACCATTAGTTATATTCATTTCCTAAAGGTTTCACAGAATGCAACATTACTTATATTTATTTCCTAAAGGTTTTACAGAATGCAACATTACTCATATTCGTATCCTAAACGTTTTACAGAATGCAGCTTTATTTATAGAGGGTTTTTGTAGCCTTGATTGAATATATGGTTTCCTTTTATGAATTGTTCTTGGGAGGACTCCTGATGATGCAGGACCCATGGCCAATGATATCACACTCATGAGTTGACGTAAAGGGCCTTACTCCTAGCCTTAAGTGTCGAAAGGACCAAAGTGATGCACACTTACGGTACAGTCACCCCTCAGAGTATCAAAATCAATGGAAAAGATCTGGAATACGTTCACAATTTCAAATATAGCATCTTCACCTTCACCTATCCTGTAGTCCCGTGGACTGTGTGAACACTAATGAAGGTGTTGCAACCAGCTTCCTCCACTCCCCACGGTCCTCTGCTTTCCATAACAAATCGTTCCACTCAAGGCTACCAGTCCACTCTCTGATGTTGTCTTCTCATCGTTTACTCTGTCTGCCTCTTTGTCTCCCTCCTTGTACTGTTCCCTGTAGTAGGACAGTCTTGGCCAGTCCAGGTCTTTGTCAAATATTTAGGCTCTGTAAAAGAGAATGATGGCTCCTGTCTACAAGCCATCAATGGCAGACTCGGCATGTTCAATTAAAAGATGATTCAGTTAAACAGCAATTGGAAAGGAAGAGGAATACCCACATAACTCACAGTTAGAATCGTCAAAACACTAATCTAGCCTGTACTGCTGTATGGGTCAGAGACCTGAACACAAGGAACATCAGAAAAAGACCAAATAAACGCAGCTGAAATGTGGTTCTACACACGACTTCTATGAGTCAATGGTCAGACAGAAGAACAAATAAAATCATTCCTGATAAACTCTCAGTGCAAAGACAAATGTCGGGTGAAATTGATAAGCGCAGATTGGGATACGTTGGTCATGCAAAACAGAAACACACAGACAAATCTGATGACGACAGTTCTCCAAGGTAAGGTTGAGGACAGAAGGAAAAAAGAGCAGACCACCAACATCCTACATTGCCAACATCACTGAGATCAGTGGTCTTGGAGGAGGGCTACAGGAGATGGTAGTAGAACTCAGCAGAGACAGAGAGAGATGGTGAACCCTGATGATGGCATTGCGTGGAGCTCCTACCAAGGACAGTCGCGATGGAGACACCTGACCTGACCTGAACTCAGTTGACCTGACCTGACTTGACCTGATATGAACTTTGCATCCCCTCCCCCCTCCCCCACCCACCCTAACCTCTGTTCTGCTTTGAACTATGGGTGATATATTTGACGGATGAGGTTCACATTTGCTACCACTAAATTGCTATGAGCTCTCCCTCTCTCTCTCTCTCTTCTCTCTCTCTCTCCTCTCTCTCTCTCTCTCTCTCTCTCTCTCTCTCTCTCTCTCTCTCTCTCTCTCTCTCTCTCTCTCTCTCTCTCTATCTCCCCAACACTTGTTATGTCCCCATTCCCTATGACTTCTTCTTCTTTCTTTCGTCTGCCGCTGGTACCTTTCGGCGTCGCGGGGAGACACAGACGTCTGTCTGCAGCAAGGCGGGAGGCTTGATGTAGTGACAGGTCATGGGCTCGCAGGGTGTCAGCCACGGAGTCGCTCCATCGTCTCCTTGGTCTACCTCTGGCTTTGCAGCCAATTCCAGCCATCCCTATGACTAATTGCTGTAATATGTATTGTGGCTTAAGGTCGATCGATGTACAGTAGAAGTCTGAAGTCTGAACTCTCTCTCTCTCACTCTCTCCTCCTCCTCCTCCTCCTCCTCCCCTTGACTTCTCTTCCTCTTCCCCTCCCCCCACACACTTCCCCCCTCCTTCTCTCTCTCTTCTTTTTCTTCTTCCTTCTTTTTCCTTCCGTCTGTTTCCTGTCTCTGTCTCTCTCTGTCTTCTCTCTGTCTCACCTCTCTGTTCTGTCTGTCTGTCTGTCTGTCTGTCTGTCTGTCTCTCTCTCTCTCTCTCACTCTCTCTCTCTCTCTCTCTCTCTCCTTCTCTCTATCTCTCTCTTTCTTCTTCTTCTTCCTTCTTCTTCTTCTTCGATTCTTGTTCTTGTTCTGTCTTGTTCTTGTTCTTTCATTCTTCTTCTTCTTCTTCTTTTCTTCTTCTTCTTCTTCTTCGCAATTCTTCTTCTTCTTCTTCTTCTTCTTCGCAATTCTTCTTCTTCTTCTTCTTCTTCTTCTTCTTCTTCTTCTTCTTCTTCTCTTCTCCTTCTCTCTTCTTCTTCTTCTTCTTCTTCTTCTTCTTCTTCTTCTTCGCATTCTTCTTCTCTTTCTCCTCCCCCCTCTCTCTCCCATCTCCTCCCTTCTCCATCTCTCTCTCTCTCCTCCTCTCCTCCATCTCTCTCTCCCCATCTCTCCATCTTTTAACCTTTCAGCTTATTAATGTAACCCCATTGTTACTCCAGCCTGGTCTCTTTTGCATGCTGTCGCAATATCGCCAGGTTTATGAGAGCTGCCTTCTCTCTTCTCTTTTCTGTTCATTTTGTGTCCATCCCCCCATCCCCCCCCCCTCCCTATCCCCCTATGCCAAGGTCTATTAGAACAGCCGCTTGTTTCATGGCCAAAGCCTTTTCGGAATAAAGTGAGCCGTTTTGAGGCAGGGGGGAGAGAGGAGAGGGGGAAGGGGGAGATTTTCATCATAGCTTTATGGAAGAGGGTTGTCAGGCCGGAGGGAATAACAAAGAAGGGAGAAGAAGAAGAGGGAGGAGGAGAAAGAAGAAGGAGAGGGTTGAGGACGGAGAAGAAGGAGGAGAGAGAGAAATAGTGATATTAGAGGGAGGCAGAAAATTTAAAAAGACGTTGCAATTATTAATAGTAATTGCCTGATTTTCTTGCGATGCACTTTCCTGTCTCTGTGTGACTCTCTGTCTGTGTCTCTGTTTTTGTTTGTTTGTTTGTCTGTCTTTCAGTTTGTTTGGGCTTTTTTTGTTTGTTTGTGTGTGTCTCTGTGTCTCTGTGTCTCTGTCTCTGTCTCACTCATATTAACACATACACACGCGCGCGCGCACAAACATACACATTTTCTCAGAGGGCTGGATGTAAAAAACAAGTCTTGTACTTATTCTATTACCCTCAGAAAATAACATTTCGTTATCGTTCTCTCTCTCTCTCTCTCTCTCTCTCTCTCTCTCTCTCTCTCTCTCCTCCTCTCTCTCTCTCTCTCTCTCTCTCCTCTCTCTCCTCTCTCTCTCTCTCTCTCTTGTGGGGGAGCTGTTTTGAAAAGGGTTATTTCCCCTTGTTTTTATTGTGAGACTGTATAAGTATTGGGTTATTATTATTAAGATGTATCCCTAACGGGCGGGGACTAGATGTAAAAAAGCACATGTGTGCTTATTCTTATCCTCGAAATAAAAGAATTTGTCATTGTCATTGTCATTGTCATCGTCTCTCTCTCTGGATGTAAGTAAAAAAGTCTGGTACTTATTCTATTACCCTCATAAAATAAATTTTCGTTGTTGTTATCGTTATCATTATCTCCCTCTCCCCCCCCCCTCTCTCTCTCTCTCTCTCTTTGTCTGTCTGTCTGTCTGTCTGTCTATATGTCGCTCTCTCTCCATTTCTGTGTCTGTCTCTTCTCTGTCGCTCTCTCTCTCTCTCTTTCTCTGGGTTATTATTAAGATGTATCCCTACGGGCGGGGACTGGATGT
>CM054139.1:2712463-2719963 GCA_028751875.1 Rapana venosa | reverse complement strand
CTCTCTCTCTCTCTCTCTCTCTCTCTCTTCTCTCTCTCCTTTCTCTCTCTATCTCTCTCAACATTCCAAAACATGTTGCATAAGAAACATTTATGAACAGAAGAATAATACCTCAAGTACAGATAGTATTTCTAATTTTAAAAGCTTTATACAAATAAATTGCTAGTCGCTTAATAATACGTTCGTTAGTAGATGACATAAGTATACAAAGTCTAAACATGGAAGAACAGCCCCAAGGCCTATAATGAATAAAACTTTTGCATTCGCATTCGCATTCGCATTCTCTCTCTCTCTCTCTCTCTCTCTCCTCTCTCTCTCTCTCTCTCTCTCCTCTCTCTCTCTCTCTCTCTCTTCTCTCTCTCTCTCTTCTCTTCTCTTATCTTGACTCTCTCTTTTTTTCTCTCTTTCTCTCTTTTTCTTTCTTTCTTTCTCTCTCTCTCTCTCTCTCTCTCTCTCTCTCTCTCTCTCTCTCTCTCTCTTCTTCCTCTCTCTCCTCTCTCTCTCTCTCTTCTTCTCTCTCTCTCTCCCTCTCTCTCTCTCTCTCTTTCTCCTCTCTCTCTTTCTCTCTCTCTCTCTCATCTCCTCCCTCCCTCTCTCTCTTCTCTCTCTCTCTCTCTCTCTCCCTCTCTCCCTCTCTCCTCCTCTTATCTCTCTCTCTCTTTACTCTCTCATCTCCCATCTCTCTCTCTTTCTCTCTCTCTCTTTCCACCCGATCTCTCCCTCCCTCCTCTTATTGAGCAATATCCTTTGAAAAACTAACACAACGTCGCATCTGAGTATTCTTTAGTCGTGTAAGGAGACTATGTTGTTATGAAAATGTGATTTTTAAAACGCAGAAGCGGTGGAGGAAAAAACACCACACGTACACACTCACTCACGCACGCACGCACGCACGCACGCACGCACGAACGCACGCACACACACACAAACAAACAAAAAAAAGGAACAGCATTTGGTGTACCATAAACATTCTGCTTTCATCTTCCTATTGACGTTTGCAGTAGGGCAGAAATATGCACTCATTATACAATACTAGCTATTCTTGTTGTTATTGTTGTTCTTGTTGTTGTTCTTGTTGTTGTTGTTGTTGTTGTTCTTCTTCTTCCTTCTTCTTCTTTCTTCTTCTTCTTCTTCTTAGCAGTTCTTCTTCTTCTTCTTCTTTTTCGTCGTCATCGTCGTCGTTGTCGTCGTAGTCGCAATTCTTCTTGTTCTTGTTCTTGTTCTTCGCAATTCTTCCTCTTTCTCTTCGCAATTCTTCTTCGCAATTCTTCTTCTTCTTCTCCTCCTCCCCTCCTCCTCCTCCTCTCCTCCTCCTCCTCCTTCGCAATTCTTCTCCGCAGTTCTTATTCTTTGCATTTTTTTTTTTGGCAATTCTTCTGCTCCTCCCCCTCTTCCTTTGCATTCTTTTTTTGTTGTTTTTGCTGCTTTCTGTCCTCTTCTTATTCCTCCTCCTCCTCCTCCTCCTCCTCCTCCTCCTCCTCCTCCTCCATGTACACACTTCACGCTCTGCCATGTCATCCTCTCTGCAGACTCCTCTTCATAAAACATATGACCCATTGCCATCTGCGTTTCTTTGCCATTGCTGAGCAGGCCATTTTTTTGGCACGGATAATGATGGCGTCGCTTTGTAGTGTATATGTGTGTTTTGTATTGCGTGTGTGTGTGTGTGTGTGTGTGTATGTGTGTGTGTGGTGTGTGTGGTGTGTGTGTGTGTGTGTGTGTGTGTGTGTGGGCGGGTGGGGGGGTGTTGTGTGTATGTGTATGTGTGAGTGTGTGTGTGTGTGTGTGTTGTGTTATGTGTGTGTGTGTGTTGTGTGTGTGTGTGTGTGGGCGGGGGGGGGGGTGCATGTGTGTGTGAGTGTGTGTGGGGTGTGTGTTGTGTTGTTGTTGTTGTTTTGTTTGTGTTGTGTTGAGGTGGTGGTGGTGTGTGTATGTGTTTGTGTGTGCGTGTTTGTGTGTGTGAGTGTGTGTGTATGTACGTGCGTGTGTGTGTATGTGTGTGTGTGTATGCGTAAATGTAATATCTGTTCATTTTATTCTAGGGCAATTGCATGCGTGTAAATTATTTGATTGCAAGCGCTTTGATTTGCTGCTTTACAAGATTCAGCGCTATATAAATTCCATACATCATCATGATCATGATCATCATGATCATCATCATCATGATCATGATCATCAGCATCATCAGCATCATCATCATTATCATCATCATCATCATCATCATCATCATCATCATCATCATCATGTTAAGGGCGGCGACGATCTCCTCTCCCACGCTGCTTTACCTTCCCTGACCCTAAGAAGGGCAGGTACCCATTTACAGCTGGGTGAAGTGGGGGAACTGTACTGAAGCCAAGGCGTGAAAACGGTCACCCATCCAAGTGGTAACCACGCTCGACGCTGCTTAACTTGGCTGGGGGACAGCGAGCGCTCTGACCACTGAGCTATTTTTTCCCTTGAGATCTCTGACGCCTCTCTCGCCTAGTACCACATAGGTTATTATGGGCAATATTTACTTTTTTCTGGGAACGGGATAGCTCAGTGGTCAGAGCACTCGCTTTTACCCAGCCAATGTTAAGCAGCGTCGAGCGTGGTTACCACTTGGATGGGTGACCGTTTGCGCGCCTTGGCTTCAGTACAGTTCCCCCAGATCACCTAGCTGTAAATGGGTACCTGCCCTCTTTAGGGTCAGGGAAGGTAAAGCAGCGAGGGAGAGGAGATGGGCGCCGCCCTCAATATGCTGGCCCCTAGAGAAGTGAGGTCTCTGACGCCTCGCTCCCCTACGACCTTACAGGTTATGGGACACCTTTATTTGTACCTTTATTAACTTTTTTCTATATTCAGTGTTATATATATCATACTGTGACCACGTTACAATATGAAGGCTAATATGACGAGTTGTTAACATCTGTTTCATCATTGTTTGTTACAGAAACATGTTTCCAGACAACCTTATTGTCGCCTGCTATAACGCTGTGAGTATACACCCTGTCTGTCTGTCTGTCTGTGAGTCTCTCTGTCTGTCTGTCTGTCAGTCTGACTGTCTGACTGACCGACTGACTGACTGTCTGTCTGTCTGTCTGTCTTTCTGTCTGTCTGTCAGTCAGTCTGTCTGTCTGTTTGTCTTTCTGTTTATCTGTCTGTCTGTCTGTCTGTCTGTCTTTCTGTCTGCGTGTGTGTGTGTGTCTGTCTGTCTGTCTGTCTCTGTCTCTGTCTCTGTCTGTCTGTCTGTCTGTCTCTCTCTCTCTCTCTCTCTCTCTCTCTCTCTCTCTCTCTCTCTCTCTCTCTCTCTCTCTCTCTCTCTCTCTCTTCTCTCTCTATCTCTCTTGCTCTCGAGACTATAAACCGAGGCCCCGTGTGCGAACGCACGCAGAACACCTTGCGCACACGCTAAATCCTGTTCCGCTATTCGTAAGAGTAGGTCATTGTGTGCCGGTGGTAACAGATAACAAAATTTACAACACCGCATACACACGGGTACTGGATATAAAAAGCACATAAGTGCGTATTCCATTATCCTCGATATAAAAGAATAAGCTAAACATACAAATAAAATCTTTCTGTTCTATTTTTTAAAATATTATTCTTTTATTTCGAGGATTTTTCCCTGAGTCGGAATGCGGATACCTAAATAGTGGGGAAAAGAAGAAAACGGTCGCATATAATGATAATAATAATAATAATAATAATAATGTATGGAATTTATATAGCGCTGAATCTTGTAAAGCAACAAATAAAAGCGCTCAGATGACTTTAAAAAAAAAATTATGCGTGTGTATGCAGTTTTTAAAAAAATTGTCATCTGTTCCCACTGGCACACAATGGCCTACTCTTTCGAACAGCGGAACAGGATTTAACGTGTGCGCAAGATGTTCTGCAAGCGCTCGCACACGGGGCCTCGGTTTATAGTCTCATCTGAAGGATGTGCAATATGTGCATATGCAAAAATCTCACCATTGGTGAACCTCGGAGCTCTAGCCGAGGAACAACAATAACAACATTCTGGAATAAGCATTCGTGTGCTTTTTTACATCCAGTCCCCGTGTGTATGCAGTTGTGTCAATTTTGTCATCTGTTCCCACTGGCAGGCACACAATGGCCTACTTTTTCCAAAAAGCGGAACAGGATTTAATGTGTGCACAAGATGTTCTGCGTGCGTTCGCACACGGGACCTCGGTTTATAGTCTCATCTGAAGGACTTTTGGGGGAGAGTGGAGTCAGCACTGATGTTAACTCCAGGGGAAATATCCTCTTGGATGGGAATCGAACCCTGGTCAGCAGATCACGAGCGCATTGCTCTAACAACAAGTCTATCCCGTCCCCCGTGTGGTGTGTGTGTGTGTGTGTGTGTGTGTGTGTGTGTGTGTGTGTGTGTGTGTGTGAGTGTGTGTGTTTGCGTGTGTGTGTGTATGTGTGTGTGTGTGTGTTTGTGTGTGGAGTGTGTGTGTGTGTGTGAGTGTGTGTGTGTGTGTGTGTGGGTGTGTGGGTGTGTGGGTGTGTGTGTGTGTGTGTGTGTGTCTGTGTGTCTGTGTCTCTGTGTGTCTGTGTCTGTGTGTGTGTGTGTGTGTGTCTGTGTCTGTGTGTGTCTGTGTGTGTGTGTGTGTGTGTCTGTGTCTGTGTGTGTGATCTAGAGGCTACTTCCTTTACTACAGAGTGAAACGTTATTTGATTGAAACGATTTCCTGACCTCTGGCCAACGGACCGGTTGACCGATTGATTAACTGACTGACTGACTGGCTGGCTCACTCACTCTCACTCACTCACTCACTAATTCACTGACCCATTGACTGACTAACTGACTGACTGACTGATAAACTGACTGACTGACTCACTCACTCACTCACTTACTCACTCATTCAGTCATTCACTAACTCACTCGCTAACTCACTCACTCGCTCACTGACTGACTGACCGACCGACAGACTTACTGCCACACTGAATGACTGACTGACTGACTGACTCACTGACTGACTGACTGACTGACTCACTGACTCACCCATTCACTCACTCACTCATTCATTTGCTCGCATCCCTGCTCACTCTCCCACTCACACCTTCACTGACCGACCGACTGACCAATAGACTGACCAATAGACTGACCAATAGACTGACCAATAGACTGTCCAATAGACTGACCAATAGACTGACCAATAGACTGACCAACAGACTGTCCAATAGACTGTCCAACAGACTGACCAATAGACCGACCAACGGACTTACCAATAGACTGTCCAATAGACTGACCAATAGACTGACCAATAGACTGACCAACAGACTGTCCAATAGACTGTCCAACAGACTGACCAATAGACCGACCAACGGACTTACCAATAGACTGTCCAATAGACTGACCAACAGACTGTCCAATAGACTGACCAACAGACTGACCAACAGACTGACCAACACACTGACCAACACACTGTCCAACAGACTGACCAAAACACTGACCCGTACACCGACCAACAGACTGACCAACAGACTGACCAGTACACTGACCAACAGACTGACCAGTACACTGACCAACAGACTGACCAACACACTGACCAACACACTGACCAACACACTGACCAGTACACTGACCAACACACTGACCAACAGACTGACCAACACACTGACCAATACACTGACCAACGTACTGACCAATTTAGTGACCAACGGACTGACCAACGGACTGACCAACAGACTGACCAAGAGACTGACCAGTACACTGACCAACAGACTGACCAGTACACTGACCCTGCTGCCCTCTTGACCCGTGCAGTACCGGTCTCAAGAGGTGATGAAGGAAGTGGACACGCACAAGGATGAGGCAACGTCCAACGTCACCAACATCACGTCATCCCTCAACGCCATGGTCACCCTGATGACGACAAACGTGACCAACGTCACAGAAGGTGAGGTCATAGCCGCAGCAGAGTCAAAGATCCGTGTGTGGTGTGTGTCGGTGTGTGTTGTGTTGTGGGGGGGGGGGTGTAAGGGGGGTGGTGGTGGTGGTGTGTGTCGTGTGTGGTTGTGTGGTGGTGTGTGTGTGACAGTGTGTGTAGTATGTGTGCTGCATGTGTGGTACGTTCTAGTGTGTGTGAGGGGTGGTACGATGGTGGGTGTGTTCGTTTTGGGGTCATGTGTAGATGTGTGTGAGTGTGAGGTGGTGGGTGTCTGTGTGTGTGTGTGAGTGTGTGTGGGGGTGTGCGTGTGTGGTGGGTGGTGTGTGTGTGTGTGTGTGTGGTGTGTGTGTGTGTGTGTTGTGTGTGTGTGTGTGTGTTCAGATTCAGATCACAATATGTTATTGCATTTAAGTCATGTGCTTATTTGACCAACAAAAACATCATTATATCATCTATTTTGCTAAGTGATGTACACACATGTATGGTGTGGTGTGTGTGTGTGTGTGTGTGTGTGTGTGTGTGTGTGTGTGTGTGTGTGTGTGTGTGTGTGTGCTGTGTGTTGTGTGTGTGTGTGTGGTGTGTGTGTTGTGTTGTGTTGTGTGTGTGTGTGTGTGTGTGTGTGTGGTGTGGTGTGTGTGTCGGTGTGTGTGTGTGTGTGTGTGTGTGTGTGTGTGTGTGTGTGTGTGTGTGTGTGGTGTGTGTGTGTTGTGTGTGTGTGTGTGATTCAGATTCAGATTCAGAATATGTTATTGCCATTTAAGTCATGTAGACTTATTTGACACAACAAAAACATCAATTATAATTATTATCTATTTTGGCTGAAAGTGATGTACACATAATGTGTTATGTGTGTGTGTGTGTGGTGCTCGTGTGTGTGTGTGTGTGTGTGTGTGTGTGTTGTGTGTTTTGTGTTTGTGTGTGTGTTCGTGTGTGTGTGTCGTGTGTGTTGTGGTGTGTGTGTGTGTGTGTGTGTGTCTGTGTGTGTGTTGTGTGCAGTGTGTGTGTCTGTCTGTCTGTCTGTGCTATGTCTCTGTGTCTCTGGGGTTTCTCTGTCTCTCTCTTGTCTTCTTTCTCTGTGTGTCTCTCTCTGTCTCTCTGTCTCTCTCTCTCTCTCTGTCTCTTTCTGTCTGCCTCTCTCACTGTATGTGTCGAACTGTCTGTCTGTCTGTGTGTGCGTCCGAGTGTGTGTGCGCGTGTTGTGTGTATACAGGCTTCAATGCTGCGTGTGTGCGTGCGTGCTTTCCAGGGGTGAATGCGGGTAGTGTGCAAGCGCATATACTTCAAAACAATTTAGTAGCTGCTACTCTTTCTTCGTAGTATCATCGCTTTTCTTTTGGCATTCAAAACACGTGGTAACTACAGTCAGGCCGTGACACGATCAATGGCATCCTGAATACACAATACAGCAGGCAGGTACGTCGTCACACTGTGTGACATGATCAATGGCATGGTGACTGATACAATAGCTAGCGAGTACGCCGTCACACTCCATAATGTGTGTGTAACATGATCAATGGCATCATGAAAACAAAGTATAGCAGGCACATACGCCGTCACACTCTATTAACTGTGTGACATGATCAATGGCATTGTGACTGCCATATCAGCTGGCGTG
>CM054139.1:2654963-2699963 GCA_028751875.1 Rapana venosa | reverse complement strand
GTTGGTTGTTTGTGTGGGATCAGATTGAATGCAAGCGTTCTGATTTGTAATTGCAAGATATAGCGCTCTATAAATTCCATATATTATTATTATTATTATTATTATTAACTCCAGAGGGGAAAAAATTCAAACGGGCGTGTCGGCGATGACTTGATTACGGACTGTTTAATTACGAAGTTTGTTTATTTTTTAAATTCTATTCTAGACATGCATATGGTTTTTTCTGTTGATATATCTCTTACCTGCTGCTTCTAACTCAAAACATCGATTGCGCCTTACTTGACAAAAGTAATGTACTATGTATGACTATACAAGTGTGGGAGAAACAAAATCCTAGGGTCCAGACTTTTGGGGTGGTGTGTGTGGGGTGGGGTGGGGGTGACAAGAACACATACAAAACAACACACCAACAAGGAAGAGGAGTCTCACACATACACAAACATAATCACACACACACACACACACACACACACTATGCAAGAACAGCTGGTTGGAAGAGGAGAAAGTCTTGTTCCTGGGGTTGTTTTTTCTCCACAGTTTCTTCTAATTGGGTATGTATGTAATTATGTGTGTAGCAAAACATGACATTCTCATCAACCAAGAGTCGTAGTATAACAAACAATGTTCTCAGGAAATGTACAAAAAATCTTCAAGCGTACAACTGTAGTGTTTCCAGCTTGTCCTAGGGAGACCAAAAAATGGAATCGTGTGATATGCCATCACTACGACACTGCCACGCAATAATCGTAGGTGTGATTTGTTTTCCTTTTTGTTGTGATAAAGCTCTTTGTTGTTGCTCTTTTTTTAGAGGGGTAGAATGGTTTTGTATAATTCCAGTCTTTTTTGATGTAGCTGAGATGTCTGTTATGCTCAGGGATTTTTTGGGGGGAGGGGGGAGGGAAAGATAGGGGGGGAGCTGTCTATCTAAACAGCAAAAGAAAATGAGTAAGAAATACAAGCCTGACTCATTTCCCTGGCAAATTCTTTATCTTGTCTTTTTGGCTGATTGTTGACATGACAACGTGGGCGTGCTTTCTCTGGAGAGAGAAAAAAATTGAGGGGAGGGAAAATGCTCTGCTTGTTTTTCTCCCAGAGTGTTTATCCGACAAGCAGACTCTAGAGCCTTGTGAGTTCTTCCCCGAAACATAATATCAACTTTTTCCCGTATTTCTAACATTGCATCTTCTCTGTTTCTGGTGCATATTTTCTTACGAACAAAAAAACTCTCTTAGCAAGGGAGGTCATTTAGTCTCAACATACAAGGGGAGGTTATTTCTTTTATCAAAATGAAAGGGAGATCAATCCTGTAGTTTCCGTCATCTTCTTGTTTTGCATCTAGACATTTTTTTGCTCTAGCTATATGCGAGCCTTGCAATTCTGGAAAGGTCTCCGAGATCAAAACGATCATTCTTCTTCTGCTTGAGCCTAGACTGTATACATGATGTGATATCTCAGTGGTTAGAGCACTTGCTTTCCCCCAGTCAAGTTAAGCAGCATCGAGCGTGGTTACCACTTGGATGGGTGACCGTTAACACACCTTGGCTTCAGTACAGTCTCCCAGTTCACCCAGCTGTAAATGGGTACCTGCTTTCTTTAGGGTCAGGGAAGGTAAAGCAGCGAGGGAGAGAAGATGGGCACCACCCTTAACATGCTGGCCCCTGGAGAAGTTGAGGTCTTTGGCGCCTCGCTCCCCTACGACCACATAGGTTGAGGGACTCCTTTACCTTTATCTTTACCTTTAGTGTGCATGTGTCTTTCTTTAATTTTGGTATCCCTTCCTACCAGCACACAATGGCCTACTCTTCTTGAAAATGTCAAGGGATTTTAACGTGTGTGCAAGATGGCACACGGTATGAGGCTTTGGTTTGTAGTCTCATCCAGATTTTGGGGGAATGGAGTCGGCGCTGATGTTAGCTCCAGAGGGAGAGGTGTCAGTGATGACTTGATTCTGGACTGTTTAATCACGAAAGTTTTTTTTTATATAATTCTATTCTAGACATACATATGATTTTTCTGTTGATATATCTCTTACCTGCTGCTTCTAACTCAAAACATCGATTGCGCCTTACTTGACAAAAGTAATGTACTATGTATGACTATACAAGTGTGGGAGAAACAAAATCCTAGGGTCCAGACTTTTGGGGTGGTGTGTGTGGGGTGGGGTGGGGGTGACAAGAACACATACAAAACAACACACCAACAAGGAAGAGGAGTCACACATACACAAACATAATCACACACACACACACACACACACACACACACACTATGCAAGAACAGCTGGTTGGAAGAGGAGAAAGTCTTGTTCCTGGGGTTGTTTTTTCTCCACTGTTTCTTCTCATTGGGCATGTATGTATGTATGTACGTAGCAAAACATGACATTCTCATCAACCAAGAGTCGTAGTATAACAAAAAACGTTCTCAGGAAATGTGCAAAAATCTTCAAGCGTACAAGTGTAGTGTTTCCAGCTTGTCCTAGGGAGAACAAAAAATGGAATCGTGTGATATGCTATCACTACGACACTGCCACGCAATATTCGTAGGTGTGATTTTTTCCCCTTTTTGTTGTCATAAAGCTCTTTGTTGTTGCTCTTTTTTTAGGGGGGTAGAATGGTTTTGTATAATTCCAGTCTTTTTTGATGTAGCTGAGTTGTCTGTTATTCTCAGGGATTTTTTGGGGGGAGGGGGGAGGAAAAGATAGGGGGGGGGGGGGGGCTGTCTATCTAAACAGCAAAAGAAAATGAGTAAGAAATACAAGCCTGACTCATTTCCCTGACAATTCTTTATCTTGTTTTTTTGGTCTGATTGTGTGACATGACAATGTGGGCGTGCTTTCTCTGGAGAGAGAAAATAATTGAGGGGAGGGAAAATGCTTTGCTTTTTTTTCTCCCAGAGTGTTTATCTGACAAGCAGACTCCAGAGCCTTGTGAGTTCTTCCCCGAAACAGAATATCAACTTTTTTTTCTCCGTATTTCTAACATTGCATCTTCTCTCTGTTTGTTTCTGATGCATATTTTCTTACGACCAGAAAAATCTCTGAGTAAGGGAGGTCATTTAGTCTCAACATACAAGGGGAGGTTATTTCTTTTATCAAAATGAAAGGGGGGTCATTCTTGCAGCGTCCGTCATCTTCTCGTTTTGCATCTAGACATTATTTTGCTCTAGCTATATGCGAGCCTTGCAATTCTGAAAAGGTCTCCGAGATCAAAACGATCATTCTTCTTCTGCTTGAGCCTAGACTGTATACATGATGTGATAGCTCAGTGGTTAGAATACTTGCTTTCCCCCAAGCCAACTTAAACAGCATCGAGCGTGGTTACCACTTGATGGGTGACCGTTAACACGCCTTGGCTTCAGTACAGTCCCCAAGTTCACCCAGATGTAAATGGGTACCTGCCCTTTTTAAGATCAGGGAAGGTAAAGCAGCGAGGGAGAGGAGATGGGAGCAGTCCTCAATTTGCTGGCCCTTGGAGAAGCTGAGGTCTCTGATGCCTCGCTCCCCTACGGCCATATAGGTTATGGGACACATTTACCTTTACCTTGCATGTGTCTTTCTTCAATTTTGGTATCCCTTCCTACCGGGACACAATGGCCTACTCTTCTTAAAAGTGTCAAGGGATTTTAACGTGTATGCAAGATGACACACGGTACGGGGCTTTGGTTTGTAGTCTCATCCAGATTTTGGGGGGAATGGAGTCGGTGCTGATGTTAACTCCAGGGGGTAAAAAATTCAAACGGGCGTGTCAGCGATGTCTTGATTCCGGACTGTTTAATCACGAAGATTTTTATAAAAATTCTATTCTAGACATACATATGTGGTTTTTCTGTTGATATATCTCTTACCTGCTGCTTCTAACTCAAAACATCGATTGCGCGTTGCTTGACAAAAGTAATGTACTATTTATGACAATACAAGTGTGGGAGAAACAAAATCCTAGGGTCCAGACTTTTGGGGGTGGTGTGTGTGGGGTGGGGTGGGGGTTGACAAGAACACATACAAAACAACACACCAACAAGGAAGAGGAGTCACACATACACAAACATAATCACACACACACACACACACACACACACACACACACACACACACTATGCAAGAACAGCTGGTTGGAAGAGGAGAAAGTCTTGTTCCTGGGGTTATTTTTTCTCCCCTGTTTCTTCTCATTGGGCATGTATGTATGTATGTATGTATGTATGTATGTATGTAGCAAAACATGGCATTGTCATCAACCAAGAGTCGTAGTATAACAAAAAACGTTCTCAGGAAATGTACAAAAAATCTTCAAGCGTACAACTGTAGTGTTTGCAGCCTGTCCTAGGAAGACAAAAAAATGGAATCGTGTGATATGCTATCACTACGACACTGCCACGCAATAATCGTAGGTGTGATTTGTTTCCCTTTTTGTTGTGATAAAGCTCTTTGTTGTTGCTCTTTTTTTAGGGGGTAGAATGGTTTTGTATAATTCCGGTCTTTTTTGATGTAGCTGAGTTGTCTGTTATTCTCAGGGATTTTGGGGGATGGGAGGGATGGGGGAGTAGGGGGCTATCTATCTAAACAGCAAAAATGATGAACAAGAAATACAAGCCTGACTCATTTCCCTGACAATTCCTTTTCTTGTCTTTTTGTCTGATTGTGTGACATGACAATGTGGGCGTGCTTCTCTGGAGAGAGAAAAAAATTGAGGAGGGGTGGGGGGAATGCTTTGCTTTTTTTTCTCCCAGAGTGTTTATCTGACAAGCAGACTCCAGAGCCTTGTGAGTTCTTCCCCGAAACATAATATAAACTTTTTTTCCCGTATTTCTAACATTGCATCTTCTCTCTGTTTGTTTTCTGGTGCATATTTTCTTACGCCCAAAACAATATCTGAGTAAGGGAGGTCATTTAGTCTCAACAAAGAAGGGGAGGTTATT
Source organism: Rapana venosa (assembly GCA_028751875.1). Lineage (NCBI taxonomy): Eukaryota > Metazoa > Mollusca > Gastropoda > Neogastropoda > Muricidae > Rapana > Rapana venosa. The sequence continues at coordinate 2,695,052 of CM054139.1, read as the reverse complement.
TCTTTTATCAAAATGAAAGGGAGATCAATCCTGTAGCGTCCGTCATCTTCTCGTTTTGCATCTAGACATTTTTTTGCTCTAGCTATATGCGAGCCTTGCAATTCTGAAAAGGTCTCTGTGATAAAAAACGATCATTCTTCTTCTGCTTGAGCCTATACTGTATACATGATGTGATAGCTCAGTGTTCAGAGCACTAGCTTTCTCCCAGCCAAGGTTAAGCAGAATCGAGCGTGTTTACCACTTGGATGGGTGACCGTTACACGCCTTGGCTTCAGTACAGTTCCCCAGTTCACCCAGCTGCAAATGAGCACCTGCCTCTTTAGGATCACGGAAGCTAAAGCAGCGAGGGAGAGGAGATGGGCGCCGCCCTCAATATGCTGGTCCCTAGAGAAGCTGAGGTATCTGACGCCTCGCTCCCCTATGACCACATAGGTTAAGGGACACCTTTATCTTTACCTTTAGTGTGCATGCGTCTTTCTTCAGTTTGGTATCACTTCCTACCAGCACACAATGGCCTACTCTTCTTAAAAGTGTCAAGGGTTTTACACGTGTGTGCAAGATGACACATTGTACGGGGCTTTGGTTTGTAGTCTCATCCAGATTTTGGGGGGAATGGAGTCGGCGCTGATGTTAACTCCAGGGGGTAAAAAATTCAAACGGGCGTGTCAGCGATGACTTGATTCAGGACTGCTTAATCACCAATTTGGGATGTTTTTTCCAAATCTAATCTATACATACATATGTTTTTTTTCTGTTGATATATCTCTTACCTGCTGCTTCTAACTCAAAACATCGAGTGCGCCTTGCTTGACAAAAGAAATGTACTATGTATGACTATACAAGTTTGGGAGAAACAAAATGGTATGGTCCAGACTTTTAATGAGGCGTAGGTAGGGGGGGAGGTGACAAGAACACATACAAAACAACACACCAACAAGGAAGAGCAGTCACACATACACGAACATTGTGACACACACACACACGCACACACACACACACACACACACACACTGGCACTATTAAAGAGCAGCTGGGTGGGAGATGAGAAAGCCTTGTTCCTGGGTTTCATTTTTCTCCACTGTTTCTTCTGATTGGGTATGTATGTATGTATGTATGTATGTAGCAAAATATGACATTCTCATCAACCAAGAGTCGTAGTATAACAAACAATGTTCTCAGGAAATGTACAAAAATCTTCTAGCGTACACCTGTAGTGTTTGCAGCTGTCCTAGGAAGACAAAAAAAAAGAATCGTGTGATATGCCATCACTACGACACTGCCACGCAATAATCGTAGGTGTGATTTGTTCCCTTTTTGTTGTGATAACGCTCTTTGTCTTTGTTGCTCTTTTTTTAGAGGGGTAGAATGGTTTTGTATAATTCCGGTCTTTTTTTATGAAGCTGAGTTGTCTGTTATGCTCAGGGATTTTTTGGGGGGAGGGGGAGAGGGAGGGATAGGGGGTGGGGGGCTGTCTATCTAAACAGCAAAAGTAAATGAGCAAGAAATACAAGCCTGACTCATTTCCCTGACAATTCTTTATCTTGTTTTTTTGGCTGATTGTGTGACATGACAATGTGGGCGTGCTTTCTCTGGAGAGAGAAAAAAATTGAGGGGAGGGAAAATGCTCTGCTTGTTTTTCTCCCAGAGTGTTTATCCGACAAGCAGATTCAAGAGCCTTGTGAGTTCTTCCCCGAAACAGAATATCAACTTTTTTTCCCGTATTTCTAACATTGCATCTTCTCTCTGTTTGTTTCTGATGCATATGTTCACACGTCCAAAAATATCTCTGAGTAAGGGAGGTCATTTAGTCTCAACATACAAGGGGAGGCTATTTCTTTTATCAAAATGAAAGGGAGATCAATCCTGTAGCGTCCGTCATCTTCTCGTTTTGCATCTAGACATTATTTTGCTCTAGCTATGTGCGAGCCTTGCAATTCTGAAAAGGTCTCTGAGATCAAAACGATCATTCTTCTTCTGCTTGAGCCTAGACTGTATACATGACGGGATAGTCTGTATGGATCGGTGGTCTAGAGGTAACGCGCCTGTCTAGAAAGCGAAAAGTCCGGGTCTGAAGTGTGCGGCGGTTCGTACCCCGTTTGGACCGGAAATTTTTCCCCCATCCATTAGACCATGAGTGGTGGTCTGGGCGCTAGTCTTTCGGATGAGACGATAAACCGAGGTCCCGTGTGTTACACGTAATTATTTAGCGCACGTAAAAAAACCCACGGCAACAAGAGAGTTGTCCCTGGCAAAATTCTTAGAAAAAAGCCACTCTGATAGGGAAACAAATACAGCTGCAGAAAAAAAAAAAAGGGTGAAAGGGTGGCGCAGCGCTAAGTGGCGACGCGTTCTCCCGCTCTCCCCGGGGAGAGCAGCCCGAATTCAAATCTGAGCGCTTTGATTTGTTGCTTTACAAGATTCAGCGCTATATAAATTCCATACATTATTATTATTATTATTATAGCTCAGGGGTCAGAGCATTGGCTTTCCCCAGCCAACTTAAACAGCATCGAGCGTGGTTACCACTTGGATGGGTGACCGTTAACACACCTTGGCTTCAGTACAGTCCCCCAGTTCACCCAGCTGTAAATGGGTACCTGCCCTCTTTAAGGTCAGGGAAGGTAAAGCAGTGAGGGAGAGGAGATGGGCGCCACCCTCAATATGCTGGCCCCTAGAGAAGTTGAGGTCTCTGATGCCTCGCTCCTCTACGACCATATAGGTTATGGGACTCCTTTATCTTTTACCTTTACCCAGACAATAGGCCTCCTTTATTCTTGTCTAGCAATGTCATCTGAACGATGTTTGCTCCCAGTATCTCACCAGGGAGTCTCCAAAAGAGTTGAAAGAAAAATCAATCTCTGCTGTTAACCTATATTCTTTTTTTAAATTTACCATAATGCTGATAAAGATATAGAATTATCTATTTTTCTTTTCGTTTCCCTCCTGGACAAATGTTGCTCGATACCTCCTCTCACCTTCACCTATCCCGTAGTCTAGTAAAGGCATCACTGAAGATCTTTCAACCAGCTTCCTCCAGTCCCCTTCCGCAGTCCTCAGCTTTCCGTAGCAAATCGTTCCCACTCAAGGCTACCAGTCCACATCTCTCATGTTGTCTTCCTCCCATCGTTTTTCTCTGTCTGCCTCTTCTTCGTCTCCCTCCTTGTACTGTTCCCTGTAGTAGGACAGTCTTGGCCAGTGCTGAGTACACCCTAGGGTGAGTATTTGCAGAAACGACCGTTGTCCCGACCTTTAAAGGTAGCCGCATTCCGACTTCGGGACAAACGAGTTTATTATAAACTGAAGCCAATTTCTTCTGTCCTCATCCCATTCCCTCCTCTTCTCTTTGTTTTTGTTTTTTTTACGTCAAGGTGGATCGGTGGTCTAGAGGTAACGCGCTTGCCTAGAAACCCAAAAGTCCGGGTCGGAAGTGTGCGGTGGTTCGATCCTCGCTTGGGCCGAAAACTGCTCCCCCCCCCACCCCAATCCATTAGACCATGAGTGGTGGTCTGGGTGCTAGTCTTTCGGATGAGGCGATAAACCGGGGTACCGTGTGTTACATAACAATATTTAACGCACGTAAAAGAACCCACGGTAACAAGAGAGTTGTTCCTGGCAAAATTCTGTAAAAAAGCCTCTCTGATACTGAAACAAATACAGTTGCAGGCAGGGAAAAAAAATAATGGGTGGCTCTGCTTATGTGGCGACGCGCTCTCCCTGGAAAGAGCAGCCCGAATTTCACGCAGAGCAATCTGCCGTGACTTTGAGTGGTATGGAAATGAAAATGAAAAATGAAAATGAAAAATGGAACTGAAAAATAGAAAATGAAAAATGGAAATGGAAAATTAAAGTGAAAAATGGAAAATGAACAATGGAAAATGAAAATAAACATGAAAGATAAAAAATAGAAACGAAACTTAAAACAGAAAAATGAAAATTGAAAAATTAAAAATGAAAAAAATGAATGAAAAAATTGAAATTGAAAAATGACAGATTCACGGTGCAGAATTTCTGGACAGAAACACAACACTATATCCTAGTTTTTCTTCTGTCTTTCTCTTTCTGTCTGTTCCTTCGTTGAGTGTCTGTCCCATTCACTCTGTCTTTTCCGCTCCCTTGTCTTTCTCCCTTCTTTCCTTCATTCCTTCCTTCCTTCCTTTCTTTCTTCCTTCCTTCCTTCCTTTCTTCCTTACGAATTGAAAATGCATCGGGCTAATTGAATTTTGCTTTTGGCACCAAGCGAACAGTTTCTTTCGTACGTGTGTGTGTGTGTGTGTGTGTGTGTGTGTGTGTGTCTGTGTGTGTGTGTGTGTGTGTGTGTGTGTGTTGTGTGTGTTGTGTAAGTGTGTGTGTGTATGTGTGTGTGTGTGCGTGTGTGTGTTAGATTGTGCGTGTTGGTGTGTGTGTGTGAGTGTGTGTGTGTGTTGTGTGTGTGTGTTGTGTGTGTGTGTGTGTGGTGTGTTGTGTGTGTGTGTGTGTGTGTTAGTTGTGTTTGTGTTGTGTGTGTGTGTGTGTTAGATTGTGTGTTGTTTTGTGTGTGTTGATGTGTGTGTTTTTGTGTTTGTGTGTGTGTGTTGTTGTGTGTGTGTGTTGTGTGTGTGTTGTTTGTGTGTGTGTGTGTTGTGTGTGTGTGTTGTGTGTGTTTGTGTGTGTTTTGTGTGTGTGTTTTGTTTGTGTGTGTGTGTTGTGTGATGTGTGGTGTGTGGGTGTGTGAGTGTGTGTTATGTGTGTGTGTTGTGTTGTGTGTGTGTGTTGTGTGTTGTGTGTGTGTTGTGTGTGTTGTGTGTGTGTATGTGTGTGTGTTATGTGTGTGTGTTGTGTGTGTGAGTGTTGTGTGTGTCTTGTGTGTCTGTGTGTGTGTTGTTGTCAGTTGTGTGTGTGTGTGGTGTGTTGTGTGTGTGTATGTGTGTGTGTTGTGTGTGTGTGTGTGTTTTGTGTGTGTTTGTGTGTGTGTGTGTGTGTTGTGTGTGTTGGTGTGTGTGTTGCGTCGTGTGTGTTGTGGTGTTGTTGTGTGTTGTGTGTTTGTTGCGTGCTGCTGTGTTGTGTGTGTGCGTGTGTTGTGTTGTGTTGTGTGTGTTGTGTTGTGTGTTGTGTGTGCGTTGTTTGTGCATGCCTGTTGTTGTTGTTGCTGCGCTTCGATTTTACTGTTGTTTATTTCAAAGTGATATTTACGTGTGTGTGTGTGTGTGTGTGTGTGTGTGTGTGTGTATGTGTGTGTGGTGTGTTTGTGAGTGATTTGTGTGTGTGTGTATTTTGCTGTGTGTGTTTGTGTGTGCGTATGTGTTTGTGTGTGTGTGTTTTGTGTGTGTGTTGTGTGTGTACGTATGTACGTGTACGTGTGTGTTTTTCTGTTAGATTTTCTCTCTTGTTCTACTCTTTGTTGTCAATATCATCACAAATATCGTTTGTGAATGGGTGGTGCTGCTGGGTGGGGGGTGGGTGATCACGTGAGTGCCGTAGGAGGGGAGTTATTATCTGCCTGACTCTCTGCATTTGTCTCCCCTTAAGATCCTCTCTCTCTCTCTCCTCCTCTCTCCTCTCATCTCTCTCTCTCTCTCTCGTTTCTCTGTTCTCTGTCTCTGTCTCTGCTGGTGCTCGCTCTCTTGTCTCTCGCTCTTTGTGTGTGTGCGTCTCTCTCTCTCTCTCTCTCTCTCTCTCTCGTCTCTCTCTCTCTCTCTCTCCTCTCCTCTCTCTCTTCTCTCTCTCCTTCTGCGTGTGTGTGTGTGTGTGGTAGTGTGTGTGTGCTTGCGTGCGTTTGTGTGTATGTGTGTGTGCGTGTGTGTATGTGTGTGTATGTGTACGTGTGTGTGTATGTGCATGCGTGTGTGTATGTGTGCGTGTGCATGTGTGTGTGTGTGTTCTTTCTTTTGTTGTTTTCATTTGTTTGTTCGTTTATTTTCATTCTTGTTCGATCTTTGTCCGCCTCTCTATCTTTTCCAGGTCCATTTACATCCTCGTTCTGTTCGTGTGCACGCGCGCGCATGCACACACACACCACACCACACACACACACATACCACACACAACACATACACCACACAAACACACACAACACACACACAAAACAACACAACACACACACGCACACCTCTCCACACACACACAAACATCACACACACACACACACACACACACACACACACACACACAACACACACACACTCACAATTTTTTTGTCAAAATGTAGCGAGGCAAAGGAACGTATCAGAAAATAATATTCGAAATGAAATACTTTAATGGAAAAGTCATGTTTCTAATAGTGAATCACAACAGCCACCATTTTTGTTCCTAGTGGTGCCAGAATTTGCAAAGCACGTAGTACTCAGAACTCAGAAATGCAATTGATATAGGCCATTGCCCTGATTAAGATCAGAACAGCAGAGGAGTGAGGATAAGCGAAATGCAGTCATACATGGGGTGTAACGAATATCCAAAACACATATTTGTAAGTGGTCCTAAGAAAGAAACAAAATCTGAACACATCACTCCTCTTCTGCGATCTCTTCACTGGCTGCCTGTCTCACAGAGACTGAAGTATAAGGCCAATACCCTCTGTTTCAAATGTCTCCACAAATCTGCACCCTCTTATCTCTGTAACTGTTTTCACCTGTACACTCCATCACGTTCCCTTCGTTCAGCCGCAGATGTATGTTTGTCCGTCGTGTCCGACGATGACCTCCAAAACAGCAGAGGAGGCAGATGGTGTGTTGGAAACTGGGCAGAAATTTGATTATAGTGGAGATGCCTTGCCCACAGTACATCCCCACTCTCTCGGCCAAGTGGGCATAAGGACAGTCAGCGTTGGAGATGTTCTCCAAAGTCCAACCAGCTCCCAGGGCTACAGCACATAAGGACTGTGCGAGTCAAGCCTCCTAGTCAGAGAGTCATAGTCGATCACTAAAGACTAAGCTGTAAAGTGGAATTCCATGAGTGGGAAAGCCACTGGTCATACAGCCTCTCACTTTGCTGTTGCCCCCAGCGTCAATGGTTTAATCAAGAACTGTGATAAAGCCCAGGCGCTGACGGCAGATACTTTGTGCTTTCGAACACCCAGATTCAAACAAACCACTGTTGGCCGTCGCTCTTTCTCTGTTTCTGGTCCATCCACCTGGAATGACCTCCCTCTTCCATTTCGCAAAAAGCCTTCATTTGATACCTTCAAATCCAGCCTCAAAACACACTTATTTCCTACCTGACACTTTCCCCTCATATCGGTTCCTACTTTTCAACAACATCCTTCATCTCCTTCATCACCACCTAAGTGTGTGTGTGTGTGTGTGTGTGTGTGTGTGTGTGTGTGTGTGTGTGTGTGTGTGTGTGTGTGTGTGTGTGTGTGTGTGTGTGTGTGTGAGTGTGCGCGCGCGAGCATAAATTTGAAATATCTTAATTATGTTATTTGAGGAAAGTTGCATGCGTGTAAATGACTTGAATGCAAGAGCTTCGATTTGCTTGTTTTACAAGATTCAGCGCTATATAAATGCCATATAATAATATTATTATTGTTATTATTATTATTATTATTATTATGAATGCAGAAATAGTAGTGGAAGTTAACAAGTGCATGGAACTACTTACAACTTCTCAATCGTTTTTGAAAATGATTTTCAAAGATTTTTTTAAAGGGAAAAAGAAATGCTTGAAAATGAAATCTGCCAATGACAGCATTTTTAGACATTTTTGTGTAAAAAAAAACTATGCAAACAAATATCAGTGTAGAAAGTATGTATTAATGAGACACTACTGTAATGGGTAAGTGCGGTTTTACTCTCATGAATAAGGTATTTGCTTTTAAAACACTACACCCCAAAAAACAAAAGCAAACACCCCCCCTATACACACACTCCCTCTCCCTCCACCCCCCCCCCCCCCCCCCCCCCCCCCCCCCCCCCCACCCTTCTCTCTCTCAAATTGTATTCATTTCTTTAGGGGGGGGGTTTAACGCTGAATGTAAAAAGATGTATATGCTTACGTATTCATTTCTTTACCTTTAAAGAAAAAAGGCTGGATGTTTACAAAAGGTCACTACGCTCAATCTATTCACACACACACACACACACACACACACACACACACACACACACACACACACACACACACACACATACACACACACACGCACGCACACAAAACCAAAATTTCATCAGCAGCATTCTCTCTCTTTAATTTCAATTTTACTTGTCTTCAACTATTCTCCTCTCTCTCTCCATCCAATCCCCCCTTCCTTCTTTCCTTCCTTCCTTCTTTCCTTCCTTCCTTCCTCCCTCCCTTCCTTCCTTCCTATCTTTCCTTCCTTCCTTCCTTCCCTCCTTTCTTCCTTCCTTCCTTCCTTTCTTCCTTCCGTTCTTCATTCCTTCCTTCCTTCCCTCCTTTCTTCCTTCCTTCCTTCCGTCCTTTCTTCCTTCCTTCCTTCTTCTTCCTTCCTTCTCTTTCCTTCCTTCTTTCTTTCTTTCTTTCTTTCATTCCTTCCTTCCTTCCGTCCTTTCTTCCTTCCTTCTTTCCTTCCTTGCTTCTTTCTTTCTTTCTTCTTTCATTTCTTCCTTCTTTCCTTCCTTCCTTCCTTCCGTCATCCCCTCCTTCTTTCCTTCCTTCCGTCATCCCCTCCTTCTTTCCTTCCTTCCGTCATCCCCTCCTTCTTTCCTTCCTTCCTTCCCTCTTTCTTCTCTCCATTCATTCCCTCCTTTTATCCTTCTTTACTTCCTTCCTTCCTTTCTTCCTTCCATCCTTTCTTTCTTTCTTTCTTTCTTTCTTTCGTTCTTTCTTCTTTCAGTCCTTCCTTTCTTCCGTCCTTGTCTTTTTTTCTTCCCTTCCTTCCTTCCTTCCTCCCTTCCTCTCTTCCTTCCTTCCTTGCTTCTTTCCCTCCTTACTTCCTTCTTTTCTTCCTTCCTCTTCCTTCCTTCCTTCCGTCCGTGCCGTCCGTCCTTCTTTCCTTCCTCCCTCCCTCTCTCTCCACATCCCTCCCTCCCTCCCTTCCTTCCTTGTTTATTTCCTTCCTTCCTTCCTTCCGTCCGTCCGTCCGTCCGTCCTTCCTTGCATATTTCCTCCCTCCCTCTCTCTCCCCTCCCTTCCTTTCTTCTTTCCTTCCTTCCGTCCTTCCTTCCTTTCCTCCTTTCTTCCTTCCTTCCTTCCTTCCTCCCTTTCTTCCTTCTTTCCTTCATTCACTTATTCCTTCCTTCCGTCCTTCATTCCTTCCTTCCTTCCTTCTTTCCTTCCTTCCTTCCTTCCTTCCGTCCTTCATTCCTTCCTTCCTTCCTTCTTTCCTTCCTTCCTTGCTTCCTTCTTTCCTTCCTTCCTTTCTCCCTCCCTCCCTCCCTCCCTTCCTTCTTTCTTCTCTCCATTCAAATCCTCCCTCCCATCCTTCCTCCCCATCCATCCTCTCTCCCCCTCCATCTCTCCATCCCTCCCTTCCTCCCTTCCTTCACACTCTCAAACCTTGGCTTTTTTGCTGCCTTCTGTGGAATTCCAGAAGCGCAATTCGAGCTGGTGCCCACCAAAGGCAGCACAGGTCAGCCCAATGTCCTGGGAATCGTCGTGTTCTCCGTCCTCTTCGGGGTGATGCTGGGTCGTATGGGCGAGAGGGGCCGGCCCATCATGGAGTTCTGTCAGTGCATCGTCGAGGTGACCATGAAACTCTTCCAGATCTTCCTCTGGTGAGTTCAAGTCAGCTTTTGTGATGTGTGTGTGTTGTGTTGTGGAGTGATGTGTGTGTGTTGTGGAGTGTTGTGTGTGTGGGTGTGGGGGGGGGTGGGGGTGAGGGTGGGGGTGAGGGGGGGGTGTGGGGTGGGAGGTGGTGTGGTGAGGGTGGGGGGGGGAGTGAGGGTGGGGGTGGAGGAGTGTGTTAGAGTGGAGTGTGTGTGTGTGTGTATAGTAATGTGTGGGGGGTGGGGGGAGAGGGAGCGGCGGTGGTGGTAGGGGTGGTGGTGGGTGTGGTGGTTTTGGTGGGTGTGGTGGGTGGGGTGGTGGTGGGTGGAGTTGTGTGTGTGTGGTGATGTGTGTATTGTGTGTGCTGTGTCTGTTTTGTGTGTGTGTGCATGTGTGTGTGCGTGTGTGTGTGTGTGTGTGTGTGTGTGTGTGTGTGTGTGTGTGTGTGTGTGTGTGTGTGTGTGTGTGTATGTGTGTGTATTGATGTGTGTGTTAGTGTGTCAAAGTCAAAGTCAAACTTTTCTTTCCGGATGGTACATTGAATAAGCAGTGCAGTTGCTTTTTTCCATCAGCTGTGTGTGTAGATTGATGTGTGTGTAGTAATGTTTGTAGTTATGTGTGTATGTGTGTGTATATGAGCGTGTGTGGTTACATCCGATCTTTCTCCTCGGGGTATATACTGTTGTACAAAATCTATTCTCAAACTAGGCATGTATACACACGCATAACATCTTCTGTACACGGTAAAACTTCATCCACTTAAATCAGTAGCCAGCAGTGGCCGGTTGTATGGTTAATACACCTAGCATGCATCCTGCAACTTTATGGGCTCCGCCACGTTCAACTTGCTCACGGCACACTGCCTGAGAAAATTCAGTGCAAACACCCCGAAAGAATGTTTAATAAATATTGTATTTTACAGTCAAATCTACACAATTTCAAGATCGCTTTGTTATTAGTGTAAAACTGGTTGCCTGTATTAAGCCAGGCACAGTAACAATATTAACACAGAAAATAATTATTTGATCATCACTGGCCTGCATTCAAAATATTATATTAAAGCTATCTTTGGTACAACTAGAAATTATTTATGTGAAAATAAGAACAAGGTTGCAGGTTGCGCGCGTACAAACATGTTAATGCTTCCTTGACACAAATTAAGTTTGACACTTTACAAAGTACAGTTTCAGATCTTTAGTTTTTCTTCTCTTTCATCGTCGTCGAACGCTCAGACAGCATCTACTGTTCTCTGTCATATAAGAGAGAGAAAAAAATGTTGCGCTGCCGTTAAGCGCCTGACAAATCAGGCCCAGCACACCCTACTGAGAGAACTGCCATCTTTAAGTCTTCCTAGGAAAATTAAAAAGAAAAGGCAGGAGAATAAGCTATTAGAAAATAGACAAGGAGGCGACAGGAAGAAAAGGAACAAGGCAGAAACAAAGAGAAGGATTGAAAAGAGGGAATTGTTAACACAGAATTTCCAGAATGTGGGGATGCTATTTATCCTGACAGGCCCCTGGCATCCCTACGGGGATGGGGAGGGGGGGGGGGGAGTTGGAGAGGGGGGGGGGGAGAAAGCATTACCGTCTGACGCACCAACATTATGTGTAAAAAAAAAAGCGACTTCTAACAGTTTCTTAATCTCACTTCTGTCTAACCTGTCTAAAGTTTTCTTTCAAAGACAGAACCCGTACAATCACGTCCCACAAGTTTGGTTTTTTGTTTTGTTTTTTGGGTTGTCTCTCTCTCTCTCTCTCTCTCTCTCTCCTCTCTCTCTCTCTCTCTCTCTCTCTCTCTCTTCTCTCTCTCTTCTCTCTTCTCTCTCTCTCTCTCTCTCTCTTTGTGTGTATGTGTGTGTGTGTGTGTGTGTGTGTGTGTGTGTGTCCCCATCCCCTATCTGTCTGTCTGACATAGATGTGGATTCCAACCACACTGATGTGCCACACTTTTTTTGTGGTGGTGGTGTAATGTGGTTAGTGTCAGGGATTAGAATGTTTCCTGACAGATCCTTTTTTCCCAGAACTCTTACACGACGCTTCTGGAACTGACTGTCTGTCTTTCTCTGGCACTAACAGACGGTGTGATGGACATGTTTTTTTCCTTCTGTCATGACAGGACTGTAGTGTGTGGGTTTTGGGTGTCTGTATGTGTGTGTGTGCCTGTGTGTCTGTGTCTGTGTGTGTGTCTGTGTGTGTCTGTGGTGTGTCTGTGTGTGTCTGTGTGTGTGTCTGTGTGTCTGTGTGTGTGTGTCTATGTGTGTGTGTGCCATTGCCTGACAAAAGGTGACAGTGAAGCCTTTCACTGGTATATTATTCTGCTTGTTATTGTTATACATGAACAATGTCTATGTTCATATAACGGGACGGGATAGCTCAGTGGTCAGAGCACTCGCTTTCCCCCAAGCTAAGGTTAAGCAGCGTCGAGCGTGGTTACCACTTGGATGGTTTGTCGCGTTCTTTGGCTTCAGTACAGTTCCCCCCAGTTCACCCAGCTGTAAATGGGTACCTGCTTCTTTAGGGTCAGGGAAGGTAAAGCAGCGAGGGAGAGGAGATGGGCGCCGCCCTCAATATGCTGGCCCCTGGAGAAGTTGAGGTCTCTGATGCCTCGCTCCCCTACGACCACATAGGCCATATGGGACACCTCATGCAAGGGGTCTACTCTCACGTGGGGATACCTGAAAGTCTGTTGGTATGGATGGAATCCCTATTTTTTGGAAATTCTGCGCCAGGATTTCCTCTTTTCTATCTCTCTCTTTGTTTTTCTGCTTCGTTTTAAAAAGAAAATCCTGTCACTACCTCCTTCCTGTCTGTTCCCCCAGAAAGACTGGAAAGATTTGTGTAGTGCAGTGTAGTGTAGTGTAGTTAATGTAGTTTAGTTAGTGTAGTGTAGTGTAGAGTAGTGTAGTTTAGTGTAGTGTAGTTTAGTGTAGTATAGTGTAGTGTATTGTTGTTTAGGATAGTGTAGTGTAGTGCAGAGCAGTGTAATGTGATGTAATGTAGAGTAGTGTAGTGTAGTGAAGTGTAGTGTAGAGCAGTCCAGTGCAGTGTAGTGTAGGGTTGGGTAGGGTAGTGTAGGGTAGTGTAGTGTAAGGTAGGGTAGGGTAAGGTGTGTTGTTTAGTGTAGTGTAGTGTAGTCCAATGCAGTGTACTGTACTATACAGTACTGTAGTTAAGTGTCAAGTCGTGCCGTGTCGTGTAGTGTAGTGTAGTGTAGTGTAATGCAGTGAAGTATTCTGTACTGTTTTTGTTCTGTACTGCATAACTCCAATAAACTCTCATGTATTTAACAGCAACGGAAAAAAAAGAGTAAAGATAAAGGTGTTTCCATAACCTATGATGTCATTACTAAGCGAAGCATCAGAGACCTCAACTTGTCTAGGGGCCAGCATATTGAGGGCGGCTCCCATCTCCTCTCCTTCGCTGCTTTACCTTCCCTGACCATAAAAAGAGCAGACAGACACAGATAGACAGAGAGACAGAGACAGAGAGAGAGACAGAGAAGCACAGATAGATAGATCATATATAAACAGCACCTATATGTCTCTCTGTCATGAGACATATAGATGCTTTTATTCTGTTCTTTTATTTCGAGGATAATGGAATAAGCACTTGTGTGTATGCAGTTTTGTAAATTTGGGCATCCGTCCCACCAGCACACAATGGCCTACTCTTCTGAAAAGCGAATCGGGTTTTAACGAGAGAGAGAGAGAGACAGAGACAGAGAAAGACAGAGAGAGACATAGAGAGAGAGAGAAAGAGAGACAGAAACAAAGACAAAGGCAAGATCAAAGACATAGAGAGAGACAGACACAGACACAGACAAACAGACAGTGACAGAGAAACAGACAAAGAAACAGAGGCAGACAGACAACTCTGTCCACTAAACTATCCCCTCCCCACCTCCACCCCCACCCCCACCCACCCTGAAAAAGACCCCTACGAAAACTTCCCTCACCACACTAAAAAAAAAGACTTAACCTTAATATTATGCCCCCTTTAAATACTGTACTCTAAAGATACTCTAATGCTATAGTATATGCCCTTCAAATATTGTACTCTAAAAATACTCTAATACAAAATTTATATGCCCCCTTCAAATACTGTACTCTAAAGATACTCTAATACTATATTTATACGCCTCTTTCAAACACTGTACTCTAAAAATTATCTAATACTGTATTTATATGCCCCCTTCAAATACTGTACTCTAATACTGTATCCATATGCCCTTTCAAACTCTGTACTCTAAAGATACGTTAATACTATAGTTATATGCCCCTCCAAATATTGTATTCTAAAGATACTTCAATACTATATTGATATGCTCCTTCAAACATTGCACTCTAAACATTCTCTGATACTATATGTATATGCCCTCTTCAAATACTGTATTCTAATACTATATGTATATGCCCCTTCAAACACTGTACTCTAAAGATGTATGTATGTATGTTTGTCAGTCGTGTCCGACGATGACCTCCAAAACAGCAGAGGAGGCATCTGCTGTTTTGGAAACTGGGCAGAAATTTGATTATAGTGGAGATGCCTTGCCCACAGTACATCCCCACTCTCTCGGCCAAGTGGGCATAAGGACAGTCAGCGTTGGAGATGTTCTCCAAAGGCCAACCAGCCCCCAGGGCTGCAGCACATAAGGACTGTGCGAATTAAGCCTGCTAGTCAGAGAGTCATAGTCGATCACTAAAGACTAAGCTGTAAAGTGGAATTCCATGAGTGGGAAAGCCACTGGTCATACAGCCTCTCACTTTGCTGTTGCCCCCAGCGTCAATGGTTTAATCAAGAACTGTGATAAAGCCCAGGCGCTGAAGGCTATATACTACTGTATATTTATATGCCACCTTCAAATTCTGTACTCTAATGATATTCTAATACTATATTTATATGCCCCTTCAAATACTGTAGTCCAAATATACTCTAATTCTATATTGATATGCTCTAAAGATACTCATACTAAATGTATATGCCCCCTTCAAACACTATACCCTAAAAATACTCTAGTACTATATTTATGAGCCCCCTTCAAACACTTTACTCTAAAGATTCTCTAATACTATATTTATACGCCCCTTTCAAACACTGTACTCTAATACTGTATCATATGCCCCTTTCAAACACTGTACTCTAAAGATACTTTAATACCATATTATATGCTCCTTCAAACAGTGTACTCTAAATATACTCTGATACTATATGATATGCCCCTGTTAAATACAGTACTCCAAATATACTCTAATACTATATTTCTAAGCCCCTTCAAATACTATACTCTAAATATACTTTAATACTATATTTCTACGCTCCCTTCAAATACTGTACTCCAAATATACTCTAATTGTATATTTATATGCCCCCTTCAAATACTGTACTCTAATACTGTAATTTTATGCCCTTTCAAACACTGTACTCTAAAAATTCTCTAATACTATATTTATATGCCCCCTTCAAATACTGTATTCTTATACTATCTTTATACGCCCCCTTCAAACACTGCACTCTAATACTGTATTATATGCCCCCTTCAAACACTTTACTCTACAGATACTATATTATATGTTCCCTTCAAACACTGTACTCTAAAGATACTCTAATACTGTAATTCTATTCCCCTTCTAACACCCAGGACAGACAGGAGTGGAAGCGCTTTGTTGCTGCCCTACACACCACTGGGTGTAAGGGTTGATGATGATGACGACGATGATGACGACGATGACGATGATGATGATGATGATGATGATGATGATGACGACGACGACGACGACCAAACACTGTACTCTAAAGACACTCTTAACACTCCATTCTTACACGCCCTCCCCTTTTCTCCTCCCAAAAAACAAAGGTACTCTCCGATCGGCATCACCTTTCTGATCGCGGGCAAGATCGTGGAGATGGAGGACTTCAGCGTGCTTCTGGGGCAAGTGGGCTTCTACTTCATCACCGTCCTCATCGGCCTCTTCATCCACGGGTCCCTGGTGCTCCCGGGGCTGTACTTCCTGGCTGTCCGAAAGAACCCTTACCGCTTCATTGCCGGCATTTCCCAGGCCATGGCCACAGCCTTTGGCACCTCCTCCAGGTAGGATTGTCAGCCTCTTCTTCCTCCTCTGTGTGGATCGAGGGGGGAGGGGGGTTAAAGGTAAACGAACGCGTCTGTTTAGACAGTGAAAAAGTATTGTACGAGCTGTATTTAAAAAAAGAAAATAAGAAAAAGATGCCAGTATTTTTTCACCAGTTTTTTTTAAATGTGTGCGTCTGTTTAGACAGTGAAAAAGTATTGTACGCCCTGTTAAAAAAGAAAAATGAAAGGAAAAGATGCTAGTATTTTTTCACGATTTTTTAAATGTTTTTTTTACTTACTTGCTTTCTAGCTAAACTCTATTTTATGTATCGTTGTATTTCATGCTTTATCGCGTAGAGCCATTCCCCCCTTCACACACACACACAAGACACACACACCACACACACACACACACACACACACACACAAATAAACACTTTGTTTCACATGTGTACAAACAAACAAAATTTACACGCTCACCAAAATCACCTAACCTTTACAGGAAACAAATGCATCTATCACACACACACACACACACACACACACACACTCACACACACACACACACACACACACACACACACGCATACACACGCACATACGCACCCCCCCCCCCCCCCCCCCCCCCCCACACACACACACACACTCACCTAAGTTTGACACGAAACAAACAAAAAACAACCAACCTTACACGCACTCTGACGTCATTGCATGCTGTCGTTGGTGGCAATGATGTGATAATTATGATGTCACCAGTTCAGTTACGATGCTGATGACCTAAAACTTACCTAACCTTGACAACAAACAAACAAACACACAAAACAAAACCAAAACTAAAACCAATCTTACACGCACTCTGACGTCTTTACTGACTTTTGGTGGCTGTGATGATGATGATGATGATGATGATGACGACGACAACGACGACAACAACGACGACAACGATGACGACGACGACGACTACAACGCCGCCGACGACGACTGCGACGACGACGATGTCCTAACGATGATGATGTCCTAACGATGATGCCACCAGTTCGGCCACCATGCCGGTGACCTTAAAGTGTTTGGAGCACAACAACCACGTGGACCCCAGGGTGAGCAGCTTTGTGATTCCCGTGGGAGCCACCATCAACATGGATGGCACAGCGCTGTACGAGGCGGTGGCGGCCCTGTTCATTGCCCAGGTCAACGACATGTCCATGGACATGGGAAAGATCATCACCATCAGGTACCACCCCCAGCTTGTTGTCACTCTCTCTCTCTCTCTCTCTCTCTCTCTCTCTCTCTCTCTCTCTCTCTCTCTCTCTCTCTCTCTCTCTCTCTCTCTCTCTCTCTCTCTCTCTCTCTCCTCTCTCTCTCTCTCTCTCTCTCTCTGTCTGTCTGTCTGTCTGTCTGTCTGTCTGTCTTCTCTCTCTCTCTCTCTCTCTCTCTCTCTCTCTCTCTCTCTCTCTCTCTCTCTCTCTACTCTCTCTCTCTCTCTCTTCTCTCTCTCTCTTTCTTTCGTGTCGTGTGTTTTCTGTTCTCTCTGGCTCTGTCTTTGTGTGTGTGTGTGTGTGTGTGTGTGTGTGTGTGTGTGTGTGTGCGTGTGTATGTGTATGTTTGTCTGTCTCTGTCTCTCTGGCTTTCTATGTGTGTGTGTGTGTGTGTGTGTGTGTATGTATGTGTGTGTCTGTCTCTGTCTCTTTTTCTTTCTTTCGGGCGTGTGTTTTCTGTTCTCTCTGTCTCTGTCTTTTGTTTTTTAAAATTCTTTTATATCGAGGATAATGGAATAAGCACTCATATGCATTTTTTACATCCAGTCCCCGTGTGTATGCAGTTTTGTCCATTTTGTCATCTGTTCCCACCGGCACACAATGGCCTGCTCTTTCGAAAAACGGAACAGGATTTAACGTGTGCGCAAGATGTTCTGCATGCGTTCGCACACGGGGCCTCGGTTTATAGTCTCATCCGAAAGACTTTCTTTGTGTGTGTGTGTGTGTGTGTGTGTGTGTGTGTGTGTGTGTGTGTGTGTGTGTGTGTGTGTGTGTGTGTGTGTGCCTGTCTCTGTCTCTCTGTCTATCTGTCTTTCTGTGTGTGTGTCTCTGTTACTCTGTCTTTCTGTGTGTGTCTCTCTATCTATGTCTCTGTCTCTCTGTCTCTCTGTCTTTCTCTGTGTGTGTGTGTGTGTCTTTCTGTCTTTCTGTCTGTCTGTCTGTCTGTCTTTGTTTTGCTTGTTTCTTTTTTCATTTTTTCTTTCATTTTTTTCTTTATTTCTTTCTTTGTTTCTGAATTTCTTTATTTCTTTGTTTCTGCATTTCTTTAGTTCTGTATTTCTTTCTTTCTTTCTACATGTCTGTTTATCTGTCTTTCTTTCTTGTTTGCTTTCTGTCTGTCTATCTGTCTGTCTTTCTTGCTTGCTTGCTTTCTGTCTGTCTGTGTTTCTTTCTTGCTTGCTTTCTGTCTGTCTGTCTTTCTTTCTTGCTTGCTTTCTGTTTTTTCTTCTGTCTTTTTTCTTTCTTTGTTTTTGTATTTTTTCTTTCTTTCTTTCTACATGTCTGTCTGTCTGTCTGTCTTTCTTTCTTATGTATATCTGTCTGTCTATCTGTCTGTCTTTATTTCTGTTTTTCTGTCTTTCGCTTTTGTTATGGTTTGTTTTTGGCTTGGTTTTCATTTGTGTTGGTTTGGTTTAGTTTGGTTTTGGTTTTGGTTTGGTGGTATTTTGATTGGTTTGGGTTTGGGAGTGGTTTTGTTGGTTTGGGTTTGGGAGTTGGGGTTGGGGTTGGGTTGGTTTGGGTTGGTTTTGGTTCGTTGGGTTAGTTGGTTGGGTTGGGTTGGGTTTGGGGTTTGGTTTGGGGTTGAGGTTGGGGTTATTTTGGGTTGGTTTGGGTTTGGGGTTGGGGGTGGGGTTGGTTTGGGTTGGTTTGGGGTTGGGGTTGGTGTTTGGGGTTTGGGGTTTGGGGTTTGGGTTGGGGTTGAGGATGGTTTGGGTTGGTTTGGTTACTTTGGGTTGGTTTGGGTTGGCTTTGCTTGATTTAGTTTGGTTTGGGTTAGCTGGTTGTCTGTCTGTTTCTTTGTTTGTTTCGCTATGTCTGTCCAGGTAGAGTGTATCTTTCTCTGTGTGTGTAGCCTGGTGGTTAGAATGTTCTGCTCGCGATCTGACGGCCCGGGTTCGAGCCACCGCCAAGACGTCTGTCTGTCAGGATTTTCCCCCTGGAGTTAACATCAGTACTGACCTCCACTTCCCTGAAACTACTTCCAATGAGACTGTAACCTGAGGCCCTGTGTGCGAACGCATGAAGAATATCTTCTGCACACGTTAAAACCTGTTCCACTTTTCGGAAGAGTAAGGCCATTGTGTGCCGGTGGGAACGGGTGACAGCATTTACAGAATAGCATGCATATGAGAACTGGGTATAAAAACAGACATTAGTGTTTATTTTTATTATTTGTCTGTCTGTTTGTGGGTCTGATTCGTGCTTTGGTGTGTCTGTCTGTTGGTGTGTCTGTATGACTCTTTCTAGGTATTACAGTTGTGTTCCTGTGTGTTGGTTCGTCTGTCTGTCTGTCTGCTTCTCTGTGTGTGTTTTGCAGGTTTGTTTGCCTGTCTGTTTGTGTGTCTGCCTGCTTCTTTCTAAGCATTACATGTCTGTGTGTGTCTGTCTGTTCGTATGTCTGTTCCTTCTTTGTAGGCATTGCAAGTCTGTCTGTCTGTTGGTATGTCTGTCTGTTTCTTTTCTTTCTATGCATTACAGTTCTGTGTATGTGTGTGTGTGTGCGTGTGTGTGTGTGTGTGTGTGTGTGTGTGTGTGTGTGTGCGTGCGTGTGTGTCCTCTCTTTCTATGCACTGCAGTTCTTTCTGTCTGCATGTATGTCTGTCTCCTCTCTTTCTATGCATTGCAGTTCTGTCTGTCTGTCTGTCTGTCTGTTTCCTCTCTTTCTATGCATTGCAGTTCTGTCTGTCTGTTTGTATGTCTGTCTCCTCTCTTTCTATGCATTGCAGTTCTGTTTGTCTGTGTGTATGTCTGTCTCCTCTCTATCCATGCATTGCAGTTCTGTCTGTCTGTGTGTATGTCTGTCTCCTCTCTATCCATGCATTACAGTTCTGTCTGTCTGTGTGTATGTCTGTCTCCTCTCTTTCTATGCATTGCAGGTCTGTCTGTCTGTATGTAAGTCTGGCTGCGTCTTTCTAAGTATTGCATGTCTTTTTGCTTGTCTGCTTGTACGTCTGTTTGCTCCTTTACAGGTATTGCAGTTTTGTGTCCGTTTGTTCGCGTGTCTGTCTGCGTGTCTATTCTAGGTATATTACATGTGCGTCTGTTTGTTTGTATGGCTGTCGGGGTGCTAGTCTACTTGTCCTCACGGGTAAAAGCAAACCTTGTCAGTTTTGGGGCTCGCTGCTTTTCTTTTTAATAACTCAAATGTGTAACATATCCTTAAAATGGGCCTCTTGTCACTGTCTCGATTTTTCAGTGCATGACCTCCTCATCCTTTGCTCGGCCCCTTGGGCTTATGGGTTGATATCTCAGTATCAGGACTTATCATACCTAACAGGGCCTCAGTAGCTGTTGTTCTATAAGCATTCATCCTAAGCAGGGCCTCTATGGTCAATATAGTTTTGGTTAAATCGTATATTAAAGAAAAATTCATACTTGATTTGTTAAGTTCATCCCTAACAGGGCCTCTACATCAGTGTGTATGGGGCTTTTACTATGTGTCAACGTTCATCCTTTACAGGGCCTCTGAATCAGTGCACTGAACTTTCTGTATTTGAACTTTTTTAATATTCTGACAGGGTCTCTCGCAAGTCCCCAGTCCTGCTTTTTCTCTGTGACAACTTGTATCCCTGTTAGGGCCTCTGTGTTCAGTATATTGATTTTTTGTCTCTGTGTGTTTGGGTGAAACTTTATCCCTGACAGTGCCTCTGCGGGTTTGCTGGCTACAATCAGTACACTTTGAATTCAGATTTAATTCCATCAATTAGAAGTCAGCCTCTGCTGACATCTGCACCTAAAACAATCTATTTTCTTTCATTCTTCGGCTAGAGCTCCGAGGTTCACCAATGGTGAGATTTTGCGTAGGTGACCATTTTTGCCCCATCCCCGAATTTAGAATGCAGCTACCTTAAATGTGATTTTAAAGAAGAAAAGAAAACGGCCGCATAGGTAAAAATATCACCATTAGTGAATTTTGGAATTTCTAGCCGAGGAACAATTTAAAAAAGATATTGCAGTGAATGTAAAATCATGATTGATGACTCTGTTTAGTTTAACAGCCCTTCACACACAGAGACAGACAGAGAGAGACAGAGATAGAGACAGAGAGAGAAAGAGAGACAGAGAGACAGAGAGAGACAGAGATAGACAGAGACAGAGAGAGAAAGAGAGACAGAAAGACAGACAGAGAGAGACTGATTGATTGATTGATTGATTCAATTTTATTTTCAAAAGGTGAAGGAATAAACATGACTCTTGCTTTTTTTCCATCCAGCCGTCTATAACAGTACAACTAGCGAACGCAAATTAATAACAAAGAAAATTGAAAAATCCAAAGCTTACTGAGAAGAGAGGGAGTGTGTGTGTGTGTGTGTGTGTGTGTGTGTGTGTGTGTGTGTGTGTGTGTGTGTCTGTGTGTCTGTCTGTCTGTCTGTCTGTGTCCTTGCGTCTATGTGTCTGTGTATCTGTGTGACTTGACAGACGTCCTTATTAGTAAAATCTCACGTCATCTTTCAAACAACCTTGACCTCAATACTCATACAATAATTATCAGTTGGGGTGGGGGGGGGTTTCGCACAGCGTCCCCGTCCTCATTTCAAATGCTAGTTGTAGAAATCCTAGATCCTAATTATGATGTCCACGCAAGTCTTGCTAGTTCCCCCTCAACTTGCTATACAGTGTGACCAGAATCTATTTTAGAAGAACAAAATTATCTAGCTGTATGTATGTTTGTCCGTCGTGTCCGACGATGACCTCCAAAACAGCAGAGGAGGCAGCTGCTGTTTTGGAAATTGGGCAGAAATTGGATTATAGTGGAGATGCCTTGCCCACAGAACATCTCCACTCTCTCAGCCAAGTGAACATAAGGACAGTCAGCGTTGGAGATGTTCTCCAAAGGCCAACAAGCCCCCAGGGCTGCAGCATAAGGACTGTGCGAGTCAAGCCTCCTAGTCAGAGTCATAGTCGATCACTAAAGACTAAGCTGTAAAGTGGAATTCCATGAGTGGGAAAGCCATTGGTCATACAGCCTCTCACTTTGATGTTGCCCCCAGAGTCAATGGTTTAATCAAGAACTGTGATAAAGCCCAGCCGCTGACGGAACAATACTATCTAGCAGTAGCTCAGTGGTCGGAGCACTCGCTTTCTGCCAACTATGGTTAAGCAGCATCGAGCGTGGTTACCACTTGGATGGATGACCGTTTACGCGCCTTGACTTCAGTACAGTTCCCCCAGTTCACCCAGCTTTAAACGGGTACCTGCCCTCTTTAGGGGCAGGGAAGGTAAAGCAGCGAGGGAGAGGAGATGGGCGCCGCCCTCAATATCCTGGCCCCCTAGAGAAGCTGAGGTTTCTGACGCTTCGCTCCCCTACGACCACATAGGTTATGGGACACCTTTACCCTTATAGCTCTTCTTGTGGATTTTCCACGACATGCAAGGTTTTGACTGTCTCCTGTTCTCTTGTGCTTTCAGGGAGATGAGTGCTATGACTGGTATTCAGCCAGACTTTCTGAACGACTCCAGTATTAGACTTTCACATGTCAGCGAGTGCATGAATGAAATTACTGTTCAAAACTGCTGTGGCTGTCAGTGATAAGGTGGGTCAGTGGTCTAGAGGTAACGCGTCTGCCTAGAAAGCGAAAATTCCAGGTCGGAAGTGTGCGGTGGCTTGATTCTCGTATAGGCCCGAAAATCCCAACCCCTCATCCATTACACCATGAGTGTTTGTCTGGGTGCTAGTCTTTCGGATGAGGTAATACACCGAGGTTCTGTGTGTTACACATAACTATTCAGCGCACGTAAAAAAATCCCAGGCAACAAGAAAGTTGTCTCTGGCAAAACTCTGTAGAAAAAGTCACCCTAAGATGGAAACAAGTACAGTTGCAGACAGGAAAAAAAAGTGGCGCTGCTCTTGTGGCGACGCACTCCCTGGGGAGAGCAGCCCGAATTTCACGCATAGAACTCTGCCATGACTAAAAGTGGTATAAAATATAAACACACACACACACACATACACACAACACACACACACACACACACACACACACACAACCACACACACACAACACACACACACACCACACACACACACACACAAACACACACACAACACACACACACACACACACATACCAAGTTTATCTCCTTTCCTCTCACATGGCACATACCCCCCCCCCCCCCCCCCCCCCCCCCCCCCCCCCCCCCCCGCAACTTCACCCCTATCCCCCCCCCCCCCCCACACACACACACACACACACCTCTCCTCCCTAAACCTGATTTTGGAACAGATGAAAGAAATGACGGAACATGGAGATCGGTCGGAACCGGAAGTGACGCGATGCGCACAAAAGGTCGCAGTACTATACATACAGGAAGAGGGGCGTGGAGGGAGGGAGGGAGAGAGGGGATGAACAAGGCTTCTGCTTGGCTGAGCTGTCCTTTTTCCTTGTCCTTTTTCCTTGTCCTGTAACTGTCCTTGTGTCTGCCCGGTAATAAGGTTAGGGCCACAGCAGCTGTTCAAAGTTTTCTTTTGCTGATTTTCTTCTTCTTCTTCTTCTTCTTCTTCTCTGTGTGTGTGTGTGTGTGTGTGTGTGTGTGTGTGTGTGTGTGTGTGTGTGTGTGTGTGTGTGTGTGTGTGTGTATGTGTCACACTATGTGTGTCTTCTCTCTCTCTGTCTGTATGTACATATGGCTGTTTAACGGTTTGTCTGGGGGGTTTTTGTCTGTCTCTGTCACTGTTTAAATCTCTGTCGCTGTGGCTGTCTGTCGTTTCTGTCTCTGTCTCTCTGTCTCTTGTCTCACTCTGTTTCTGTCTCTGTCCTCTGTCTTGTTCTCTGTCTGTCTCTTTGTCTGTCTCTCTGTCTCTCGCTCTCTGTCTGTTCTGTTGTTGTTTCTGTGTGTGTGTGTGTGTCTCTCTCACTCCTCCCCCCTCCCTCCTCTATCTATCTATCTATCTATCTATCATCCTATCGTTATCTATCTATCCCTATCCATCATCTATTTATCTATTTACCTCTATCTATCTTTCTATCTATCTATCTATCTATCTATCTATCTATCTATCTATCTATCTATCTATCTATCTACCCCTATATGTATCTATCTATCGCTATCTATCTATCCATCTATTTATTTATTTATCTATCTATCCATCTATCTATATATCTATATATCTATCTATCTATCTATCTATCTATCTATCCCTACCTCTATCTATCTATCGCTATCTATCTATATATCTATCTATATATCTATTTATATATATATATATGCTCTTCTGTCTGTCTTCTGTCTGTCTCTCTCTCTCTGTGTATGCATCTCTCATTCTCTCTCTGTATGTCTCTCTCTCTCTCTCTCTCTCTCTCTCTCTCTCTCTCTCTCTCTCTCTCTCTCTTTCTTTCTTCTGCCTGTATCTCTCTCTCTCTCTCTCTCTCTCTCTCTCTCTCTCTCTCTCTCTCTCTCTCTCTCTCGCTCTCTCTCTGTCCATGCCATCATCAGTTTTGTAAAGCTGACATCCCTTTCCTTTCTCACCGTAACTTTTTTGTTGTTGGTTAAAACACCTTGTGTTTCTGAGTTTTTCGGTTTCCACTTTTCTTATCATCACACACGTTCTAATCATTCCTCGCTTCTGCAAGAATCAGAGGAAGCAGAAGAAGAAGAAAAGACGTGCGTGGATTCCTTATTAGATTTTAGACAGGCTCTTTGATTATTGGCATCGCTTCCTTCTCCTTCCCTCTCTCCCCCCTCACTCCACCCCATTACCCCCCCCCCCCCTTCCCCCTCCAATGAAAAGAAGATACAATAAGCATGTGAACAACGATAGAGCATTAGTGTGATTTTGATCTTTTTTTGTTGTTGTTGTTGCTGCTTATTGTTGGTGTTGTTTCTGTTATTATTATTGGTGGTGGTGGTGGTGGTGGCGGAAGAGGTGGTGTTATTTTGTTGTTGTTGTTGTTTCTAGCTGTTTCTGTTATGATTGCTTTTGGTGTTGAGGTGGTGGCGGTGGTAGTAGTGGTGGTTGTGGTGGGGGGTGTTTCTTTTTTTGTTGTTTTTTGCTGTTTCTGTTATATTTGTTCTTGTTGTTGCTGGTAGTGTGGTGGTGGTGGTGGTGTGGCGGTGAAAGTAGTGGTGGTGGTGGTGGTATTTCTTTGTTGTTGTTATTTTCGCTGTTTCTGTTATCATTGTTGTTGTTGCTGATGGTGGTGGTGAAGGTGGTGGTGGTGATGGAAAAGTGTGTGTTTCTTTGTTGTTGTTGGTGTTTTTGCTTTTTCTATTATCACTGTTGTTGCTACTGCTGCTGATGGTGGTGGTGGTGATGGTGGTGGTGCTTGCATTCAACCTATTCTTACACAGTCATGCAACCAATGACAAACGATCAATAGTTTAAACAAACAGATATTACAAACATGTACGCTGCAGACCAAATCTATGAAACAAAAATTACGACAGTCGAAACCAGTTATTCACACACGTACACACACACACACACACACACACACACACACACACAACACACACACACACACACACACACACAACACATCACATTAAAACTACATGCACAATGCACACATCACACACACACACAACACACACCACACACACTCACGTAATGTAAAAGACGTTAAATTAAAGAACAAGAACACACACACAACACCACACCACAACACACACTCACATACAACACTACACTCAGTAATGTGAAAAGACGTTAAATTAAATAACAAGAACACACACACACACACACACACACACACACCACACACACACACACACACACACACACATCACACAACACACATACACACTCACACTCAGAAATGTGAAAAGACGTTAATTAAATAACAAGAACACACACACACACACTCACACACCACAAACACATACACACTCACACTCACGAAATTTGAAAAGACGTTAAATTAAGGAACAACACACACAGCAAACACACACACAACACACACACACACACACACATCACACACACACACACACACACACACACACACAACATACACACACATTGCTCCAGTGGAAACAGATGACAAAATTTACAAACCGCATCATACACGGGGACTAGTACAACAAGCACATGATGCTTATTCATTATCTCGATATAAAAATAAATAATGAATAAACACACGCACACACACACACACACACACACACACACACAACACACACACACACACACACCACACACACACACACACACACACCACACACACACACTAACACACACACACTCACTAATGTGAGATCGTTCAATGTAAGAACAGATACTTGTCGACACCCCACCATACACACACACACGTGCACACAACAACTCATAGCAGCACACACACAACACACACACCGACCACAATCACACACACACACACACTCCACCTTCACTCACATATACACAGCACAAACACGACTACATCACACACACACACACACCACATAATACACAAACCACACATTTCTGGAGGATGGATCTGTATGTGTTGACAGTGTTGTCAAGTCCCCTTACACATAGAGCGTGGCGAATCTATGAGGCAGGGCAGGCACCTACCAGTGGCCTCGCGGGAGCCCTATCACCACAACAAAGGCTTCCACCTTTCCTGCCATTCAGTCCTTTTATCGGGATTAGCTTTTTTTTTCTTTTTCATCTGGCATCAATAATACATCAACCAGACATTCTGAAGGGCTGGAGTATGGGACTTTCACATGTCAGAATACACATTAGATTAATTATGTGCGTTAAGAGCGATGCACTCGAGATCTGCTGACCCGGGTTCCAATCTCGTTCAAGAGGAATTTTTTGGTTTTTTCCTCTGGAGTTAACATCAGTGCCGACTCCACTCTCCCCAAAAGTCTTTCGGATGAGACTGTAAACCGAGGTCCCTGTGTGCGAACGCGCGCAGAACGTTTTGCGCACACGTGAAAAACCCCGTTCCGCTTTTTGGAAGAGTAGGCCATTGTGTGCTGGGTGGGAACGGATGACAAAATTGACAAAACTGCATACACACGGGGACTGGTTGTAAAAAAAAAAAAGCTACATGACTTCTTATTCCATTATCCTCGAAATAAAATAAGAAATGAATGGATAAATAAATAAATGAAACAAGTATTGTGTTCAACTGTGGGAAGGAGACAATATCAAAAGAAAGAAACGAGAAATGTCAATACATGCAACAATGCCAACAATGCCAGAAATGCCTAAACATCCAACACGGAAACTTAGAGACAAGCAGTCCCCAACACAATGATGCATGTTTTCTTTCGTCCTTGGCTAAGAGCTCTTACGTTTACCAACAGTGAGCTTTTAGGGTTGTCATTTTTTACCTCATCAATAAGTAACTCTATTCCGACGTTGGGGATGGTAGGACACCTGTGCGCATTCGTTTTTGAAAAATATTTAATGTATAGAAAATTTAGTGATTTTTCTGAGCATAGTAATGGACTCGTTCAATTGAGTTGTGACCTAGTTTAGTAGGGAACAACATTCGTTTGCTGGTGAAAATTGGATTGCAGATTTTATAGAAAATACATACAAAATATATAATGTTGTTATTAATAAATACACAGACTTGTATATTGATAGACAAAACTCTTAAAGACAAAGTCAGTTTGGAGAAGAAAAAAAAGCATAAATACTCTACGACTTGTCAGTTAAAAAAAAAGTAAAGGTGTCCCATAACTTAAAAGGTCGTAGGACAGCGAGGCGTCAGAGACCTCAACATCTCTAGGGCCAGCATATTGAGGGCGGCGCCCATCTCCTCTCCCTCGCTGCTTTACTTTCCCTGACCCTAAAAGTGGGCAGGTACCCATTTTCAGCTGGGTGAACTGGGGGGACTGTACTGAAGCCAAGACGCGCAAACAGTCACCCATCCAAGTGGTAACCACGCTCAATGCTGCTTAACATTAGCTGGGGGGAAAGCGAGTGTTCTGACCACTGAGCTATCCTGTCCCCTGATTTCTCAGTACAGGCAAAGTATTTGAATATGCAGAAACCACGTAAATGCAGAAACTAAAGAAGAAACAAGCAGATGCGGTTCACGATTCTCCAAGTTTCACTCGCATTATACAGCCCCCCTGCCCTCCACCCAACCCCCCAAAACCACCCTTACCCCCACCAAGCCTCAAAGCTGTTTAAAATGGATGAAGCGAGAACAAGAAGAGAGGAGAAGAAAAATGGAGTTCTTTCACATACGGAAGTGACGTGTCGGCACAAAAGGTCACTGTCCTGCGCACAGAGACAGAGAGCTAGAGAAAGAGAGAGGGGAGGGAGAGAGAGAGAGGGGAAGAGGAAGAGAGAAGAGAGAGAAAGAGAGAGAGAGAAAGGAGAGAAAGAGGGAGAGAGAGGAGGGGGGGGAGAGGGGAGAGAGATGCTGCAGTGATGTGTTTTTTTAATTTTTTTCCCTTTTATTTCGGGGAATAACGGAATAGGCACTCATGTGCTGGTTCTTTTCATTTAGTCCCCGTGTGTATGCAGTTTTGTCAATCTCGTCATCCGTTCCCACCCGGCACACAATGGCCTACTCTTCCGAAAAGCGGAACGGGTTTAACGTGTGCGCAAGATGTTCTGTGTGCGTTCGCACACGGGACCTCGATTTATAGGAGAGAGTCAGAGACAGAGAGACAGAGAGAGGCAGAATGAGACAGAGAGACAAAGAAAGAGAAACAGACAGATAAAGAGACTAAGACAGAGAGAGGCAGAGAAACAGAGAGACATAGACAGAGAGACAGAGAGAGACAGAGAAAGACAGAGAAACAGAGAGAGAGGATACAAGACGTCCCTTTTGGATGCTCTCTCCTCTAGCTCTTTTCTGTCCTCTTCTCTGTCCTTCCTCTGTCCTTCCTCTGTCCTTCCACTGTCCTTTCCTCTGTCCTCTTCTCTGTCCTTCCTCTGTCCTTCCTCTGTCCTCTTCTCTGTCCTTCCTCTGCCCTTCCCTTGTTCTTTCTCTGCCCTTCCCTCTGTCCTTCCTCTGTCCTTCCTCTGTCCTTCCTCTGTCTTCTCGCCCTTCCTCTGCCCTTTCCCTCTGTCCTCTTCTCTGTCCTTCCTCTGCCCTTTCCCTCTGTCTCTTCTCTGTCCTTCCTTGTCCTTCCTCTGTTCTTTCCTCTGTCCTTCCTCTGTCCTTCCTTGTCCTTCCTCTGTCCTTCCTCTGTCCTTCTCTGTCCTTCTCTGTCCTTCTCTGTCCTCTTCTCTGTCCTTCCTCTGTCCTTCCTCTGTCCTTCCTCTGTCCTTCCTCTGTCCTCTTCTCTGCCCTTTCCCTCTGTCCTTCCTCTGTTCTTTCCCTCTGTCCTTCCTCTGTCCTTTCCTCTGTCCTTCCTCTGTTCTTTCTCTGTCCTTCCTCTGTCCTTCCTTGTCCTTCCTCTGTCCTTCCTCTGTCTTTCCTCTGTTCTCTTATCTGTCCTTTTCTCTGTCTCTTCTCTGTTTCTCTGTCCTTTCCTCTGTCTTCTTCTCTGTCCTTCCTCTGTCCTTTTATCTATCCTTTTCTTTATCTTTTCCTCTTCTCTGTCCTTCTCTCTGTCTTTTTTCTCTGTCCTCTTCTCTTTTATGTTTTCTATGCTTTTCTCTTTTCATATTCTCTGTCCTTTCCTCTGTCCTTCCTCTGTCCTTTTCCTCTGTCCTTTCCTCTGTCCTTTCTCTGTCCTTTTTCTGTTTTTTATGTCTTTTTTCTGTTTTCTTTCCTGTCATTTTCTCTGTCCTTTTAGCTTTTCCTTTTCTTTTCTCTGTCCTTTATTTGTCATTCTCTTGTCATCTTCTCTGTCCTCTTTTTCTCTGTCCTTTTCTTTGTCCTTTCCTCTGTCTTTTCTCTGTCCTCTCACTGTCATTCTCTCTGTCCTCTTTTCTGACCTGTTCTCTGTCCTTTTCTCTGTTTTCTTCTCTGTCTTTTCCTTGCCGGCTTGCTAATGGAGTTAAGGCCACAGCAACTGTTCTGAGGTGTTTTTTCTGGCACTAGGTCTCTCCGTGTCACGCTACAGCTTTTGTCTTCTTGTTGTTGTTGTTGTGGTGGTGGTGGTGGTGTTGGTGTCAGTGTTGTTGTTGTGTTGTTGCTGTTCTTCTTCTTCTTGGAGTTGTTGGGGTTTTTTTTTTGCTGTTGTTCTTACGCAATTCTTCTTTGCAATTCTTCGCAAAATCTTCTCTTCTTCTTTCTTCTTCTTCTTTTCGCAATTTTCTTTTCGCAATTCTTCTTCTTCGCAATTCTTTTCTTTTCTTTTCTTCTTCTTCTCTTCTTCTTCTCATTCTTCTCTTCTTCTTCTTCTTCTTCTTCTTCTTCTTCTTCTTCGCAATTCTTCTTCTTCTTCTTCTTCTTCTTCTTCTTCTTCTTCTTCTTCTTCTTCTTCTTCTTCTTCTTCTTCTTCTTCTTCTTCTTCTTCTTCTTCTTCTTCTTCTTCGCAATTCTTCTTCTTCTTCGCATTCTTCTTCTTTCGCAAATCTTCTTCTTCGCAATTCTTCTTCTTGCAATTCTTCTTCTTCGCAATTCTTCTTCGCAATTCTTCTTCGCAATTCTTCTTTGCAATTCTTCTTCTTCGCAATTCTTCTTTTTCTTTGCAAATCTTCTTCTTCGCAATTCTTCTTCCTCGTCTTCTTCTTCTTCGCAATTCTTCTTCTTCTTCGCATTTATTTGCATTCGCATTTTTTCACAATTCTTCTTCTTCTGTGTTCTGTGTCTCTGTCAGTCTTTTCCCCTCCTTCCATCTCTGTCTGTCATTCTGTCAGTGTCTGTCTCGGTTTTTCTCCCTTCCCCTCGCTGTGTCAGTGTTACTGTTTGTCTGTCTCCCTATCTCTCAATCAGTGTTTTATACCTCTGTGGATATCTTTCTGTACCTCTGTCTATTTGTCTGCCTGTCTGTTTTCTCTCTGTCTGTCTGTTTGTCTGCTGTCTTTCTGTTTTCTCTGTTTCTCTATCTATCTATCTATCTATCTATCTATCTATCTATCTATCTATCTATCTATCTATCTAATCTATCTATCTATCTATCTATCTATCTATCTGTCTGTCTGTCTGTCCTGTCTGTCTGTCTGTCTGTCTGTCTGCCTGTCTGTCTATCTGTCTGTCTGTCTGACAGTTTTCTCTGTATGTCTGTCTGTCACCTCTCTCTCTCACCTCTGTTTCTCTCTCTCTTTCTCTCTCCCTCTCCCTCTCTCCCTCTCTCCCTCTCTCTCCTCTCTCTCTCTCTCCTCCTCCTCTCTTCTCCCACTCTGTGTGATTGTGTGAGTGTCTCTCTCTCTCTCTCTTCCTCACTCTCTCTCCCTCTCTCCACCCAAAAAACGAAATTCCTGATATTCGCTATCCTTTCTTCCTCACCCTAACTTACTTTTGTTTTGTTTTATCCCTTGTGTTCATGGTCATCAAGCCAAGGTGTTATTTTCTTTCCTTTTCGTTCATCCTGGTCATCGCACATTGCCGTTACTCACTTGGGCCATAGCAGAAGGAAATAATTTGTAAAAAGTGGATTGTTTATTAGATTTTGGACAGGGTCTTTGATTACAGGCATTACTATCCCTTTCCCCCCACCCCCTTCCAAAAAGTGCAGGAATAATAAGCAGGTACGTCTGTTCCTTATCACGTGCTTGTGTGTTTCTGATCATTTTTCTATGTTGTTAAAATTTAATTCCTTCTCTAGTCTGTGTGCTTTCACATTACTGATGTCTACGCTTACTGTTGTTGTTGTTTCTTATGACCATCGTTTCGATTTACGTTTTGAATACTTTTGTATAATCCCGAGGACAGGGATAGCTCAGTGGTCAGAGCACTCGCTATCTCCCCAGCTAAGGTTAAGCAGCATCGAACATGGTTACCACTTGGATGGGTGACCATTTCAGAGTGCGCCTTGGCTTCAGTACAGTCCTCCCAGTTCACCCAGCTGTAAATGGGTACCTGTCTCTTTAGGGTCAGGGAAGGTAAAGCAGCGAGGGAGAGGAGATGGGCGCCGCCCTCAATATGCTGGCCCCTAGAGAAGTTGAGATCTCTGACGCCTCGCTCCCCTACGACCACATTGTTGAAGGACACCTTTACCCTTTAACTGTTATAATCTTTAAGGTGGGGGGAGGAGCTAAGTTTAGCACTGCATTCACGATTTGTTGACCCACTTTCAAGTCCAGGTTTCTGACTCCACCCAGACACACTTTTCTAGGGAATTTTCCCCTTTATGTTCATATCACTGCTGACTCTATTCCCCCAAAAAATCCAGATGAGACTATAAACCCAGGACCCTATGTACAAACACACGCATAACATCTAACTCACATATTAAAACTCGTTTTGCTTTTCAGAAGGGTAGGCCATTCATACTGGTAATAAGGGACGACCGGAAGAAAAAGAGAGTAAAAAGTGCATGCACAGTCATTTCCTTTTCAGCCATCATCCCCGAAGACGGGATACAGCTTCCTTAACGGTTGGCCCAAAAGGCCACATATGCAGAAATCTTACCATTGGTGAACCCCTTGCCATGGTCTTTGGGGACAGGATAGCCTAGTGGTTGGAGCATTGCACTCGCAATAATAATAATAAAAATAATATATGGAATTTATATAGCGCTGAATCTTGTAAAAAAACAAACAAATCAAAGCGCTTGCACTTAATCATTTACAGGCATGCAACTCTCCTTAAACATAATGAGCAACAGATTTCAAATCCATGCGCACGCACTACGCATGCACACGCACGCACACACACACACACACACACACACACACACACGGAACAACACTTAGAAGGTGAAAGATGCTGTTGAAAATTAGGGACAGATATGTGGGGGGAAAGTCTCAGGTAGGAAATAAGTGTGTTTTGAGGCTGGATTTGAAGGAATCAAGTGAAGGCTTTTGACGAAGTGAAAGAGGGAGGTCATTCCAGGTGGATGGACCAGAAACAGAGAAAGAGCGACTGCCAACAGTGGTTTGTTTGAATCTGGGTGTTCGAAAGCACAAAGTATCTGCGGCTGAACGAAGGGAACGGGGTGGAGTGTACAGGTAAAGACAGTTACAGAGATAAGAGGGTGCAGATTTGTGGAGACATTTGAAACAGAGGGTATTGATTTTATACTCCAGTCTTTGTGAGACAGGCAACCAGTGAAGAGATCGCAGAAGAGGAGTGATGTGTTCAGATTTTTTCTTTCTTAGGACCAGTCGAGCTGCAGAGTTTTGTATGCGTTGAAGAGAGTGGATAGATGATGCTGGTAGGCCAGCCAAAAGAGAATTACAGTAGTCTAAACGTGAAAGAATGAGAGATGTGACAAGCTTGGAAGTTGCATCAGTGGACAGATACTTGCGAATCGCGCTTATGCGCCCTAATTGATAGTAGCAAGACTGGCAGGTCTGGGTGATGAATTTTTTCATAGAGAGTGTGTTGTCAAGAACTACTCCTAAATACTTCACAGAGTTGGACAAAGGAACTGACGTATTGCCGAATTCTATTGAAGTTTTGTGATAGAGGAAAGTTTATGTTGGGTCCCTATGAGCATGGCTTCGGATTTATGGCATTAAGTTGTAACTTGTTCTGAGTCATCCAGTTTTGAATGTCTTGAAGGCAGTAGGACATATTTGTCAGGAGGGAAGGCAAGTTTTCAACAGTATCGCTGCACTGAAGTTGAGTATCATCGGCATAGAAATGATGATCAATAGGGTGGTTGTTTATTATATGTGAGAGTGGAGCAGTGTAGAGAGTAAAGAGAACAGGGCCCAGGACTGATCCCTGCGGGACTCCACATTCCATTTTGACAGGTTTTGATTGAGTTTTGTTTACAATATGACGACCCGGGTTCGATTCCGTTCAAGGGGATATTTTCCCCAGGAGCTAACATTAGTGCAGACTCCACTCTCCCCAAAAGTCTTTTGGATGAGACTATAAACTGAGGTCCCGCTTGTGTGAACGCATATAGAACATCTTGTGCACACGTTAAATCCTGTTCCGCTTTTCGTAAGAGTAGGCCATTGTGTGCTGGTGGGAATGGATGACAAAATTAACAAAACTGCATACTCTCGAGGACTGGGTTAAAAGAAAAGCACATGAGTGCGTATTCCATTGTCCTCGAAATAAAAGAATAAAATAAATTATTTAAAAATCACCTTACCTATTCCATAGTCCGGTGGACTTTGGAGACATCAATAAAGATTTTGCTGCCAGCTTCCTCCACTCCCTCCCTTCCCACCTACCTTCATTGAAATACCTACCTTACATCCCTCATCATCCTATGTTATAGCGCTCAAGCTGATGTCATCCTGTTAATGCTGCAGAGTATGAAGGGAATCTATTTTGGGGTCAATTTTTTTTAAAAGCTGGCAGTGCTCTTGTGGGAGTGTTATCAGGACAGCTAAAGCTGTCACAGTTGCTGCTTGCTGTGTAGCGCTTCTAGCCAGATCAGCATTGTCATAGGCATCAATAATATATCAGCCAGACATTTTGAGCGACTGGAATTTCACATGTCAAGCATACGCATTAGTTTGATTGCTGCAGACACAACAGCCATTGAAGCCAATATTCCCACAACCACTAGGTAAAAAGGTAAAGGTGTCCCATAACCTATGTGGTCGTAGGGGAGAGACAGGCGTCAGAGACCTCATTTCTCTAGGGGCCAGCATATTGAGGGCGGCGCCCATCTCCTCTCCTTTGCTGCTTTACCTTCCCTGACCCTAAAGAGGGCAGGTACCCATTTACAGCTGTGTTAATTGGGGGAACTGTACTAAAGCCAAGGTGCGAAAACGGTCACTCATCCAAGTGGTAACCATGCTCGACGCTGCTTAACCTTGGCTTGGGGAAAGTGTGTGCTCTGACTACTGAGCTATCCTGTCCCTAGTAGCACTACTAACATAAAAACAGGTAATTAAATATACTGCAGTGTATTGAATAATTTATGGAATTTGTATAGCGCTGGATCTTCTAAAGCCAACATATATCAAAACGCTTGCATTCAAAGCTTTCACACCTGTGCAGCTGTTCACAAACAGATTAACAGATTAGCAATTTGACATGGGCGCATGACCACACAAACACACACACACACACACACACACACAGACCCCACTCTCCCCAAAGCCATTCGATGAGACTATAAACCGAGGTGCCGTGTGCGAACCCACGCAGAACATCTTGCGCACACGTTAAATCATGTTCCGCTTTTCGTAAGAGTAGGCCATTGTGTGCCGGTGGAAACAGATGACAGAATTTACAAAACTGCATACACACGGGGACGGGATGTAAAAAAGCACATAAGTGCTTAATCCATTACCCTCGATATAAAAGAATAAATAAAAATAAATGAATAAATAAAACACACACACACACACATAAAGACACACACACACGTGCACACACACACACAGAGGGTGATGGAGACATGATAGAGGATCAGCTTACATGACATGAATATTCATCAACAGCTTGTGTATGCATAATTAATCAACCCATATTTTCTCTTTTTCTTTCCTTCCTCCGCTAGAGCTCTATGGTTCACCAGTGGTGGAGACTTTTGCGTAGCTGACCAGATTTTTTAACCTCCCACATTTAGGTATCCGCATTCCGACTTCAGGTATGAATGATTCATCATCGAAATCAGTTTGTTGAAAACTGTCTCAACTACAAACGATATTGCTTATGCTATTAAATGATTTGTGACTTTAATTTATTGAATACACACGTTACAGTTACTAATACAGGTACGAAGATGATAACCAAGATAGAGAATCAGGATTCATCAAGAGCAAAGTCAAAGTCAAAGTCAAGTCGCATTTTTATTTTCAGATGGTATATTAAAAAAGCAAAACACTTGGGGTTTTTTCCCTATCAAGCCACCAAACAGGCTAGCTTCAGTATCTCATGTGGGCCTACCACAATGTCAGAATGATGTTGTAATTGCCCTTCATGGGATGATTAAAGTGGCTTTAACTTGACTTGACTTGACTTGACTTGATTATGCAGAAAGCATATGACAAAAACAAAAGAAATGGAAGCTTCAGAGACACGTGATTTTGACATGAATTGACTTGACTTGACCTCGCCTGACTTGACTTGACTTGCATATGTAGAAAATACTATGGAAAAAAAATTAATGGAAGTTATAGAGACACGTGAATTAACTTGTGACTTGACTTGACTTGAATATGGAAAAAGATGACAAAAACAAAAGAAATGGAAGCTATAAAAATACGTGGTTTTGACTTGACTTGACTTGACTTGACATGACTTGACTTGTTTGATTTGACTTGACTACTTGGCTTGCTTATGAAAAAAACATACAACAAAAACAAACAAATGGGAGCTAGTCAAGTCAAAAACACTTTAGACATCCCATGAAGGGCAATTACATAGACACGTGGTTTAACTTGACTTGACTTGACTTGATTTGACTTGATTATGCAGAAAACATATGGCAAAAATAAAAGAAATGGAAGCTACAGAGACACCTGGTTTTTACTTGACTTGACTTGACGTGCCTTGACCTGACTTGAATTGAATTGACTTGAATTGACTTGACTTGGCGTGATTTGTTTTGACTTGACTTGGCTTGACTTCATTATGCAGGAAACATATGGCAAAAACAAAAGAAATGGAAGTTACAGAAATACGGGGTTGTTATTTGACTTGAATTGACATCACTTGTTTTGACTTGACTTGGCTTGCCCTGACTTGACCTGACCTGACCTGATATTACTTGACTTGACTTGACTTGACTTGGCTACGCAAAAAGCATATGGCAAAAACAAAAGAAATGGAAGCTTCAGAGACTCGTGGTTTTTACTTCACTTGACATGACTTGATATGACTTGACTTGATTACGTACCCCAAAAACAAATGGTAGCTATGGCGGTAAAAACCAGCAGACATGTATGTATGTATGTACGTACGTACGTCGTACGTACATACATACCTACATACATACATACATACACACACGCACACACACACACACACTATTTTATATATATATTATATATATATATATATATATATATATATATATATATATATATATATATATATATATATATATATATATATATATATATACACACACACAAAACTTCTCCAGTCCCACTCAGCTCACACCACACATATTCCCCTTCGGCTGTTTAAAAAAAAAAGAGAAAGAAACGTATAAAAGAAAGATGGACACTGGAGAATCTGTCGGAGACGGAAGTGACGTCAGGCGCACAAAAGGTCGCCGTACAAAGGAAGTGAGCCAGGAAGACTTCCAGTTGGCTGGGCTGTCCTTTCTTTGCCTGTCCTTTTCCCTGTCCTTTACTCTGTCCTTCGCTTCTCAGCCTGCTAATGGAGTTAGGGGAACAGAAGCTGTTTTGAATTTCTGCTGCTGAATCTCTCTAGTACACGACATGGTTTTGGAGGTTTGTTTTGTTTTTGTTTTTCGTTGTTGTTGTTGTCTTTGTTGTTGTTGTTGTTGTTGTTGTTCTTCTTCTTCTTCTTGTTCTTCTTCTTGTTCTTCTTCTTGTTCTTCTTGTTCTGTTCTTGTTCTTGTTCTTCTTCTTCTTCTTGTTCTTCTTGTTCTTGTTCTTCTTCTTGTTCTTGTTCTTCTTGTTCTTGTTCTTCTTCTTCTTCTTCTCCTCCTTCTTCTACTTCTTGTTCTTATTCTT
The DNA here is from genome assembly GCA_028751875.1 of Rapana venosa. NCBI lineage: Eukaryota > Metazoa > Mollusca > Gastropoda > Neogastropoda > Muricidae > Rapana > Rapana venosa. The sequence continues at coordinate 2,657,576 of CM054139.1, read as the reverse complement.
GTTCTTCTTCTTCTTCTTTGCAAATCTTCGCAATTCTTCTTCTTCGCAATTCTTCTTCTTCGCAATTCTTCTTCTTTGCAATTCTTCTTCTTCTTCTTCTTCTTCTTCTTCTTCTTCTTCTTCTTCTTCTTCTTCTTCTTCTTCTTCTTCTTCTTCTTCTTCTTCTTCTTCTTCTTCTTCGCATTCTTCTTCTTCTTCTTCTTCTTCTTCTTCTTCTTCTTCTTCGCATTCTTCTTCTTCGCATTCTTCTTCTTCGCAATGCTTCTTCTTCTTCTTCGCAATTCTTCTTCTTCGCAATTCTTCTTCTTCGCAATTCTTCTTCTTCGCATTTCTTCTTCTTCGCTATTCTTGTTCTTCGCAATTCTTTGCAATTCTTCTTCGCAATTCTTCTTCTTCTTAATCTTCTTCTTCTTCTTCTTCGCATTTTTCTTCTTCTTCTTCGCATTCATCTTCGCATTATTCATCGCATTCTTTTTCTTCGCATTCTTCTTCTTCTTCACATTCTTTTTCTTGTGCACAATTCTTTTTCTTCGCAATTCATCTTTTCTGTCCATGTCTGTCTGGTATCTGTATCTCTGTCTCTCTTTCTCTGTCTTTCTTTCTCTGTCTTTCTCTCTTGCTCTATGTTTGTCTTCCCCCCCCCCCTCCCCCAGTCTCTCTCTCTCTCTCTCTCTCTCTCTCTCTCTCTCTCTCTCTCTCTCTCTCTCTCTCTCTCTCTTTCTCTCCTTGTCTGTCTGTCTTTGTCTCTGTCTCTGTCTTTCTCCGTTTTTCTCTGTATTTATCTGTCTCTCTCTGTCTCTTACTCTCTCTGTCTTTCTCTGTCTTTCACTGTCTCTGTCTGTGTCTGTCTGTCTCTCTGTGTCTCTCTGTCTGTCTCTCACTGTTTGTCTGTCTTTCTCCCTCTCTCCCTCTCTCTCTCTCTCTCTGTCTGTCTTCCTCTCTCTCTCTCGCTCCACACCTACAGTGTATATTTCTTAAAATAATATTTCATTTACCACCTTGGCTTTTTGCTTTAATGCTCTGAGTTCCTGATTGTCACTCTGATTTTCCTTTGGTTTGTTTTCAAAATTTCATTTTCATCATCACACCTTCCAGTTCTTTGCATTTGCAAGAGCAGAAGAGAGAGAAAGGGGAACAAAGAAATGCTTTCTTTTATTAGATTTTGGACAGGTTCTCTGATTACAAGCATTGCTTTTTTAAGTGAAGGAAAAATGCATTTTAACACACACACACACAACACACACACACACACACACATACAACATACACACACAACACACACACACACAACACACATACAACACACACACACACACACATACAACACACACACACACACACCACACACACACACACACACACACACACACACACACACACACACACACACACACACAAATACAAATACAATAAACATGTCCGCGCCGATACAAGCCTTAGTGTGATTCTAATCTTTTCCGTTGGTTTTTGTGTTCAATTCTCGTGCCTTTTTTTGTTTTGGTTTGCTTTTTGCTTTTACATTTTCGCTGCTGTTGTGGTTTTAAATATTTCTTTTATTGTCGTTGTCTCTCTCAGGAATGGACTGGTGTGTGTGTGTTGTGTGTGTGTGTGTGTGTGTGTGTGTGTGTGTGTGTGTGTGTGTGTGTGTGTGTGTGTGTGTGTGTGTGTGTGTGTGTGTGTGTGTGGTGTGGTGGTTGTCTCGATTTTGCGTCTGTTCACTTAAAGTGATATTAGACGAGATGGGAAGGGAGAGATATGAGATAAGGGTTTTAAAACAAAGGGATAAGTGTTAACATTCGAAGATTGTGTGTGTATAAAAATTCTGATTCCAAACAATACAAACGAGATTTTGCAAAAACATGGCGAAGAAACGAAAATAGAACAAAAACACAGAACAACCGAATATTGCTAAAAGCGGAACTTGCAAATCAGCTAAAGACAGCAACAACAAAAAATGGTGGTGCTGCTCTTGTGGCGACGCGCTTTCCTCGAAGAGAGCAGCCCGAATTTCACGCAGATAAATCTGTCGTGACTTCAAGTGGTATGAATATGAAAATGAAATAAAAAAGAAAGTATTCTGACAGTAAAGTTGTTACAGACTCACGGTCATATTTTACACACACAAACATATCGGAGACCGCATCAGCGACAGTGCTATCTCGCATAATAAATTTGGATTGGGCCCTTGTGTCCTAAAGTAGGTTTGGTCCTAAATTGGATATACTTAACGAAGTTAAGAACTTCTTCCAAGGTCTGGAAACTTTCTGTGGAAACTGTACACCTTCTCCTGTCCTTCACCAGGTGGGCTGCCAATGCACAGACTGCAAATCACAAGACAAACCATTCCAGATCTGACAATTCCTGTTGTCTTTGCCAGTGTGAGAATAGGGTAAAAGAACAGATTTTTTCCCAGGGGGATTTAGGGAGTACTCGCTTGACGTTCTCAGTTCTTGACCTTTCGTGAAGAGTAGGCCATTGTGTGCCGGTGGTAATCTCATCTGCTCCCGTAACCCCGTCCGGGGTCGTAGGGGCACTGCAGTGACGAACGTTGCACCAGTTGGCTCCATTTGCGGCGGTTGTGGGCAAGTGCCTGGGTTGTAGAGAAGCTCTTCC
>CM054139.1:2599963-2649963 GCA_028751875.1 Rapana venosa | reverse complement strand
TCTTATTTCCAATCAATTATGAATTTTTTGGGCGTGGAAAAATGGAATTTAATGTTTTTAAACCTGGATGAGTCCACTCTCTAGTGAAGACAAAACTAGTTTTTCCACTGGTCTCTCTGCTTCAAATTATGCCTGTGTGTCGAACCTGGGACGGAATAGCCTGGTGGTTAGAGTGATGTATTCGGGATCTGCTGACCCTGGTTCAGATCTCGTTCAAGAGGATTTTTCCTCTGGAGTTTTCATCAGCGCCGACTCCAACTTCCCCCAAAAGTCCTTCGCATGAGACTATAAACCAAGGCCCCATGTGCAAACACACGCAGAACATCTTGCGCACACGTTAAAACCCATTCCACTTTTCGGAAGAGTAGGCCATTGTGTGCTGGTGGGAATGGATGATAAAATGTACAAAACTGAATACGCATGGGGACTAGATGTAAAAATGTACATGAGTGTTTATTCCATTATCCTCGAACAAAAAGAATAAATAAAATTTAAAAAATAAACCCTTGAGTATCATTTCTTTTAGATTTAAAGACAAAACTATTCGTATAAAATTGTTCAGTTGACTCCATTTTTTGCGTTTTTCTCGTTTGTTTAAAACTGTTTGGATTTTAGTGTTGTCTTTTCTTCAAAACGGCTGTTAAATTTCTTTTTTTTCATCTAGATGAAAACATTTTGTTTCGACTTGGCAGTAAAGCCTTAATAAAGCCATCTTGCGATCATCTTTGGGAAACCGTCTATTATCTTTGACCTAAAGTTCAGCTATAAAGGATGAAATTCCCTTTGACTAATTAGTATAGCCTTAATTACGTCATTTTGTGAGAGTTTTTTAAAAACAGTCTATCATCTTTGACATATTTCAGTTGTTAAAGGTAAAGGTGTCCCATAACCCATACGGTCATAAGGGAGCGAAGCATCTGACACCTCAACTTCTATTGGGGCCAGCATATTGAGGGCAGCACCCATCTCCTCTCCCTTGCTGCTTTACCTTCCCTGACCCTAAAGAGGGCAGGTACCCATTTACAGCTGGGTGAACTGGGGGAACTGTACTGAAGCCGAGGCGCACAAACGGTCACCCATCCAAGTGGTAACCACACTTGATGCTGCTTAACATTGGCTGGGGGAAAAACAAGTGCTCTGACAATCTTGCAAGAATCTTTCGAAAACAATCTATCATCTTTGACACAAAGTTTGGCTGTAAATGATTTTTTAAAATTCCATTTGACAATGATTGTAGCAGAGCCATACTACATGTCATCTAGGGAGCATCTTTTTGGAAACAATCTATCATCGTTGAGACTCAAAGTTCAGCTGGAAATGAAGAATCAGCATGGAAAAGGAAGGGTATGATGATGGATTGCTGGTGCCAGAAGAGGGCTGTAAATGATGAAGGCCCTTCAAATGTGATTGATCGTCTGCCTCAACAGTCATCATCACATCATCCGTACTTTATTACGCTGATCTGTCTTTGTCTTTCTTTCTTCTTTTCTTTTTCTTTTTTTCTTTCTTTCTTTCTTCTTTCTTTCTTTCTTCATTTCTTTTTATTTGTGTCTGTCTTTTCTTTCTTTCTTTCTCTCTCTCTTCATTTCTTTCTTTCGTTCTCTTTTTCTTTGGGGATGGGATAGCTCAGTGGTCAGAACACTCCCTTTCCCCAAGCTAATGTTAAGCAGCATTCAGCATGATTACCAAGTGGATGGTGACCGTTTGCGCACCTTGGCTTCAGTACAACTCTCCCAATTGCACCCAGCTGTAAATGGATACCTGCTCTCTTTAGTGTCAGGGAAGGTAAAGCAGCGAGGGAGAAGAGATGGGCGCAGCCCTCAATATGCTGGCCCCTGGAGAAGTTGATGTCTCTGACACCTCGCTAGCCAACGAGGGCATAGAATAAGGAAACACCTTTACCTTATACCTATTTTGTTTTGTATAGGTGGGAAGGGGTGGGGTGAGGTAGGAAGGGATTTTTGGGAAAGGGTGGGTGGGGTGGGGTGGAGGGGGGGGGAGGTGGGAAGGGTGGGGGGTGGTGGGAAGAGGTGGGGAGGGTGGGAACAGGTGGGGTGAGAATGGGTGGGGGGGGGAGGGGGAGGATGGGTGATGGGTGGGGGGCGGGTGGGAGGGGGAGGGTGGGTGGGTGGGGAGTGGGGAGGGTGGGTGGAAGGGTGGTGGGAGGAGGAGGTGGGGTGGGGTGAGGTTGGGTGGGAGGGTTGAGTGGGAAGAGGTGAGTGGAATGGGTGGGTGGGGAGGGGCGAGGTGGGAAAGGGTGGGGAGGGTGGGGCCAGACCTACTGGTGGAGTGTGACCGTGCTGATGGATGGGCGTCTCTGGCGGTGAGGTTTTATCCTATTACACGACAGGCAGACCCGCTAGTGCCGGGGCAGGGCTAATTCAATTCCACTGATTTTCCTGATATTGATCCGCTCAAGACATTTTCCTGTTTTACTGCTGCTTTTACAATTCCTTGTCGCGACATACGCACACACACCTAACCCCACAACCACACACAACACACACACATACAGCGCGCACACACACAACCACACACACACAACACACATACACACACAGCACACACAACTATACAACACACACGTACGCTTGCACACACACAGCCACACACACACACACGCACGCACGTACGCGCGCACGCATGCACGTATATGCATGCACGAACGTTTGTGCACGCATGCATGCACATACGCACATGCTTTTGTGCACGCACACACGCACGAACACACGCACACACATATACCCACGCACACACGCACACACACAAACTCACGCACACATGTTGTGTTGTGTTGGTAGGTTGGGTTATGTTGCCTTGCGTTGCGCGCGCGCGCGCGTGTATTTGTGTGTGTGTGTGTGTGTGCGGGCGCGCGTGTATATGTGTACGAGTTATGCAGTGTACTTTACTTGTTTTTTTCTTGGGGGGATCTATTTTTTGTTGTTGTCGGGATTTGCTTGTGTTTTTGTTTTTGTTCGTGTGTGTTGTTTTTTTCTCTGTTTCTATTTTTTGGTATTTTCTCTGTTTCTATTTTTCTTTTGGAGTCAGTTTTTTATTATTGGTTATGGTATTAATAATGTAGTTAGATAATATTGATCAAGTTGTTTTTTGTTCCTAGATAGATGACTTGATGAAATAAAAAGCAAATGCATTGCTTATTCAATGTACCATCTGGAAATAAAAATTTGACTTGACACACTATCTATCTATCTATCTATCTATCTATCTATCTATCTATCTATCTATCTATCTATCTATCTATCTATCTGTCCCGTAGTCTGACGACCGTGGGAGCACCCTCAAAGACTCAACAACCAGTTCCCTCCATTCCTCTCTCTGTTCTGCCTTTCTCAGGGTTTTGTTGAGTTCTAGGCCTGTCCATTCACTGATGTTATCCTCCCAGCTCTTCCTTGGTCTGCCTCTTCTTCTTCCTCCTTGGACAGTGCCTTAAAAAATTGTTTTTGCAAGTCCTTTGGATCTTGTGACATGCCCATACCATTTAAGTTTACGCTTTTTCACGATCGTTAGAAGGTTCTCATAGGGTCCAATGGTTTGCTGGATTCTGTTATGCACGCTTTCGTTGCTTATGTGGTCTTTGTAGGAGATGCCAAGGACTCTCCGAAAGCATCTCATCTCCACCGCCTGTACTCTTCTCTCCAAATCTGCAGTCAGGGTCCATGATTCACAGGCATACAGAAATATGGATATGACAAGGGAGCGCATTAGTCTGACACATACACACACACACACACACACTCACACTCACACTCACATGCACGTACGGACGCACACACACACACACACACACACACACACACTCAATAGTAAAAGTATATTTTTAGATGCCCTACATGTTTTTTCCTATTGTTTGTTGATTATTTTACCCTTATCGCTCCTTCCAAACTAAACACATTGATTTTCAGCTTCTGTTGGTACTGATACAATTTTCAGTCAGTTGCTTTCGGGTCAAATATCCTGTTAAATGTATTTGTAATTCCTTCCTCCCCCCTCCCCCCCTCCCCCCATCCCCGATCCAGCAAAGAGCTAAAGGAATTAAACCTTCAATTTTGAATCGTGTGTGTGCGTGCGTGAATGCGTGTGCGTGTGTATGTGTGTAAAAAAAATTCATTCACGAACGTGTGTGCGTGTGTGTGGGGGGGGAGGGGGGGGGGGGAGGGGTGCGTAAAAAGTTCCTTTACTAACGTGTGTGTGTGTGTGTGTGTGCGTGCGTGCGTGGTGTTGTGTGTGTGTGTGGGGGGGGGGGCGTACGTAAAAAGTTCCTTCACTAAGGTGTGTGTGTGCGTGCGTGCATGTGTGTGTGTGCGTGCGTGCGTTTGTATTCTTGTGTGTGTGTGTGAAGTCAAGTCAAGTGTGTGTGTCTCTAAAAATGCTCCTTCACTAACGTATGTGTGTGTGTGTGTGTGTGTGTGCGCTCGCATGTCTTTAAAATGTTCTTTTACTAACGTTTGTGTGTGCGTGCGTCCGTGCGCGCGCGCACGCATGCGTGTGTGTAGAAAGTTCCATTATTAACGATTTTCCCCAAATGTTAGCAAATTTCCCTCAGGCAGGAAGTGACGTCAATTGTCACGTGATAACCTGTAGTAAAATACAGGCAAAGTCAGGAGGAGTGGGGGGGGGGGGGTGTTGTCTGCGAAAGTGCAGTGTGTGTGTGTGTGTGTGGGGGGGGGGTGTTCATTATGTAGGGAGACCAGCTGTGCGCTCTCTCTCTCTCTCTCTCTCTCTCTCTCTCTCTCTCTCTCTCTCCTCTTCTCTCTCTCTCTCTCTCTCTCTCTCTCTCTCTCTCTCAGGAATTTAACACTCCAAGGGAACAATTTGAAAGTTTTTGTTCTTGTAGTTCTCAATTCTTCTTCTTCTTCGCAATTGCTCTTCTTTTATTTCTTCTTCTTTCCATGCAATTCTTCTTCTTTTTTGCAATTCTCCTTCTTCGCAATTCTTCTTTGCGAGTCTTCTTCTTCTTCTTCGCAATTCTTCGCAATTCTACCTCTTCGCAATTTTTCTTCTTCGTTTTTTGCAATTCCTCTTCTTTGCAATTTTTCTTTGCAATTCTTTTTCTTCTTCGCAATTCTTCTATGAAACAAACTGTATGACTGTGTAAGACATCAACCTTTAAACTGTAATGGTCTTAAATTTAGAGTTGCAAGTTTAAACCTTAAGTAGATGATGGGTGCTAACATTTTTTTCTTTCTATCTCACAAGTCGATTTCTCATCATGCTGATGAGAAATCGACTTGTGAAAAAGAAAAAAAATGCTAATCAATTATGCTAATCAATACATTATGGCCAGTATCGCATGCCATCTCTGCTGTGTGCGGAGTTCCTCTGCTAGAGCTCCAAGGTTCTTTTATGGTGAGAGTTTGCCTATGTCATTGTTTTTGGCGTATTGCCCATCATTAATGTAGCCGCATTCCGACTTCGGGAATTTACGTGGGAATAAAGACCTGGAGGAGAAGCCTACATAGTGAGCTGAGAGACTCCAGCCTGACATGGGAAGAGGCCAAGACCCTTGCCAGAGACAGGACAAGGTGGAGGGACGCTGTTGAGGCCCTATGCTCCGCTAGGAGCTATAAGGACTAAGAAGAAGAAAGTATGTGCGTGTGTGTGTGTGTGTGTGTGTGTGTGTGTGTGTGTGTTGTTGGTGAGTGTGTTGTGTGTGGTGGATTGGTGAGTGATCATGATTCTGTGTGTGAGTGTGTGAGTGTTTAAGCGGGGCAATACACTTGTGCATTTTCTGAGTGTGCATATGACTATGGGGGGGTGGGGGGAGTGAGGGAGGGCCCCACGTTCATGCGTGCGCCTTGTCCGTGCAGAGGTGTGTGTGCGTAAGTGTAAGGGAAGGTAAAGGTAAAGGTGTCCCATAGCCTATGTGGTCGTTGGGGAGCGAGGCATCAGAGACCTCAGCTTCTCAAGGTGCCAGCATATTGAAGGCGGCGCCCATCTCCTCTCCCTCGCTGCTTTACCTTCCCTGACCCTAAAAGAGGGCAGGTACCCATTGACAGCTGGGTAAAGTGGGGGAACTGTACTGAAGCCAAAGCACACAAACATGTCACCCATCCACTTGGTAACCACGCTGGATGCTGCTTAACCTTAGCTTGGGGGAAAGCGAACGCTCTGACCACTGAGCTATGCCAACTGGTTCAATCTGTTTAAACTAAAACATTTATTTCCAACCCCCCCCCCCCCCCCCCCCCCCCTTTAATGAAATGACTGTTTTTGCAGTTCATCTATTCAGCGCATTGATTCTACTGCTACAAGAATCTTTTTTGTCTTCTCTTTTCTTTTCTTTTTTCTTTTCTCTTTTTTTTTTTTGGCAACAGGGGGTTGGGGAGGGGGGGGTATTTTTGTTCTGACCAAAGCATACAATCTGTCTGCCCAGCCAATGAATCAATTTTGTCGTCGTCTGAGCTTTGCAAGCACAGACTTTGTCTGTGTAGCTTTTGTCTCCTGAGTGTCTTGTTTTTTTTTAATGAGTTGGTTGATTTTGTCTGTGGTTAATTACTGAAGGGATATATGTAATTTATTTTTCTGTGTGTCTTTGTCCTGTACAAATTAATGGTTGATTTTTTTGTGGATGTCTGTCTAATAAAATGAGTCATTTTCTCTCGGTCTCTGTCTGTGTTTTCTCTCTCTCTCTCTCTCTCTCTTGTTCTCTCTCTCTCTCTCTCTCTCTCTCTCTCTTCTCTCTCTCTCTCTCTGTGACTATGTGTCTTTCTCTCTGTCTCTCTCTCTGTCTCCTCTGTCTATGCCTCTGTCTATGTCTCTCTGTCCTCTCTCTCTGTCTTTGTCTCTTTCTCTCTGCCTCTGTCTCTGTCTCTCTCTCTCTCTCGGTCTACTCTCTCTCTCTCTCTCTTCTCTCTCTTCTCTCTCTCTCTCTTCTTCTCTCTCTATGTTGCTCTTCTCTCTTTTCTCTCTCTCTATGTCTCTTTCTCTCTGTTTCTCTCTCTGTCTCTTTCTGTCTCTCTCTCTCTCTCTCTCTCTCTCCTCTCTCTCTCTCTCTCTCTCTCTCTCTCTCTCTCTCTCTCTCTCTCTCTCTCTCTCTCTCTCTCTCTCTCTCTCTCTCCCTCTCTCTTCCCTGCATGTGCGTGTTTAAGCAGGAATAGACTTGTGCATTTTCTGAGTGTGCATGTAACTTTGCAGAGGGGTGGGTGTGTGTGTGTGGGGAGGGGGGGGGGGGGGTGGGGGGCATACGTTCATGCTGGTTATTTGCCTGCCTGAGTGTAAGGAGTTCAATCTGTGTCTACTCAATCAGTTGTTTCTGGGTTTGTTTTGGGGTTTTTCCCTTAATGAAATGACCGTTTCTGCAGTCATTTATTCAGACCATTGATTCTCCCACAAGAAGAATCCATTGTTTTTCTCTCTCTTTTTTTCCTTAAAAAAAACCCTGTTTCCCCTATTTTTCTTGGGTTTTTCCCCTTTGTTTTTTTTGTTTGTTGTTGTTGTTGGTTTGTTTGGGTTTTGGGGTGTTTTTTGTTGTTGTTGTGTTTTGTGGTGTTGTGTGTTGTTGTTGTTTTTTTGGGGGGGTTGGTGTAGTTTTTTGTTTGTTTTGTTCTGACCAAAGCATTCTTTCTGTCTGCTCAGCCAATGAATCAATTTTGTCCTCGTCTGAGCTTTGCGAGCAAGCACATACTTTGTATCTATGGCTTTTGTCTCGTGAGTTGATTGATTTCGTCTTGGTTTTTAATGAGTTGGTTGATTTTGTCTGTGGTTTAATTAATGAAGGGATTGATTATATAGATATAGATATAGTTTTTGTTGGTCTTTGTCCTGTAAAAAAATTAATGGTTGAATTTGTGTGTGTGTGTGTGTGTGTGTGTGTGTGTGTGTAATGAAATGAGTGATTCTCTCTCTCTCTCTCTCTCTCTCTCTCTCTCTCTCTCTCTCTCTCTCTCTCTCTTTCTCTCTCTCTCTCTCTCTCTCTCTCTCTCTCTCTCTCTCTCTCTCTTCTCTCTCTCTCTCTCTCTCTCTCTCTCTCTCTCTCTCTCTCTCTCTCTCTCTCTCTCTCTCTCTCTCTCTCTCTCTCTCTCTCTCTCTTGAATGCGTACATGCGCGTGCGTGCGTGTGTATGTGTGCCCGCCCAGAAATGGTTGATTGTTTTTTTGTCTGATAAAGTGATTAACTTATTTTTTAATAGAAATAGTTTGGTTAGTGTGTGGGGGTGTTTTTTGTTGGGGGGTGTTTGGTTGGTTGGTTGGTTGGTTGTTTGTTTGTTTGTGTGTTTGTTTTGGGGGAGGGGTCCTCGGCTGGAGTTTCAAGGTTTACCAAATGGTGATAATTTTGCCTCTGCGGTTATTTTTGCCCACCATTAAGGCAGCCGCATTCTGCCTTTGGGGATCCCTGTGTATATCTAATGAAATAATTGACTCTGTACTTTGTCTAATGAAATGTCTGATTCTCTGGCTGTGTGTATAATGGAATGATTGATTTTGTGAATGACTGACGAATGAATAATTTGTGAATGTCTAATGAAGTGATTGCTTTTGTGAATAAGGAGTGTGCAACCGTTATGTGTGTGCGTTGTGCGTGCGTGCGTGCGTGTATGTATACATTTGAATTTGTAAAAGCTATTAATTGTAACTGGCTGCATGTAAATGAGTAGAATGAATGAAAGCGCTTTGATTTGTTTTTTGCGAGATATAACGCTGTATAAATTCCACGTATTATTAATAAGTAATGGAATGATTGATTTTCTGAATAAGGAGTGAAATTATCGATTTTGTGAATATGCAATGGAATGATCGATTTTTTAAATAAGTAATGGAATGACCGATTTTCTGAATAAGTAATGGAATGATTGATTTTGTGAATGTCTAATTGAAAGATTGATTTTGTGAAAATGTAATTGAATGATTGAGTTCTGAAAAAGTAATGGAATTATCACTTTTCTGAATATGTACTGGAATGATCGATTTTCTGTATAAGTAATGGACTGATTGATTTTGTGAATACCTAATGGGCTGATCGATGTTGTAAAAGTCTAATAAAATGATGGATCATCTAAACGTCTGAGAGAATGATGCTTTTTTGTGCCTAATTCTTTATTAGTTTGCTAGATGGAAACCTCAGTCTCTGTGATAAAGACAGCAAGAGTGAATTAACTACAGGCTTTGGCTAATAGAATGATTGATTCTTCTGTGTGTGTGTGTGTGTGTGTGTGTGTGTGTGTGTGTGTGTGTGTGTGTGTGTGTGTGTGTGTGTGTGTGTGTGTGTGTGTGTGTGTGTGTGTGTGTGTGTGTGTGTGGTGCTGACACTGTATTTGCCTGATGGAATGATTCATTTGGCGTTGAACTAACACAGCGATGGGTTCTGTCAGGGTTCAATTTTTATTAAGAGCAACTACCTCAACAATTCAGACACCCCACTCCTCAAGAAGTTACTGGAGAAGTCAAATTCAAATTGAAATGAATGAAAAATTGATTAAAAAAAAATCTTCGTCTAATGAAATAGAGCACTCGCTTCACCTCAAGCCAGCATCGAGCGTGGTTACCACTTGGATGGGTGACTGTTTACGCGCCTTGGCTTCAGTACAGTCCCCCAGTTCACCCAGCTGTAAACGGGTACCTGCCCTCTTTAGGGTCAGGGAAGGTAAAGCAGCCAAGGAGAGGAGATGGGCGCCTCCCTCCATATGCTGGCCCCTGGAGAAGTTGAGGTCTCTGATGCCTCGCTTCCCTACGACCACATAGGCTATGGGAACACCTTTACCTTTAATGAAATAGTTGAGTTTGGTTGGGTTTTTTGTTGAAAGTACGATTGATAATTTTTTTTTAGTTTCATCGAATGATTGATTTTTGTTGTTGTTTTTGTTGTTGTCTGATCGACATGAAAGACTCTGTGTGATGAAATGATTGAGTCTTTGACTTGGTTTAGTCAAATGCTGTCTATTTTCCCACAGGAATGCCCATGAGCGTGTCAGTATAAACAGCATTCCCACACCTTCTGGAAAATCTGTGCTAGGATTTCCCTCTTTTCTATCCCTCTCTTTGTTTCTGCCTTCTTAATTTTTTTCCTGTCACCACCTCCTCCTTGTCAATTTTCTGCCTTCTGGGTCCAGTCTCCTGGCTGTTTGTTTTTAGAAAGACTTGAAAGATAACAGTTGTCTTCCATGCCGATGTCGGATGCGCTGGGCCTGACTTGTCAGGTGCTTGTCGGCAGCGCAACATATTTTTGTTCATAGGACAGACAACGATAGTCCTTGTCTGAGCGTTTGACGACGAAGAAGAAGATATGTTGTCTTTTCTCCGTCAAATGCTGTATCTGTTTAGTCAAATGTTGTATCTGTTCAATCAAATGTTGTCTCTGTTCAGTCAAATGTTGTCTTTGTTCAGTCAAATGTTGTCTGTGTTCAGTCAAATCTTTTTTCAGTCAAATGTTGTCTGTGTTATGTCAAATCTTCCAAGTCAAATGTTGGCTCTGTTCCGTCAAATCTTTTAAGTCAAATGTTGTCTGTGTTATGTCAAATCTTCTAAGTCAAATGTTGTCTGTTAAGTCAAATGTTTTAAGTCAAATGCTGTGTTCAGTCAAGTGTTGTCTCATCAACTCAAATGTTGTCTGTGTTCAGTCAAATCTTTTAAGTCAAATGTTGTCTCTGTTGTGTCAAACCTTTTAAGTCAAATGTTGTCCCCGTTCAGTCAAATGTTGTCTCTGACCAATCCAAAGCATGATCCCGCTTTGTCCTATCAAACAAAACGTTGGTTCTTTGTCTAGTGAATAATTGATTCTGTGTTCGTCTGCTCCAACAATCCGTTTTGTTTATTTTTGTAATCAAAGGCTAATTCTGTCTATTCTTCAGTCAGATCATTCCGTCAGTGTCTACATTAAGTCTCCTTTGGATAAACAGAAACCTTTCTTTCTGAGGAAGTCGGGGGGGGGGGGGGGGGGAGTAGAGGGGGGTCAGGGGGGGGGGATGTATTTCTCTCAGTCTACCATTTGCGACTGTCTGTTTGTTTGTTTACTTGCATGTCTGTCTGTCTGTCTGTCTGTCTGTCTGTTCTGTCTTCTCTCTCTCTCTCTCTCTCTCTCTCTCTCTCTCTCTCTCTCTCTCTCTCTCTTCTCTTCTCTCTCTCTCTCTCTCTCTCTCACTCTCTCTCCCTCTCTCTCTCTCTCTCACACACACACACACAAATGCAGAACACAAATTTATCTATCTATCTATCTATTCTATCTATCTATCTATATCTATCTATCTATCTATCTAATTATTATCTAATCTATCTATCTATCTAGATCTATCGATCTATCTATCCATCTATCTATCTATCTAATCTATCTATCTATCTAACCTAATCTATCTTATATATATATAAATATATATATATATATATGTCTGTCTATCTATCTATCTATCAATCTTATCTGTCTGTCTTTCTGTCTGTCTATCTATCCATCTATCCTTCTATCTGTCTGTCTGCCTGCCTGTCTGTCTGTCTATCTATTTGTCTATCTATCTATCTTTCTGCCTCTCTCTCTCTCTCTCTCCTCTCTCTCTCTCTCTCTCTCTCTCTCTCTCTCTCTCTCTCTCTCTCTCTCTCTGTGTGTTTCTCTTTGTGTCTGTATGTTTGTCTATTCCTGTCTGTAACCCTATCTGCTGATTCTTTTTTTTTTTTCTGTCTGCTCGTCCGTCTGTCCGTCTGTCTGTCTATCAATCTCTTTAACTGTCTGTCAGCCTGTCTGCCTGTCAGCTTGTCTGCCTCTCGTCTCATCTTACTGTCATTTGAATAACGTAAATGCCAATCACGTTTCAATTTTCGTGTAACAATAATTTTTTTTCGTTCCTCGGCTAGAGCTCCGAGGTTTACGAATGGTGAGATTTTTGCGTATGCGACCTCCACCACCACCACCACCACCACCACCACCACCACCACCACCACCACCACCACCACCACCATCCTCCACCTCCCCCAAACACACACAATTTAGGTAGCTGCATTCCGACTTCGGGGTTTTCCCACGTGTCTGATACAGCATCTTTGGCTTCTTTGTTTGATTGTGAATGTTTCACTTTGTCTGATTCATGTTTATATTTTTGGTTGATATGATTATTTCATCTTTATGAACATCATTGATTTTGTTTGTTTTGTACTTGTGCGGTTGGGCTAAATGGGTGTCTATGGAATGGTGTTTTTTTCTGGGGGGTTTTGGGGGTGTACAGCTATTTTGTGTTTGTTTGTTGAAATTGATTTCTGTTTCACTCCCAAAATAGTTTGTATGCAATTTACAAAGTATTTGTAATAATACCATTGCTAGTGGTATATCCTTTCTGCGTACAGGGTTGTTGTTGTTTTTTGTATTTAGATAAATGGTAGTGATACCATTATCAATGATGTATCATTTCGGTGTGCAGTTCAACCCATCATTTCGTGATAAAAGCGACATGGTTGTTACGTAATGTGTGTGTGTGTGTGTGTGTGGTGTGTGTGTGTGTGTGTGTGTGTGTGTGTGTGTGTGTGTGTGTGTGTGTGTAGGGGGAAAGACGTGGGGGTCTGAGAGAGAAAGAGGGGGGGTAGGTTGGGTCTGGTTGTGGGATGGTGGTGTGTGTGTATGTATGTAGTGTGTGTGTGTGTTTAATGATTACATCAAAACATACATTGCTTACCTTTGTGCATAGCATCTTGTAAACCTTACCTTGTTTGTGATCTCACTGTCGGTGTTATTATGATAGCTAAACCGCTAATAGTAACATTTCGCTTTTCTGCACACACCATACAATCTCATTCCTTCTGATGGGTCGAGGAGGGGGGGATGGAACAGCCTGGTGGTTAGAGTGATGTGTTCATGATCTGCAGATCCGGGTTTGAATCTCGTTCAAGAGGATTTTTCCTCTGGAGTTAACATCAGTGCCGACTCCACTCTCCCCAAAAGTCCTTCAGATGAGACTATAAACCGAGGCCCCGTGTACGAACGCACGCAGAATGTCTTGCGCACAGGTTAAAACCTGTTCCGCTTTTCGGAAGAGTAGGTCATTGTGTGCCGGTGGGAACGGATAAAACTGCATACGCACGGTGACTGGATGTAAAAAAGCACATGAGTGCTTATTCCATTATCCTCGAAATAAGTAAAAGAATAAGTAAATAAATAAATAAATGATGACGCTATGATGTATAACTGCGCAAGTCATGTTTTAAACAATGTCCACTGCGTCATTTTTCTCATGACGTCATTGCTGATGATGTGTCTTTGTGTGTGCGCGCGTGCGTGTGTGCGTGCGTGCATGCGCGCATGCGTGTATGTGTGTGTGCGTGCTTGCATGCGCGCCTGCGTGTATTGTGATGTGCGTGCTTGCATGCGCGCCTGCGTGTATGTGTGTGCGTGTGTGTGTGTGTATGTGTGTGCTTGTATGTGTGTGCGTGTGTGTGTGTGTATGTGTGTGTGTGTGTCCGTGCGTGTGTCTGTGTTGCGACAGCATCACGGCTACTGCTGCTTCCATTGGGGCTGCAGGGGTTCCGCAGGCTGGTCTGGTTACCATGGTGATCGTGCTGGCTGCTGTGGGGCTGCCCGTGGATGACGTCACTCTCATCATTGTCGTGGATTGGTTCTTGTGAGTTTTCCTGCTGCCTTCGCTGCTGCTTCTTCCTTTTCTTGTTGTTGTTGTTGTTGTTGTTCTTGTTGTTCTTGTTGTTGATGTTGTTCTTGTTGTTCTTCTTCTTGTTCTTCTTCGCAATTCTTCTTCTTCTTGTTGTTGTTGTTGTTGTTCTCTTCTTCTTCTTCTTCTTCTTCTTCTTCTTCTTCTTCTTCTCTTCTTCTTCTTCTTCTTCTTCTTCTTCTTCTTCTTCTTCTTCTTCTTCTACTTTCTACTACTACTACTTACTACTACTACTACTACTACTACTGCTAGTAGTAGCTCTTCTTCTTCTTCTTCTTCGCAATTCTTCTTCTTCGCAATTCTTCTTCTTCTTCTTCGCAATTCTTCTTCTTCGCACTTCTTCTTTGCAATTCTTCTTCTTCGCAACTCTTCTTCTTCTTCTCCGCAATTCTTCTTCTTCGCAATTCTTGTTCTTCGAACCTCTTCTTCGCAAGTCTTCTTCTTCGCAATTCTGCTTCTTCTTCTTTGCAATTCTTCTTCTTCTACTTCTTCTTCTTGTTCTTCTTCTTGTTCTTCTTCTTCTTCTTCTTCTTCTTCTTCTTCTTCTTCTTCTTCTAGTTGTTTGTTGGTGTTCGGTTATTTTGCTTGTTCTTGTTCTTCTCTCCTCCTCCCCCTCCTCCTCCTACTCCTTCCTACTCCTCCTACTCCTCCTCCTCCTTCCCTCCTCCTCCTCCTCTTAATTCTCCTCCTCCTCCTCCTCCTCTTTCTTCTTCTTCTCCTCCTCCTTTTTTTCTACCTCTTCTTCTTCTTCTTCTTCGCAATTCTTCTTCCTCTTCGCAGTTCTTCTTCTTCGCAATTCTTCTTCGCTATTCTTCTTCTCCTTCTTCTTCGCAATTCTTCTTCTCCTTCTTCTTCGCAATTCTTCGCAATTCTTCTTCGCAATTCTTCTTATTTGCAATTCTTTTCAGTTCTTCCTCGCAATTCTTCGCAGTTCTTCTTTGCATTCTTCTTTGCATTCTTCTTCTTTGCAATTCTTCTTCTTATTCGCAATTCTTCTTTTTTTCTTCTTCGCAATTCTTCTCTTTCTTTTTCTTCTTCTTCTTCTTCTTCTTCTTCTTCTTCCTTCTTCTTCTCTTCTTCTTCTTCTTCTTCTTCTTCTTCTTCGCAATTCTTCTTCTTCGCAATTCTTCGCAATTCTTCTTCTTCTTCTTCTTCGCAATTCTTCTTCTTCTTCTTCTTCGCATTTCTTCTTCTTCGCATTAATTTCTTCTTATTCGCATTTCTTCTTCTTCTTCTTCTTCTTCTTCTTCGCAATTCTTCTTCTTCGCAATTCTTCTTCTTCGCAATTCTTCTTCTTCTTCTTCGCAATTCTTCTTCTTCTTCTTCTTCTTCTTCTTCTTCTTCTTCTTCTTCTTCTTCTTCTTCCTTCTTCTTCTTCTTCTTCTTCTTCTTCGCAATTCTTCTTCTTCTAGTAATTCTTCTTCTTCTTCTTCTTCTTCTTCTTCTTCTTCTTCTTCTTCTTCTTCTTCTTCGCAATTCTTGTTCTTCTTCGCAATTCTTCCTCTTCTTCGCAATTCTTCTTCGCAATTCTTCTTCTTCGCAATTCTTCTTCGTCTTTCCATATCCTCTTCGCAATTCTTCTTCTCCACAATTCTTCTTCTTCTTCTTTGCAATTCTTCTTCTTCGCAATTCCTCTTCTCTGCATATCCTCTTCTCCGCAATTCTTCTTCTTCTTCTTCTTCTTCTTCTTCTTCTTCTTCTTCTTCTTCGCAATTTTTCGCAATCTTTTTTCTTCTTCTTCTTCTTCTTCTTCTTCTTCTTCTTCTTCTTCTTCTTCTTCTTCTTCTTCTTCTTCTTCTTCTTCTTCTTCTTCGCAATTCTTCTTCGCAATTCTTCTTCGCAATTCTTCTTAATTCTTCTTTTATATACTTTGTTATTCATTTTTCTTTTACATTGCACAGTTATAATTATACAAAACATATAAACATATTTGAGAGAGAGAGAGAGAGAGAGAAAGAGAGAGAGAGAGACAGAGAGAGAGAGAGAGAGAGAGAGAGAGAGAGAGAGAGAGAGAGAGAGAGAGGGGGGGGGGACTGTCAGGTAGGCAGACAGAGACAGAGAGAAAGAGGGACAGCCTGGCAATTCTTCTTCTTCTTCTTCTTCTTCTTCTTCTTCTTCTTCTTCTTCTTCTTCTTCTTCTTCTTCGCAATTCTTCTTCGCAATTCTTCTTCTTCTTCTTCTTCTTCTTCGCAATTCTTCTTCTTCTTCTTCTTCTTCTTCTTCTTCTTCTTCTTCTTCTTCTTCTTCTTCTTCTTCTTCTTCTTTGCAAGTCTTCTTCTTCTAGTAATTCTTCTTCTTCTTTTTCTTCGCAATTCTTCTTCGCAATTCTTCTTCTTCTTCGCAATTCTTCCTCTTCTTCGCAATTCTTCTTCGCAATTCTTCTTCTTCGCAATTCTTCTTCTTCGTGTTCCCATATCCTCTTCGCAATTCTTCTTCTCCACAATTCTTCTTCTTCTTCTTTGCAATTCTTCTTCTTTGCAATTCTTCTCCGCAATTCTTCTCCGCAATTCTTCTTCTTCTTCTTCTTCTTCTTCTTCTTCTTCTTCTTCTTCTTCTTCTTCTTCTTCTTCTTCTTCTTCTTCTTCTTCTTCTTCTTCTTCTTCGCAATTCTTCTTCTTCTTCTTCTTCTTCTTCTTCTTCTTCTTCTTCTTCTTCTTCTTCTTCTTCGCAATTCTTCTTCTTCGCAATTCTTCTTCTTCGCAATTCTTCTTCTTCTTCTTCGCAATTCTTCTTCTTCTTCTTCTTCTTCTTCTTCTTCGCAATTCTTCTTCTTCTAGTTGTTTGTTGGTGTTCGGTTATTTTGCTTGTTCTTGTTCTTCTCTCCTCCTCCCCCTCCTCCTTCTCCTTCTCCTCCTCTTCCTCCTCCTCCTCCTTCATCTCCTTCTCTTCTCTTTCTTCTCCTCCTCTTCCTCCTCTTTCTTCTCCTCCTCCTCCTTCTCCTCCTCCTCTTCCTTCTCCTTCTTTTTCGCAATTCTTATTCACAATTTTTCGTCGCAATTTTTTTTGCAATTCTTCTTTTTTTGCAATTCTTTTCAGTTCTTCCTCGCAATTCATCGCAATTCTCCTTCTTTGCAGTCTTCTTCTTCGCATTTCTTTTTCTTCTTCGCAATTCTTCTTCCTCTTTCTTTCTTTTTATTCGCAATTCTTCTTTTTCATCTTCGCAATTCTTCTTCTTCTTCTTCTTCTTCTTTGCAATTCTTCTTTGCAATTCTTCTTCTTCGCAATTCTTCTTCTTCGCAATTCTTCTTCTTCGCAATTCTTCTTCTTCGCAGTTCTTCTTCTTCGCAATTCTTCTTCTTCTTCTTCTTCTTCTTCCTTCTTCTTCTTACTTTCTTCTTCTTCTTCTTCTTCTTCTTCTTCTTCTTCTTCTTCTTCTTCTTCTTCTCTTGCAACTATTCTTCTTCGAAATTCTTTTTCTTTGCAATTCTTCTTCTTCTTCTTCTTCTTCTTCTTGCAATTCTTCTTCGCAATTCTTCTTCTTCTTCTTCTTCTTCTTCTTCGCAATTCTTCTTCTTCTTCTTCTTCGCAATTCTTCTTCTTCTTTGCATTTTTCTTCTTCTTCTTCTTCTTCTTCTTCTTCTTCTTCTTCTTCTTCTTCTTCTTCTTCTTTGCAAGTCTTCTTCTTCTAGTAACTTCTTCTTCTTTTTCTTCGCAATTCTTCTTCGCAATTCTTCTTCTTCTTCGCAATTCTTCCTCTTCTTCGCAATTCTTCTTCGCAATTCTTCTTCTTCGCAATTCTTCTTCTTCGTGTTCCCATATCCTCTTCGCAATTCTTCTTCTCCACAATTCTTCTTCTTCTTCTTTGCAATTCTTCTTCTTCGCAATTCTTCTCCGCAATTCTTCTCCTCCGCAATTCCTTTCTTCTTCTTCTTCTCTTCTTCTTCTTCTTCTTCTTCTTCTTCTCTTCTTTCTTCTTCTTCTTCTTCTTCTTCTTCTTCTTCGCAATTCTTCTTCTTCTTCGCAATTCTTCTTCTTCTAGTTGTTTGTTGGTGTTCGGTTATTTTGCTTGTTCTTGTTCTTCTCTCCTCTCCCCCTCCTCCTTCTCCTTCTCCTCCTCTTCCTCCTCCTCCTCCTCCTCCTCCTTCATCTCCTTCTCTTCTCTTTCTTCTCCTCCTCTTCCTCCTCTTTCTTCTCCTCCTCCTCCTTTTCCTCCTCCTCTTCCTTCTCCTTCTTCTTCGCAATTCTTATTCACAATTTTTCTTCGCAATTTTTTTTGCAATTCTTCTTATTTGCAATTCTTTTCAGTTCTTCCTCGCAATTCATCGCAATTCTCCTTCTTTGCAGTCTTCTTCTTCGCATTTCTTTTTCTTCTTCACAATTGTTCTTCCTCTTTCTCTTCTTATTATTCGCAATTCTTCTTTTTCATCTTCGCAATTCTTCTTCTTCTTCTTTCTTCTTCTTCTTCTTCTTCTTCTTCTTCTTCTTCTTCTTCTTCTTTGCAACTCTTCTTCGCAATTCTTCTTCTTCGCAATTCTTCTTCTTCGCAGTTCTTCTTCTTCGCAATTCTTCTTCGTCTTCTTCTTCTTCGCATTATTCTTCGCAATTCTTCTTTTCAATTCTTCTTGGCAATTCTTCTTCTTCTTCGCATTTCTTCTTCTTGGCAATTCTTTTTCTTCGCAATTTTTCTTCTTCGCAATTCTTGTTTTTCACAATACTTTTTCTTTGCAATATTTCGTCTTCTCTGTCCGCATCTTTCTGTCTGCATCTCTTTCTGTCTCTTTCTCCGGGTGCCTGTTTGTCTGTCTGTTTCTCTATGTTTGTGTGTGCGTGCAAGTGTGTGGTATGTGTGTGTGCACAATTCTGTGTGTGTACAACTCTGTATTTGCAATTCTGTGTATGTACAACTCTGTGTTTCTATGCAATTCTGTCGTGCAAAAGTCTTTGTTGTATTATGTGTTTATTTGTGTCTATCCTCACACCTTTGGTTTTTTGCTTCTTAAGGTGAGAAATAATTGTAACAAACTACTTGATAGTATGGAGATAAGCTTATTGGTGGATCTGTGAACTTGATGTTATTTGTGACAAGACTTAATGTGTTTTTATTCTAGATTCTATCCATCTGTTAGCCCAGAGGGCTGTGAAAACTCCCCTTAGTCCTCAAACGTATATCTGGGCTTATGCTCTTGCAATTAGACTTCATGAATGCCGGGACATCAAAAAGCCTGAGTCATATGTTATTAGTATGTTAAATTGTACATGCCCAACCCCCGCAGTAGAGCCTTCATTTTATGTCTGTGTCTATTGTAACATGTTTATGTTGAGATTATCTCAGCCATGACAACACGATCTTCTTCTTAAATCGGAAAAAAATAAAATCCTCTGAATGTTGGGGTATGGCTGCCTCTCTCTGTGAACGAATGGGGTGGTGTGGGTGCGTTTTAGAAGAGGGAATGTAAAGCATACTTCTCATCCCGTTTGCATTTCTTTTGTACTATGTTTTATTTCTACAGTGTATTCCCCAGGTGGAAGAGTGTGAGTCAGGAACTCTTGCTATACTCGGGGGAAGGGGGGGGGTGGGGGGGGTGTTTGGGGGGGTTGGTGGGTGTGAGAGGGGGTGGCGGTGGGGGGTGCGGGGGGTTTGGGGGTTGTTAAGCATGGGGGGAGGTTGATGGGTGGGGGTTGGTTAAGGCTTGGGGAAACGCCACACAAACAGGCACGTTTTATTTAGAGTTCGACGAGCAGGATTGGTTTCCTTGTTCTCAAACACTCTGACGCTCTAGTCCCTAGTAACCTAATTTGATGAGCATTTGCAATAAAAGATATCGCGTTAAACTCAACACGTTATATACTGACAGGAAAAGGTATTAAAAAAAAACACTGCTAAATGTAAATTATTTTTTTTTATGTTTTAAATTTTTTTTTATGCACGTGGTCGGCGTTTTTCTTTAATAAGTAAAAAGATTACAGAGAATATCAGAGGTGGTAAATGTGGTGTTTGTGTAAATCTTTATGTTATTTTGTCTCTTGTGAGTATGGTGTGGTAAATGCAAACAAAACATTCTAATTCCGCTGAGTGGAAGGGCAGAGGATATGCCGGATGTGTTTATGGTGTATAACAGTCATATATGGAGACCTTTATTATTAACTCCCTCCCTACCTCCCCCCCAAAAAAGTATGTTAGAAACGAGGACAGCCCCCTCACAATATTAGAGTATTTGACATTGGGAGAGGAATATGTTTTTGCTTCCTAATTTGTTCCAGCTAAAACCTACTGCCAACAAATCGCCTGTAAAACTATAATTTTCTTATTCCTTTTCCCTTCAACCTGCTGACAGATGGGGGTGTGCGATAGGGTTGTGCAGAGTTCGCACATTCATCGTCTCTTTACTGTTCTCATAGATGCCTTTCAGCTGTCCAATCACAAATTAGCCTTTCTGTGTCTGCCATAACGGTCCCCTTCACAGAAGGATTATTTTCTTCCTCTTCCCAGTGCAAAAGACTTGTTGTCGTTTGCCAGGAAAGCTGGGATGGTGAAGCTGATTGGCTGGCTGATTCTGACACAGGCCCGTCTGACTCGAAGTTACACCATCTTCTGAGGGTGGCTTTTGCGCTTCGAAGTTTATGATAGAATAATCAAAGACAGCAGAAAAAACGGGATTTTATTGTATTTAGATTGTTATTTTTTTTTATTTTTTTTTATTAAGATATTTATTAAATTATTTTTTTAAAGATATTAAACAAGCCTTTTTTTTTTTATTTTTTCCCCCCCTGAGGGTTGCAAATCCACGTTATTGAAAGAGTTACACAATTCGACTCTTGACCAAAATTAATGTAGAAAAAATAATTGATGTATACACCACCTGTCTTCTTTCCATACAATTTTTTCTCGTGCCAATATCACGTTTACATAGTCCTCTATTTCGATAGTAATCATATGTCGATAACATGATGATACCACCACGCCACCAACCACCACCACGCCCACCTACCACCACCACGACAACTATAATACTATACTCGACTACCTACTACTTACTACACTACTCCCCTCGATAAAAAAAAAATCGATTCTATGTAGCGCTTTTGATTTGTATACTACACATACTATAGTATAATAATATAATGATAATTTGTCTACTCTAACTAGTACTTACGCTGTACTACTACGTACTACTACTGACTTCTACTACTAGACTACTTGTTGCTCCTGCTGTGCTGTGGTGCTGTATGAGGATGTTTAAAGGATCAGATAGCGTTATGATGATGATCATAACTTTCGCGTTTACGACGTATACCCCTGTAACTCAACTTCAAAGAATACCAAACAACACATCGGTCTCAGTGGTTTTACTTTCCTCATGACTATTATCAAAACGTGTGTGCCAATGGGGGATTAATGATGATTAAGGCGCTACGCCCCCCACATGTGAAGATTTTTCGGGGGAAGAAAAACGTTATATTGATTGTTTTTAGCATTTAGAAATTTATCTCCATTACGGGGCATGCTTTTTTTGTTAAAAAACTGAGAAAACTGGGTTATAACGGAGAGTGGGACTCTTACGTCTCTTCTGAGCTACTCTCGCAATCCTCTGTTCTCCCTCCTTAGATACTTAGAGTTGTATTTTGACTTAGTAAACCACAGCGATTTTATTAATCCAGGGGGTTTTGTCTAAGTTGCGTACCTTGAATGAATCTTGAATGGTGAAAGTGTCTATGAATAGTAAGTAAGATTATTTATTATGCATGAGAACTCACTCCCCCCCCCCCCACCCCCCCCCCGCCCCATTTCTTCTTCATAGACTCTATATCGCCTGCCTTTTATTCCTGTACCCCGCCTCATCTCCCTTCTTCTCCTCTCCCGATGTTGCATATCTTCTTTTCTCATAAGGGATGAGTCGATCCTCTCACTGTTGACAGAAGAAAGATGGAGATGTTCACGCGAAATTGCTAAACGCGAGGACCGTGAAGAGATGTGCACGTCATCTTCTCTCCCCAACATACAGCTGGGTCCACCCACCCTCTCATCACCAACATCAGCAGCTATGGCAGCAGCAGCAGCAGCAGCTGCAACGCGGATTGTCAGCATCTTCGAGGACAGGTCGGTGGTTTAGCTGGTTGCTGGGGGTCAAGGGCACGCGGTGATGGCCTCCACATCCTGGCGCTCGTGTGCGGAAACCTGCTAGTGTCATCGCCAGGGGGCGTTGGTCATTACGAGAGGGTGCGGGCCCGTTGCTTGACAACTTCTTATCCTGTCCTCTGGCCTCCGCCGACCTTGCTGGTTTGGGCCATCCTGGTCAAGCCCTTCAGCGCCAGCGTGGAATGAAGCGGCCGGCGTGGGTGTTCGGCAGGACCATGTGCGACTTCCTTCAACGGCCAACTGAGTCCTCTTCTCACGGCCTCATCCGCACCTGTGCTGCATCGCCATGGCCGCTACATCGCCATCCTGCACCCGCTGCTCAGTACGAGCTGAATTGTTGAGAATTTTGACCGCACCGTGATGTGTTTGTGCACACCCCCCCCACCCCCCCCCCCCCCCCCCCCCCCCCCCCCCCCCCCCCCCCTCGAGAGGGTGGGTGCTGATGGTGGTTGGTCGAACCTGGGTGGCCTCCATCCTCATCGCTACATCCCCGGTGCTCCCAGCTCTACACCACGGGAAGCTGCACTTCCAGGCGCTGGAGGAGGACCGCAGTCAGTGCCGTGTTCATCGTCAACATGGTGTACGCCGCGTATGCCTCCAGCGTCAGCTTCTGGATCCCCTGCTCCATCATGCTCTTCGTTACGCCAAATCTTCCAGGATGTCAGGGCGGAAGCAGGAGAAGTTTGTGCAGAACAACCATGGTGTACATGCACTACTACTCCCAGGGAACACAACCACCACCATACACCACCACACCGCCGCCACCACGCCACGGAACTTACAGCGGGGGGGGAAGGGGGTGCTGGCCAACTCGATCGCGAAGTGCAGAGGTCGGAAGAGGGATGCGCATGAAGCGGGGCACAAGGCGGCAGACGTTATGGCATCATCATGGGGCGCCTTCATCCTCTGCTTCTGCCCTTCTTCTGTGGTACGTTGGTTCTAGCACCATGTGTGGGGAGGCTACTCTGTCCCTGTCCTGACTGTGACTCAGCTCCATGACTCTTTGGGTGGGCTACTTCAAACTCCAGCCTCAACCCCCTCATCTACGCCTACTTCAACAGGGACTTCAGGACCGCCTTCAGAGGCTGCTGCACATTGGACGGGCCTGCCCTGCAGTGCAGGCAGCCCGAGGACTCGGCCACGCGTTTATCGTGTTAGGGCGGGGTTACTCGGAGACATGTACCTCCAACGCGCTCACGTGCGCCTCTCTCACAGCTCCTTGGCGGAAAATGGACATCCGTGACGTCCGGCAATGGCAGTTATAGGTATTTAGGTTTTGTTGACATGTTTACAGGCACCCCCCCCCCCCTAACCCCCAAGGATACTGAGTTTATGATTGTTTTGGTTTTAATTTTTCCTGACTGGAAATATGAGGGAGATATGGGAAGGGTGGAGTGGAACAAGTACTCTGCGTTGAAAAAGCTGGGGTATATGATTGGATGTATGGTGTAGGGAGAAACGCTTCCCCCACCTTCCCCGCCAAAACATAGTGGCATAACAAACACCCAGACTTCTTTCCTCTGAATTTTAATGTATCCACAATAGTTGAAAAGAGAAAGTTATTTGACAAGAAAACATTTTTTACATCAGGATAAAAATTGTATAATTTTCGTACCCTAAAGGCTTGAGCTAGAGAAAGACGAAAGACAAAGAGAAGACAAAGAATAAGCAGGAAGAAGAGAAGAAGAAGAAGGAAGAAGAAGAAGAACAGAGGGGTGGGGGTGGGGAGAGGTAAAGGATTGCCAGAAACAATTACTGACTGAAAAAGAACTATGAAGCTGTCAGAAAATCTGGAGGAATTCTGTGTTGTAGGTTATGCCTTCTTTCTTTTGAACAGCTCGAACCAGGATCCCAGGGTGAAATAGGGCTTGACACAGTCATTGATGTACACGTTCGTTCTTGTTTCCCCAATAATTTTCAGTTCCTCGACTAGAGCTCCAAGGTTCACAATAGTGAGATTTTTACGTACACAACCGTCATTGGCCCACTGAAGGTACGTGCATTCGATTATACTTCGAACGTCTGTTTATTTGTATTTTTTTTTTATGTTCATTTTTTTTTTTGTATTGGTTTCGTTTTTGTGTTATATTTACTTCTAATCTTCTAGTTCTTGCGTGATGTATCTAAGATCTACCCCCTCCCACCCACAAGTGGGTTTTCGCGATTTCAGTGATTGCCGTCAATAGGAAAGACGTTTGTTTCTGATTCTAGCCATGGTGTTAAGGCCCAAGAGAACGTTGGCAATGTTACGCCTTAAGCAGGTCAGACATTTTCATGACGCGTTGATTTAGTGGACAGTAAATGAAGATTTTGACTTCAGTGTGTCTGTTGTCAGCATGCAGTGGTGCCTGAGTGAAGTTTGGGCTTACACCTGTGTTACCTGTCATTTTTTTCTGTTTCACCGCGCCATATCAACTATTTATGTATTTTGTTGTTGTTGTTGTTGATTGCTGTTGTTGTTGTTGTTGTTGTTTGTTGCGTGGTTGTCCATCTTAAAACACCCTTGGGTGGACACCAGAATATGCACTTCGCTACATCATCCCACCTGGGAGCAATCACTTTGAGATTATTTGTGTTTGATTATGTGACTCCTTTTTAGATATCTTTCCTTCGAAAACTGAGATAAAAAACTGACTTTTGGTCTTTGTATGACAATCAACCATTTCAAAACTGCTGGTATTAGATGCTGGCTTAAGTGTTTATGCCGAGTAAAAAAAACGGCACATCAAAACTAAGAGTATAAACGATGTAATACTAAGGCTTAATGTACCCACATGTTCTCTCTCTCTCTCTCTCTCTCTCTCTCTTCTCTCTCTCTCTCTCTCTCTCTCTCTCATTCTCTCTCTCTCTCTCTGTCTCTCTCTCAGAGGGCTTAATGCATATGTTTTCATCTGTGTTTACCCAGGGGAGGTGTCAGGAAGAAGCAACTTTATTATCTCCTGGAAAGTGTTGTGATAAACGGTTGTAGATACCGAAAACATATTACAGAGTTGTGTGACCAAGTGTCGATCTCTTTGACGATCTCGTCTTTGTAGAAGCTGTGTTTCTATAGAGTCATTTTGTCTATTTAATCATCATGCTGTTTTGAAGTTTGAATCTTGAAAGTGTAAGCAGATTTGATTATTACAAGGTGATCTCTTGGCAGTTTTTTTCTTAGCGCCTGAATGCGTTCAGTTTTCTTTACTTGAAATCTAGGGTTATCAGTGCTCTTTGGGAAATTAAAGAAAACTCTGATTGAAAAGTAAAAAAGGAAACGTTTTATAGAAGATTTTGGCCGTGTTTTTTTTTTTCTCCGTGTCATAGGCATGACTGCTGGCCGTGTTGTGCATAACGTCGATAATTTATAGAGTCAATTTTTGTATTGTTGTTGTTTGTCATGTGTTGTAATGTGCTGTATTGTATTGTAGTTGTAATGTGTTGTATGTATTGTATTGTGTGGTTATATATTGTGTTGTATTGCATTGTATTGTGTTGTATTGTATTGTGTTGGCATTGGAGTATTTATACTATATTATATTTTCGTTACATGCGCATGTGTATTGTACTGTACTGTATTGCAGTGCAGTGCAGTCCATTGCATTGTACTGTATTGTATTGTATTGTACTGTACTGTATTGCATCGCATCGTACTGTATTGCATTGTACTTTACTGTATTGCATTGTACTGTACTGTACTACATTGCAATGTACTGTATTGCATTGTACTGTACTGTACTGCATTGCATAGTGCTTATTGTGTTGGTTGTATTTTCAGTCCCTGGGGACCCCTATGTGTAAACTTTAGACTGCTCTCCTCGAGGAGAGCGTGTCACCACAAGAGAAGAGCCACTCACATTTTATATTTTCCTCTTCACAAGTGTATTTGTTTCTTCACCAGAAATTATGCCGTGGGTTCTTTCAGATGCGCTTAAATGTGTGTAGCACCACGGGACCTCGTTTAGCGCCGCATCCGAAAGACGTAGCACCCGACCACCACTCAAGTATGATCTAATGGGTGGGGGGAATGTTCGGGTTCAAAACTGTGAATCGCGGATCGAACCCATGACACGTCGCTTGTGGATAGGCGCGTTACCACTAGGACCTGTTTCACCAGACCCGCAGCACGTCATGTGTGACGGTTTGGGGTTGTGGTTTCTCTCAAATCAAGTGTGCTCCTGAAATGTAGGTCTTCGGCAAGAACTGAAGATCTACGTGCATGCCGGAGCAGGGTAGTTGCTAGCGGTTAGAGCGTTGCGCTGTGTTCATGACGGATCAGGATCGAGCCGCACCTCGAGGCGCCCGTGTTAGGGGATTTTTACCCTGGAGTTTACATCAGTAGGGATCCACTTCCCGAAAAGTCTTTCGATTGTGACTATAACCGAAGCCCGTGTGCCGAGAGTGGTACGAATTTGCGCTTACATTTAAAAGCCTGTTGCAGCCTTTAAATGAGTAGTCATTGCGTGCCGTGGGGAACGAATGTCAAAATTAAAAGAAAAAACCCAAAACCTCAAGGGACCAGGTGTTGTGGCTAGACGGCCATCCCGGAAGTCTGGATTACGGCTACATAAATTCAGTGTGGGGTAAATTTTTAAAAACGGTTGCATACGCAAAATCTTCTCCATTGGTGAACGTCGAGCTCTAGCAAAAAAAAAAAGCATTCAAAATGATTGTCTCAAATGACATGTACTTAGTAAAAAAAAAAAGAAATTCTAAAAATAAAAATTTTGGCGTGTCATTTATTTCGAAAGAGAAAATATCAGCAGAAAAGTTTGTGTATGTGTTATTGTGTGAGGAAGTGTACAATGTATTCCTAAGGAGCGTATATAATGTCTCATGTTTCGGTATTGTTGACGAGTGTGAGGATGTATAAAGACAACGGACATTTGATCGCTGAATGTAGAGCCAGGAGAGGGTGCTGCAGCGCATTGCTGAGGAGGCAGGGTGAAGGACTCCTGGCTGCAGGCCAGATTACCAGTCATCACCAATTCTGGGGGTTCTGCTTGCTGCTCCTGAACGGCTGACAATGTCCAGTAGCGTTAATGTTGGTTGGTGCATTTTCACAAGTCCCTTCTTCTCTGTCTCTGCTCTATCTCTCTTTCTCTCTCCTCTCTCTCTCTTATATATATATTTAGTATCTCTCTCTCTCTAGTCCTTTCCTCTCTCTCTCTCTCTCACCCTGTGCTAGTCGGCGCGCGCGCGTGTGTGTATTGTGGGTGGATGTGGGGTAGGTCGTGGTTCATGATGCGGCGGTGTGTTTTTGTTTTGTTTATGGTTAATGTCCATTTCTACGTGTGATAAGGAAACACGCCGCATTCGTAAACCAATCATCTGTTCGTCATGTTGTCTCTCGCTCTATCTCTTCTCTCTCTCTAGCTCTCCTCTCCCTCTCTCTCTTCTCTCTCTCTCTCTCTCTTGTCTCTCTCGTTAATGTACGTATATTTATATTATTACAAACTATCTACAGTAGTGTCTTACTGGGGAATAGAAAAGAATATTTTAATCCTCAGCAGAACTGATGTGTATGAACTGCTCGGGAGTCATATAAACTTCTTGTAACAAGTGGCATATTGTTTTAGTGAATTCTATTCCTTTCCTTTTAAACAGGTCGTTAGGTTGGCAAACAAACAATAAATGGTGGATTGAAGAGATTGAGAACAGCAACATGTCCTATTTTTAGAGTATTCCGGTGTTCCAGGCATGTCTGCCTGGCGGTGTGTGTATGTTTGTGTGTTGCTGTGTGAAGTGTGTTTTGGGGGAGGAGGATGAGCCTACAGTGTGTGTGTGTGTGTGTGTGTGTTTGTGCGCATGTGTGTGTGTTGCCTAGTCATAGCCTTTTTTTACTTTCTTTTCGATTAGATATTTGACTATAACTCGTTAACGTAACATTTCTTGCGCTGTTCCTTCTTTTATATATGCTATAAAAAATTTGTAATTTTGCGACCGTAAATAGACTTGTTGGTAGCATGATAATAGAAGTGGAGAATGTTTGTCGATACTGTTTAACTGGCATTAAGTTGCCTTATGATGTTGTATCCCTGATGACTTTTTCATGTGATTTTTGATGAAAGACCAGTTAGTCGCTGCTTCTACAGTTTCAGAAAAAAATTTAGCCACAGTAAAAAAGAAGAGTTTAGAAGTGGTTGGTACTATTTACAGGGAAATATAGGACATCAGATAGTAGGAATATTGAAAAAGAATTTGGGTTGGAGTACATGCTTTGGTGGCGAACGAGTGCTATCCCCGATGAACAACTCGAATGATAATATTTTCACGCTGAAGGAAAATCTGTTGTGACGGGAAAGTAGCATAAAAGACAAGACGAGACAATTCAGTATGTCCATTTGACCTCGATACAATATCCAGAGGTTTTTTCTGCAGTGTTGTTTGAGCAAGAAAAACTGTTTCACACAGTGATCTTCCAAGCACCAGGTGGAGCTATTGAGCCCGCACAGACTTCATTTGTAATTCAACAACATAAAACAGAATTTTTGTTTGTTATCCAGTATCCTTCACATCGCGCTCATCTCGTTCTCATCGGATATATGTAGGTACACTTTCCATGTCAGCTCACGTTGAAAATAAAGATATGAAGGAACAGGATCGGATTACTGGGGAAGTTCAGAAAGTGTTCTTTTCAGGATCTGAGAGGTTTTGAGATGCATGTTTCCTTCCTTATGGCTTCGGAACAGCGAGATTTACATGGTGAGGTGTTTGTGTACGCGACCGTTTGGCCACCATTAAGGTAGGCCGCATTCCGACTTAGGCGATGATGTCTAAACTTGACCCAGTTATGCGCGTGGTTAGTTTTGATGATTTCGGATGCGTTCCTACCGGCACGCAGGCGGTAGTCTTCAGAAGGCGCGGAACGACATTAACGTGTGGCAAGATGTTCTAATGTGTTCGCAGTTGGGATTGGTTGAAGTGTTCATGGTGCGGGGGAGCTAGTTCGGTGGGGGTTGGTATAGTCAGTGGTGATGTTAATTATAGGGAAAAAATCGACTCGAACGGACGTACTTGGAGTAGAGTGTAGTCGAAATCGTGCCCGTCAGATCCCAAGCTCAATAACGTCTAACCACGTAGGCTATCCCAGCCCTCTAGGCAGTTTAGACGTCATTGTCATTTGTTTTTCATTACAGGCCGTAATGCTTCTTCACGATGGAGTTGTATTTTTTGATTACTATTGAAAGTCGTTATGTTAATGGTTTCTCCCCCCCTCCCCAGTAATTGGGAATGACAGATATCAAGTAGAATGATTAGCATCCTCAGCATTGCTGGTTTTACGATGGCGAGCTTAGGGGGGTAAAAAGTGATTCAGCAACTACTTTGTCTTTTTATGTAATGTTTTGGTCAGTTTTCTGTTGGATTTTTTTTCTGTAGACGGTGCTGGATATTTGTGTTGATTTGTGTGAACTTGGAGAAAATGTGACCGTGAGCTTTTTGGAGCTAGTCTGATGAAGCGGACGAGATAATATAATATAAGAGTATTGTTAGTGGAATTTATATAGCGCGTTGAAATCTTGTAATAAGCGAATGCAAATCAAAGCGCCTCAGATTTTTATTTCATTCCACTTTGTGTAGTCTGTTGGGATTTCATCTCGTGAAATCGGGACTGCGCTCGTGCCCGGGGGAGTGATGAGCGGCGAGAAGCGCGTCGCCACTTAGCGCTGCGCCACCTGTTCACCCTGTTTTTTTTTTTCTGCAGCATAAATTTGTTTCCCTATCAGAGAGGCTTTTGTGTCTAAGAATGTTGCCTAGGGACAACGCTCTTGTTGCCGGGGGTTTTTTTTTACGTGCGGCTAAATTAATTACGTGTAACTACACGGGACTCGGTTATTCGTCTCATCGAAAGACTAGCGCCCAGACCACCACTCTATGGTCTAATGGACGGGGGAAAAATTTCCGGTCAAACGGGGTACGACCGGCCGCACCTTCAGACCCGGACTTTTCCGCTTTCTAGACAGGCGCGTTACCTCTAGCCCGATCCACCATGACATAGTTATCTGATGATTGACCTTTGTGGGCGGTGGGGCTATACATTCATGAAACGAAATCAAATAAAAAAGAGAGGACCTAAACAGTGCAGATTAGGAGATTCGTTGCAAACATTAAGAAAGAACTGAAGATTAGAAAACAAAATCGTCCTTTGTGTGTTTTCATGCTATGGACTCTTGCTTGGTTAAAAGAGTAATGTGAACTAGTTATGGAAATGACCAACAAAACTGTTGAAAAATAATTGCTTTTTCACGTTTGTGGGCCAGTTTGATTTTAAACTAAAAGCGGTTGTTTAAAGTACAGCATGGCGGGACCACATATCACATAATAATTATATCTATGAGCAGACTAAGGGAGGTTTTAATTTTTCACTAATTTCAGTCAAAACAAAGTCGTTGGTTGACACACTGGTTAATTTCATAAGGCCAATCTAGCTGTGGGAGAGTGGGACGACTTTCAGAGCGAATTTCCAGTCAAAGATTATTGATAAATTCCTGAACATAGTTACCAGAAATTCTGCTTGCTCTGTCTTCTTGGTAACAGTAAAAGGAATCAGGAAAGACAGCGGGCAAGGGCAAGGTGGGGAGCGGTGGGGGGGGCGGGGGGGGCGGAGTATTAGGGGGAGGGTAGTGGTTACTACATGAAACAAAGTTGTTGTTTTTCCTTTTTGTTTTTTCCTTTTTTTGATCAGATGAAACGATGCAAGACTGGTTTTTTCTGCGCAAAAGAATGTTAAACAACGAGTACATGTATC
The DNA here is from genome assembly GCA_028751875.1 of Rapana venosa. Taxonomy (NCBI): domain Eukaryota; kingdom Metazoa; phylum Mollusca; class Gastropoda; order Neogastropoda; family Muricidae; genus Rapana; species Rapana venosa. Next base: position 2,619,567 of record CM054139.1, on the reverse strand, counting down.
TGTCTCATTTGTGTCAATGGATTCTGAATGCTTGAACGCATGATTTACTTTGATGTAAGTTCTTTTTTTGCTCGTTATAGAACACAGTTGTTGCTGCATGTATTTTAAATGTGATAATATTGTTTATGTTATGAATGCAATGAACTACGATATGTGAAACGAGGTTGAATGAAATATCTAAGACCAGAAGGGCATTTCATGGTTTGATTTCATGAATACAGGTCTCTGTGTTCAGTTTTGTGTTCAAAGAATCGTTTTTGGACGTGTTCTGTTGTGGTACATTCTACGTCTGGTGAATGGTAAATGCTGAAGGAGGTAAAAAATTGAATAGGTTGTTGCTTATCAATGCAAACCAGCTGAATATAGCATCAGCCATCTATAGCTAATTAAGCATATTGTCACGCCAGTACATTTAAAAAAAACCACCACTAACAGGCAGGCATTGTAGAATATATCACTTTCAGTCACGGCAAGTTTCCTTGCGTGAAATCGTGAACTGCTCTTCCCTAGTAAGAACATGTCGCTACAAGAGTATGCCATTTATTTAAATTAAAAAGAAAATGTTCCTGTCTGCATGTACATTTTCTGTTTCGTACAAGATCGGCTTTTTTTACAAAATTTTGCAGAGACAACTCTCCCATTGTTGCCGCGGGTTCGTTTACGCGCGCTGATAGGCGTGTGCTTACGGAACCCCAGCTTATCGTTTCATCTAAGAGGACGTAGCACTCTCGGACCTCCAATCAGGGTTCAAGTGGGGTGGTGAAAAAAAGTTTCAGGCACACATGGGGATTGGAACCCACACTTCTCGCTCTCTAAGCAGGGTGTGTACTGTAGGACCACCGATCCACATGTGCAGCTTGCCGAGCAGGCAGCAGACACCCGACATGGCAGACAGACAGACATGGCAAGTCAGCAAAGTAAGCAGCATGGGTATAGCATTCATATATACATACATATATATACACATACCTACATACATTCATACATACATACACAGTTATTACATACATATCTACACACATATATACATACATTCATACCATACATACACACATACACGCATAACACACATACATACATATATACATTACATAGATACATTCTTTACATACATCATCCATCAGCAAATCCCTGACTATACTGACCCTTCTAAAACACTACAATACCGTTCTCAGCCCAAACTCCTTGATGAGCATTGCACTCTATTGACAATCTCCTGCCGATAGGCCCTGTGCACATGGTACACCCATGACATCCCGATCGCAAAACGCAAACGCCGGCAACTAGAACGGCACTGGCGACAAAACAAAGAAACTGAATAAACAAAACCGCTTCTTCGAAAACAAACAAACAAAGTCAAAACCTTAAACCATTCAGCAAAAACAAAGTATTACTCGTCAAGTTCTTGATGCCACATCTATGAAATCTCTCTTTTCCCCTCACATCCACTCTGCTTGGTTCTGCGAAGGCTAGCCCTCTGCCTTCTATCTACAACCATCTGAACTTCCTTCCATATTTTTATCTGCATTCTTTTCTGACAAAAATCCGCAACATCGCTCTAGAAAATCTAACTTGGATCAGGACTCTCTTGTTCCAGCCTGCAATTTGTGATCTCAATTTTCTGGCACTTCACTTCTGTCCTTTCATCCAGCAAGCGAGAAAGAAATCGAGCCATTCTGAATGAATGGACTATAAAATCATGCGATCCTACCCACATCACCTGCTTGTCTCTTTTCGCGCAGGCCTGCACAGCTCATACTCGCTATCAAAAGATAGTAAAACTATCTCTTGTTCTGGAATGTTCCTTCAGCTCTCAAAACGAGCTTTAGTACACCATTACTCAAAAAAGCATGACCTTGACCCTAACATCTCGAAGAATTACAGACTGTTTCCCACCTACCTTTTTATCTCTAAAGTCCTTTTGGAAGAGTAGGTCTGAAACAGCCTCAACAACCCCTTCTCTCAATTGTATTATTCCTGGGTTTCAGTTGCCTATTGTGCCAACCACAGCACTGAAACCACCCTAGTCACACCTTAACATGCTTCTACTTGCTTCTGACTCAGGGAAAATCTCCTCCTCACTCCTACTCGACTTATCTGAGCCTTCGTCACTATTGACCACCTCTTCCTTCTCTCACGTCTTCAAGAATACGTTTGGTGTTACTGGTACAGCCCTCACCTGGTTTATAGCTCATATTGACTGACCGATTCCAGACTAGTCACCAGTAAACAAGATTCAGTCAGTACCTGCCAGACTGGAATGTGGAGTCCGCAGGGATCAGTTCTGGGCCCTGTTCTTTCACTCTCTACACCGCTCCACTGTCAAATATAATTAACCGTCATCAGATCAACCATCACTTTTAAGCAGATGTACTCTCAGATTCTAAAGCAGTGTACACTCTGAAAAATCTGCTTCCCTCTTGATGAATATGACCTACTGCTTTCAAATATCCAAAACTGGATGATAGAGAAACAAGTTACAACTAAACGATGATAAAACTGAAGCCCATGCGTGTGTAGGGACCAAAACCAAACTCTCTTCCATCTACAAAGACAGCTTTCAATAGATTCGGCAATGGCATCAAGTCCCTCTATCTCCACTGCTGTAAAGTATCTAGGGGTCATTATTGACAACACACTCTTATGCAAAAATTCATACCAGACCTGCCAGTCATGCCTTCTATCAATTACGGCGTTTAGGCAATTCGAAAGTACCTGTCACAGACGCAACACAAAACTCGGGGCTTCTCTCATTCTTTCACGTTCTGGACTATTGCAATTCTTTTTTGGGGTCTGCCAGATCTCTATCACTCCCTTCAAAGTATTCAAAAATTCTGCAGCTCGACTAGTCCCTCAGAAGAAAAAATCTGAGCCACATTACCCTCTCTTGCGATCTCTCCACTGGCCCTGCCTGTGCCACAAAGAATAAAGAGATCAGTCTGCTGTCACTGTGGTACGCAGAAGTGCGCTGACGACAAACAGCAACTTCTACCTCTGTGAATGTCTCCACCTGTATATACTCCTTCATCTGCTGTCCCTTCGGCTCTGCTTGCAGATTCCTTGTGCTTACAAACACCTAGATTCAACCAGTCACTGTTGGCCCTGTCGCTCTTTCTCTGTTTGCTGGTCCATCGATTTGAATGGCCCTGCCTATCTCTCTTCGCCAGAAGGCCTTCTGTGACTCTTTTAAATCTGGCTCAAACAACATTTGTTTCAACCTAAGAATTTCCTCTCCCTGTTTCATTTCATAGCTATCCCTGCTTTTCAACAGCCAAAATTCAATAACCTGCAAAGTGTTTTTACGTGTGTTAGTGTGTGTGTGTGTGTTTTGTGTGTGTGTGTGTTTGTGTGTGTGTCTTGTGTGTGTGTGCATTAGGACTTGTTAGAAACTATTGCTTAATATTGGTTGCATGACAGTGTAGACTGAGTTGAGTGCAAGCGTCTTTTTGATTTGTTGTGGCAAAGATTTTACAGCGTTTATATAAATTCATTTATCTATCTAAATATTTATTATTATTATTTAATTTTTTTAAAATTTGTTTTTAATTAATTCCAACCATACACACACAATTTACACACACACACACGCTTCCCACACACTGACGCGACAAACACACACAAACACAATAACACATGCACACAGACACGCCCACAAACACACTTGCACACACACACACAACCACACACAGGAAACAGACAAGAACATGTGCCCACATGCAACACACACAAACACATGCACACAACATTACACACACCTCACACACCACACACACTCCAACCACATCACTCACCATACACACACGACTACACACACACACACACAACACACACACAAACACACACAACATTACGATCACACTGACACAACGCACACACACACACGCACACACGACACACAACACAGCCCACACACCACACACACACACACACACAACATGGTAATGACAATACATACTCAAGCAAACCAGGCCTACAGGAACAGACGACGCATTAAGAACAAATCGGCCAGTTGAGTGGAGAGTTGTTCAAAAAATTCGATTATGGGCGTAATCGGGGGGAGCTACAATTGGTAGAGACGATTGCCAATTGTTGATGCGGTTAGGTGTTTTGTTGAACCCGGGTTAGGGGATCTTTGTGGCCAAGGAAGGGAGGGGGTGATTGTGTGCTAGGGAACAATGAGTGACTCGCGAGTATTCGGTCTGCTGTTTCTGCTTCTTCGTCTTCTTTCTTCGCAGTTCGTTGATCGTGATGTGAGGGCGGGAGGAGAGATGAGAGAGAGAGGATGAGAGTAGAATGAGAATCTATGAGTGTAAGAGAATGGGAGAGAGAGAGGAGAGAGGTCTATTGAGAGAGAGAGAGAGAGAGAGTGAGAGTCGAGATGAGAGATGAGAGAGAGATGAGAGCTTTTCGGGAGAGGAGAGAGAGATGTGAGAGAGAGAGTGTGTGAGACGAGATGTGAGTAGTAGAGGAGAAGAAGGACACACCTTTGGTTTTTTGCTTCTTAAGGTGAGAAATAATTGTAACAAACTACTTGATAGTATGGAGATAAGCTTATTGGTGGATCTGTGAACTTGATGTTATTTGTGACAAGACTTAATGTGTTTTTATTCTAGATTCTATCCATCTGTTAGCCCAGAGGGCTGTGAAAACTCCCCTTAGTCCTCAAACGTATATCTGGGCTTATGCTCTTGCAATTAGACTTCATGAATGCCGGGACATCAAAAAGCCTGAGTCATATGTTATTAGTATGTTAAATTGTACATGCCCAACCCCCGCAGTAGAGCCTTCATTTTATGTCTGTGTCTATTGTAACATGTTTATGTTGAGATTATCTCAGCCATGACAACACGATCTTCTTCTTAAATCGGAAAAAAATAAAATCCTCTGAATGTTGGGGTATGGCTGCCTCTCTCTGTGAACGAATGGGGTGGTGTGGGTGCGTTTTAGAAGAGGGAATGTAAAGCATACTTCTCATCCCGTTTGCATTTCTTTTGTACTATGTTTTATTTCTACAGTGTATTCCCCAGGTGGAAGAGTGTGAGTCAGGAACTCTTGCTATACTCGGGGGAAGGGGGGGGGTGGGGGGGGTGTTTGGGGGGGTTGGTGGGTGTGAGAGGGGGTGGCGGTGGGGGGTGCGGGGGGTTTGGGGGTTGTTAAGCATGGGGGGAGGTTGATGGGTGGGGGTTGGTTAAGGCTTGGGGAAACGCCACACAAACAGGCACGTTTTATTTAGAGTTCGACGAGCAGGATTGGTTTCCTTGTTCTCAAACACTCTGACGCTCTAGTCCCTAGTAACCTAATTTGATGAGCATTTGCAATAAAAGATATCGCGTTAAACTCAACACGTTATATACTGACAGGAAAAGGTATTAAAAAAAAACACTGCTAAATGTAAATTATTTTTTTTTATGTTTTAAATTTTTTTTTATGCACGTGGTCGGCGTTTTTCTTTAATAAGTAAAAAGATTACAGAGAATATCAGAGGTGGTAAATGTGGTGTTTGTGTAAATCTTTATGTTATTTTGTCTCTTGTGAGTATGGTGTGGTAAATGCAAACAAAACATTCTAATTCCGCTGAGTGGAAGGGCAGAGGATATGCCGGATGTGTTTATGGTGTATAACAGTCATATATGGAGACCTTTATTATTAACTCCCTCCCTACCTCCCCCCCAAAAAAGTATGTTAGAAACGAGGACAGCCCCCTCACAATATTAGAGTATTTGACATTGGGAGAGGAATATGTTTTTGCTTCCTAATTTGTTCCAGCTAAAACCTACTGCCAACAAATCGCCTGTAAAACTATAATTTTCTTATTCCTTTTCCCTTCAACCTGCTGACAGATGGGGGTGTGCGATAGGGTTGTGCAGAGTTCGCACATTCATCGTCTCTTTACTGTTCTCATAGATGCCTTTCAGCTGTCCAATCACAAATTAGCCTTTCTGTGTCTGCCATAACGGTCCCCTTCACAGAAGGATTATTTTCTTCCTCTTCCCAGTGCAAAAGACTTGTTGTCGTTTGCCAGGAAAGCTGGGATGGTGAAGCTGATTGGCTGGCTGATTCTGACACAGGCCCGTCTGACTCGAAGTTACACCATCTTCTGAGGGTGGCTTTTGCGCTTCGAAGTTTATGATAGAATAATCAAAGACAGCAGAAAAAACGGGATTTTATTGTATTTAGATTGTTATTTTTTTTTATTTTTTTTTATTAAGATATTTATTAAATTATTTTTTTAAAGATATTAAACAAGCCTTTTTTTTTTTATTTTTTCCCCCCCTGAGGGTTGCAAATCCACGTTATTGAAAGAGTTACACAATTCGACTCTTGACCAAAATTAATGTAGAAAAAATAATTGATGTATACACCACCTGTCTTCTTTCCATACAATTTTTTCTCGTGCCAATATCACGTTTACATAGTCCTCTATTTCGATAGTAATCATATGTCGATAACATGATGATACCACCACGCCACCAACCACCACCACGCCCACCTACCACCACCACGACAACTATAATACTATACTCGACTACCTACTACTTACTACACTACTCCCCTCGATAAAAAAAAAATCGATTCTATGTAGCGCTTTTGATTTGTATACTACACATACTATAGTATAATAATATAATGATAATTTGTCTACTCTAACTAGTACTTACGCTGTACTACTACGTACTACTACTGACTTCTACTACTAGACTACTTGTTGCTCCTGCTGTGCTGTGGTGCTGTATGAGGATGTTTAAAGGATCAGATAGCGTTATGATGATGATCATAACTTTCGCGTTTACGACGTATACCCCTGTAACTCAACTTCAAAGAATACCAAACAACACATCGGTCTCAGTGGTTTTACTTTCCTCATGACTATTATCAAAACGTGTGTGCCAATGGGGGATTAATGATGATTAAGGCGCTACGCCCCCCACATGTGAAGATTTTTCGGGGGAAGAAAAACGTTATATTGATTGTTTTTAGCATTTAGAAATTTATCTCCATTACGGGGCATGCTTTTTTTGTTAAAAAACTGAGAAAACTGGGTTATAACGGAGAGTGGGACTCTTACGTCTCTTCTGAGCTACTCTCGCAATCCTCTGTTCTCCCTCCTTAGATACTTAGAGTTGTATTTTGACTTAGTAAACCACAGCGATTTTATTAATCCAGGGGGTTTTGTCTAAGTTGCGTACCTTGAATGAATCTTGAATGGTGAAAGTGTCTATGAATAGTAAGTAAGATTATTTATTATGCATGAGAACTCACTCCCCCCCCCCCCACCCCCCCCCCGCCCCATTTCTTCTTCATAGACTCTATATCGCCTGCCTTTTATTCCTGTACCCCGCCTCATCTCCCTTCTTCTCCTCTCCCGATGTTGCATATCTTCTTTTCTCATAAGGGATGAGTCGATCCTCTCACTGTTGACAGAAGAAAGATGGAGATGTTCACGCGAAATTGCTAAACGCGAGGACCGTGAAGAGATGTGCACGTCATCTTCTCTCCCCAACATACAGCTGGGTCCACCCACCCTCTCATCACCAACATCAGCAGCTATGGCAGCAGCAGCAGCAGCAGCTGCAACGCGGATTGTCAGCATCTTCGAGGACAGGTCGGTGGTTTAGCTGGTTGCTGGGGGTCAAGGGCACGCGGTGATGGCCTCCACATCCTGGCGCTCGTGTGCGGAAACCTGCTAGTGTCATCGCCAGGGGGCGTTGGTCATTACGAGAGGGTGCGGGCCCGTTGCTTGACAACTTCTTATCCTGTCCTCTGGCCTCCGCCGACCTTGCTGGTTTGGGCCATCCTGGTCAAGCCCTTCAGCGCCAGCGTGGAATGAAGCGGCCGGCGTGGGTGTTCGGCAGGACCATGTGCGACTTCCTTCAACGGCCAACTGAGTCCTCTTCTCACGGCCTCATCCGCACCTGTGCTGCATCGCCATGGCCGCTACATCGCCATCCTGCACCCGCTGCTCAGTACGAGCTGAATTGTTGAGAATTTTGACCGCACCGTGATGTGTTTGTGCACACCCCCCCCACCCCCCCCCCCCCCCCCCCCCCCCCCCCCCCCCCCCCCCCTCGAGAGGGTGGGTGCTGATGGTGGTTGGTCGAACCTGGGTGGCCTCCATCCTCATCGCTACATCCCCGGTGCTCCCAGCTCTACACCACGGGAAGCTGCACTTCCAGGCGCTGGAGGAGGACCGCAGTCAGTGCCGTGTTCATCGTCAACATGGTGTACGCCGCGTATGCCTCCAGCGTCAGCTTCTGGATCCCCTGCTCCATCATGCTCTTCGTTACGCCAAATCTTCCAGGATGTCAGGGCGGAAGCAGGAGAAGTTTGTGCAGAACAACCATGGTGTACATGCACTACTACTCCCAGGGAACACAACCACCACCATACACCACCACACCGCCGCCACCACGCCACGGAACTTACAGCGGGGGGGGAAGGGGGTGCTGGCCAACTCGATCGCGAAGTGCAGAGGTCGGAAGAGGGATGCGCATGAAGCGGGGCACAAGGCGGCAGACGTTATGGCATCATCATGGGGCGCCTTCATCCTCTGCTTCTGCCCTTCTTCTGTGGTACGTTGGTTCTAGCACCATGTGTGGGGAGGCTACTCTGTCCCTGTCCTGACTGTGACTCAGCTCCATGACTCTTTGGGTGGGCTACTTCAAACTCCAGCCTCAACCCCCTCATCTACGCCTACTTCAACAGGGACTTCAGGACCGCCTTCAGAGGCTGCTGCACATTGGACGGGCCTGCCCTGCAGTGCAGGCAGCCCGAGGACTCGGCCACGCGTTTATCGTGTTAGGGCGGGGTTACTCGGAGACATGTACCTCCAACGCGCTCACGTGCGCCTCTCTCACAGCTCCTTGGCGGAAAATGGACATCCGTGACGTCCGGCAATGGCAGTTATAGGTATTTAGGTTTTGTTGACATGTTTACAGGCACCCCCCCCCCCCTAACCCCCAAGGATACTGAGTTTATGATTGTTTTGGTTTTAATTTTTCCTGACTGGAAATATGAGGGAGATATGGGAAGGGTGGAGTGGAACAAGTACTCTGCGTTGAAAAAGCTGGGGTATATGATTGGATGTATGGTGTAGGGAGAAACGCTTCCCCCACCTTCCCCGCCAAAACATAGTGGCATAACAAACACCCAGACTTCTTTCCTCTGAATTTTAATGTATCCACAATAGTTGAAAAGAGAAAGTTATTTGACAAGAAAACATTTTTTACATCAGGATAAAAATTGTATAATTTTCGTACCCTAAAGGCTTGAGCTAGAGAAAGACGAAAGACAAAGAGAAGACAAAGAATAAGCAGGAAGAAGAGAAGAAGAAGAAGGAAGAAGAAGAAGAACAGAGGGGTGGGGGTGGGGAGAGGTAAAGGATTGCCAGAAACAATTACTGACTGAAAAAGAACTATGAAGCTGTCAGAAAATCTGGAGGAATTCTGTGTTGTAGGTTATGCCTTCTTTCTTTTGAACAGCTCGAACCAGGATCCCAGGGTGAAATAGGGCTTGACACAGTCATTGATGTACACGTTCGTTCTTGTTTCCCCAATAATTTTCAGTTCCTCGACTAGAGCTCCAAGGTTCACAATAGTGAGATTTTTACGTACACAACCGTCATTGGCCCACTGAAGGTACGTGCATTCGATTATACTTCGAACGTCTGTTTATTTGTATTTTTTTTTTATGTTCATTTTTTTTTTTGTATTGGTTTCGTTTTTGTGTTATATTTACTTCTAATCTTCTAGTTCTTGCGTGATGTATCTAAGATCTACCCCCTCCCACCCACAAGTGGGTTTTCGCGATTTCAGTGATTGCCGTCAATAGGAAAGACGTTTGTTTCTGATTCTAGCCATGGTGTTAAGGCCCAAGAGAACGTTGGCAATGTTACGCCTTAAGCAGGTCAGACATTTTCATGACGCGTTGATTTAGTGGACAGTAAATGAAGATTTTGACTTCAGTGTGTCTGTTGTCAGCATGCAGTGGTGCCTGAGTGAAGTTTGGGCTTACACCTGTGTTACCTGTCATTTTTTTCTGTTTCACCGCGCCATATCAACTATTTATGTATTTTGTTGTTGTTGTTGTTGATTGCTGTTGTTGTTGTTGTTGTTGTTTGTTGCGTGGTTGTCCATCTTAAAACACCCTTGGGTGGACACCAGAATATGCACTTCGCTACATCATCCCACCTGGGAGCAATCACTTTGAGATTATTTGTGTTTGATTATGTGACTCCTTTTTAGATATCTTTCCTTCGAAAACTGAGATAAAAAACTGACTTTTGGTCTTTGTATGACAATCAACCATTTCAAAACTGCTGGTATTAGATGCTGGCTTAAGTGTTTATGCCGAGTAAAAAAAACGGCACATCAAAACTAAGAGTATAAACGATGTAATACTAAGGCTTAATGTACCCACATGTTCTCTCTCTCTCTCTCTCTCTCTCTCTCTTCTCTCTCTCTCTCTCTCTCTCTCTCTCATTCTCTCTCTCTCTCTCTGTCTCTCTCTCAGAGGGCTTAATGCATATGTTTTCATCTGTGTTTACCCAGGGGAGGTGTCAGGAAGAAGCAACTTTATTATCTCCTGGAAAGTGTTGTGATAAACGGTTGTAGATACCGAAAACATATTACAGAGTTGTGTGACCAAGTGTCGATCTCTTTGACGATCTCGTCTTTGTAGAAGCTGTGTTTCTATAGAGTCATTTTGTCTATTTAATCATCATGCTGTTTTGAAGTTTGAATCTTGAAAGTGTAAGCAGATTTGATTATTACAAGGTGATCTCTTGGCAGTTTTTTTCTTAGCGCCTGAATGCGTTCAGTTTTCTTTACTTGAAATCTAGGGTTATCAGTGCTCTTTGGGAAATTAAAGAAAACTCTGATTGAAAAGTAAAAAAGGAAACGTTTTATAGAAGATTTTGGCCGTGTTTTTTTTTTTCTCCGTGTCATAGGCATGACTGCTGGCCGTGTTGTGCATAACGTCGATAATTTATAGAGTCAATTTTTGTATTGTTGTTGTTTGTCATGTGTTGTAATGTGCTGTATTGTATTGTAGTTGTAATGTGTTGTATGTATTGTATTGTGTGGTTATATATTGTGTTGTATTGCATTGTATTGTGTTGTATTGTATTGTGTTGGCATTGGAGTATTTATACTATATTATATTTTCGTTACATGCGCATGTGTATTGTTACTGTATGTATTGCAGTGCAGTGCTCAGTCCATTTGCATCTGTACTGTTATTGTATTGTATTGTACTGTACTGTATTGCATCGCATCGTACTGTATTGCATTGTACTTTACTGTATTGCATTGTACTGTACTGTACTACATTGCAATGTACTGTATTGCATTGTACTGTACTGTACTGCATTGCATAGTGCTTTTGTGTTGGTTTGTATTTTCAGTCCCTGGGGACCCCTATGTGTAAACTTTAGACTGCTCCTCCTCGAGGAGGAGCGTTGTCACCACAGAGAAGAGCCCACTCACATTTTATTTTTCCCTCTTCACAAGTGTATTGTTTCTTGTCACAGAAATTATGCGTGGGTTCTTTCAGATGCGCTTAAATGTGTGTAGCACCACGGGACCTCGTTTAGCGCCGCATCCGAAAGACGTAGCACCCGACCACCACTCAAGTATGATCTAATGGGTGGGGGGAATGTTCGGGTTCAAAACTGTGAATCGCGGATCGAACCCATGACACGTCGCTTGTGGATAGGCGCGTTACCACTAGGACCTGTTTCACCAGACCCGCAGCACGTCATGTGTGACGGTTTGGGGTTGTGGTTTCTCTCAAATCAAGTGTGCTCCTGAAATGTAGGTCTTCGGCAAGAACTGAAGATCTACGTGCATGCCGGAGCAGGGTAGTTGCTAGCGGTTAGAGCGTTGCGCTGTGTTCATGACGGATCAGGATCGAGCCGCACCTCGAGGCGCCCGTGTTAGGGGATTTTTACCCTGGAGTTTACATCAGTAGGGATCCACTTCCCGAAAAGTCTTTCGATTGTGACTATAACCGAAGCCCGTGTGCCGAGAGTGGTACGAATTTGCGCTTACATTTAAAAGCCTGTTGCAGCCTTTAAATGAGTAGTCATTGCGTGCCGTGGGGAACGAATGTCAAAATTAAAAGAAAAAACCCAAAACCTCAAGGGACCAGGTGTTGTGGCTAGACGGCCATCCCGGAAGTCTGGATTACGGCTACATAAATTCAGTGTGGGGTAAATTTTTAAAAACGGTTGCATACGCAAAATCTTCTCCATTGGTGAACGTCGAGCTCTAGCAAAAAAAAAAAGCATTCAAAATGATTGTCTCAAATGACATGTACTTAGTAAAAAAAAAAAGAAATTCTAAAAATAAAAATTTTGGCGTGTCATTTATTTCGAAAGAGAAAATATCAGCAGAAAAGTTTGTGTATGTGTTATTGTGTGAGGAAGTGTACAATGTATTCCTAAGGAGCGTATATAATGTCTCATGTTTCGGTATTGTTGACGAGTGTGAGGATGTATAAAGACAACGGACATTTGATCGCTGAATGTAGAGCCAGGAGAGGGTGCTGCAGCGCATTGCTGAGGAGGCAGGGTGAAGGACTCCTGGCTGCAGGCCAGATTACCAGTCATCACCAATTCTGGGGGTTCTGCTTGCTGCTCCTGAACGGCTGACAATGTCCAGTAGCGTTAATGTTGGTTGGTGCATTTTCACAAGTCCCTTCTTCTCTGTCTCTGCTCTATCTCTCTTTCTCTCTCCTCTCTCTCTCTTATATATATATTTAGTATCTCTCTCTCTCTAGTCCTTTCCTCTCTCTCTCTCTCTCACCCTGTGCTAGTCGGCGCGCGCGCGTGTGTGTATTGTGGGTGGATGTGGGGTAGGTCGTGGTTCATGATGCGGCGGTGTGTTTTTGTTTTGTTTATGGTTAATGTCCATTTCTACGTGTGATAAGGAAACACGCCGCATTCGTAAACCAATCATCTGTTCGTCATGTTGTCTCTCGCTCTATCTCTTCTCTCTCTCTAGCTCTCCTCTCCCTCTCTCTCTTCTCTCTCTCTCTCTCTCTTGTCTCTCTCGTTAATGTACGTATATTTATATTATTACAAACTATCTACAGTAGTGTCTTACTGGGGAATAGAAAAGAATATTTTAATCCTCAGCAGAACTGATGTGTATGAACTGCTCGGGAGTCATATAAACTTCTTGTAACAAGTGGCATATTGTTTTAGTGAATTCTATTCCTTTCCTTTTAAACAGGTCGTTAGGTTGGCAAACAAACAATAAATGGTGGATTGAAGAGATTGAGAACAGCAACATGTCCTATTTTTAGAGTATTCCGGTGTTCCAGGCATGTCTGCCTGGCGGTGTGTGTATGTTTGTGTGTTGCTGTGTGAAGTGTGTTTTGGGGGAGGAGGATGAGCCTACAGTGTGTGTGTGTGTGTGTGTGTGTTTGTGCGCATGTGTGTGTGTTGCCTAGTCATAGCCTTTTTTTACTTTCTTTTCGATTAGATATTTGACTATAACTCGTTAACGTAACATTTCTTGCGCTGTTCCTTCTTTTATATATGCTATAAAAAATTTGTAATTTTGCGACCGTAAATAGACTTGTTGGTAGCATGATAATAGAAGTGGAGAATGTTTGTCGATACTGTTTAACTGGCATTAAGTTGCCTTATGATGTTGTATCCCTGATGACTTTTTCATGTGATTTTTGATGAAAGACCAGTTAGTCGCTGCTTCTACAGTTTCAGAAAAAAATTTAGCCACAGTAAAAAAGAAGAGTTTAGAAGTGGTTGGTACTATTTACAGGGAAATATAGGACATCAGATAGTAGGAATATTGAAAAAGAATTTGGGTTGGAGTACATGCTTTGGTGGCGAACGAGTGCTATCCCCGATGAACAACTCGAATGATAATATTTTCACGCTGAAGGAAAATCTGTTGTGACGGGAAAGTAGCATAAAAGACAAGACGAGACAATTCAGTATGTCCATTTGACCTCGATACAATATCCAGAGGTTTTTTCTGCAGTGTTGTTTGAGCAAGAAAAACTGTTTCACACAGTGATCTTCCAAGCACCAGGTGGAGCTATTGAGCCCGCACAGACTTCATTTGTAATTCAACAACATAAAACAGAATTTTTGTTTGTTATCCAGTATCCTTCACATCGCGCTCATCTCGTTCTCATCGGATATATGTAGGTACACTTTCCATGTCAGCTCACGTTGAAAATAAAGATATGAAGGAACAGGATCGGATTACTGGGGAAGTTCAGAAAGTGTTCTTTTCAGGATCTGAGAGGTTTTGAGATGCATGTTTCCTTCCTTATGGCTTCGGAACAGCGAGATTTACATGGTGAGGTGTTTGTGTACGCGACCGTTTGGCCACCATTAAGGTAGGCCGCATTCCGACTTAGGCGATGATGTCTAAACTTGACCCAGTTATGCGCGTGGTTAGTTTTGATGATTTCGGATGCGTTCCTACCGGCACGCAGGCGGTAGTCTTCAGAAGGCGCGGAACGACATTAACGTGTGGCAAGATGTTCTAATGTGTTCGCAGTTGGGATTGGTTGAAGTGTTCATGGTGCGGGGGAGCTAGTTCGGTGGGGGTTGGTATAGTCAGTGGTGATGTTAATTATAGGGAAAAAATCGACTCGAACGGACGTACTTGGAGTAGAGTGTAGTCGAAATCGTGCCCGTCAGATCCCAAGCTCAATAACGTCTAACCACGTAGGCTATCCCAGCCCTCTAGGCAGTTTAGACGTCATTGTCATTTGTTTTTCATTACAGGCCGTAATGCTTCTTCACGATGGAGTTGTATTTTTTGATTACTATTGAAAGTCGTTATGTTAATGGTTTCTCCCCCCCTCCCCAGTAATTGGGAATGACAGATATCAAGTAGAATGATTAGCATCCTCAGCATTGCTGGTTTTACGATGGCGAGCTTAGGGGGGTAAAAAGTGATTCAGCAACTACTTTGTCTTTTTATGTAATGTTTTGGTCAGTTTTCTGTTGGATTTTTTTTCTGTAGACGGTGCTGGATATTTGTGTTGATTTGTGTGAACTTGGAGAAAATGTGACCGTGAGCTTTTTGGAGCTAGTCTGATGAAGCGGACGAGATAATATAATATAAGAGTATTGTTAGTGGAATTTATATAGCGCGTTGAAATCTTGTAATAAGCGAATGCAAATCAAAGCGCCTCAGATTTTTATTTCATTCCACTTTGTGTAGTCTGTTGGGATTTCATCTCGTGAAATCGGGACTGCGCTCGTGCCCGGGGGAGTGATGAGCGGCGAGAAGCGCGTCGCCACTTAGCGCTGCGCCACCTGTTCACCCTGTTTTTTTTTTTCTGCAGCATAAATTTGTTTCCCTATCAGAGAGGCTTTTGTGTCTAAGAATGTTGCCTAGGGACAACGCTCTTGTTGCCGGGGGTTTTTTTTTACGTGCGGCTAAATTAATTACGTGTAACTACACGGGACTCGGTTATTCGTCTCATCGAAAGACTAGCGCCCAGACCACCACTCTATGGTCTAATGGACGGGGGAAAAATTTCCGGTCAAACGGGGTACGACCGGCCGCACCTTCAGACCCGGACTTTTCCGCTTTCTAGACAGGCGCGTTACCTCTAGCCCGATCCACCATGACATAGTTATCTGATGATTGACCTTTGTGGGCGGTGGGGCTATACATTCATGAAACGAAATCAAATAAAAAAGAGAGGACCTAAACAGTGCAGATTAGGAGATTCGTTGCAAACATTAAGAAAGAACTGAAGATTAGAAAACAAAATCGTCCTTTGTGTGTTTTCATGCTATGGACTCTTGCTTGGTTAAAAGAGTAATGTGAACTAGTTATGGAAATGACCAACAAAACTGTTGAAAAATAATTGCTTTTTCACGTTTGTGGGCCAGTTTGATTTTAAACTAAAAGCGGTTGTTTAAAGTACAGCATGGCGGGACCACATATCACATAATAATTATATCTATGAGCAGACTAAGGGAGGTTTTAATTTTTCACTAATTTCAGTCAAAACAAAGTCGTTGGTTGACACACTGGTTAATTTCATAAGGCCAATCTAGCTGTGGGAGAGTGGGACGACTTTCAGAGCGAATTTCCAGTCAAAGATTATTGATAAATTCCTGAACATAGTTACCAGAAATTCTGCTTGCTCTGTCTTCTTGGTAACAGTAAAAGGAATCAGGAAAGACAGCGGGCAAGGGCAAGGTGGGGAGCGGTGGGGGGGGCGGGGGGGGCGGAGTATTAGGGGGAGGGTAGTGGTTACTACATGAAACAAAGTTGTTGTTTTTCCTTTTTGTTTTTTCCTTTTTTTGATCAGATGAAACGATGCAAGACTGGTTTTTTCTGCGCAAAAGAATGTTAAACAACGAGTACATGTATCTGTCTCATTTGTGTCAATGGATTCTGAATGCTTGAACGCATGATTTACTTTGATGTAAGTTCTTTTTTTGCTCGTTATAGAACACAGTTGTTGCTGCATGTATTTTAAATGTGATAATATTGTTTATGTTATGAATGCAATGAACTACGATATGTGAAACGAGGTTGAATGAAATATCTAAGACCAGAAGGGCATTTCATGGTTTGATTTCATGAATACAGGTCTCTGTGTTCAGTTTTGTGTTCAAAGAATCGTTTTTGGACGTGTTCTGTTGTGGTACATTCTACGTCTGGTGAATGGTAAATGCTGAAGGAGGTAAAAAATTGAATAGGTTGTTGCTTATCAATGCAAACCAGCTGAATATAGCATCAGCCATCTATAGCTAATTAAGCATATTGTCACGCCAGTACATTTAAAAAAAACCACCACTAACAGGCAGGCATTGTAGAATATATCACTTTCAGTCACGGCAAGTTTCCTTGCGTGAAATCGTGAACTGCTCTTCCCTAGTAAGAACATGTCGCTACAAGAGTATGCCATTTATTTAAATTAAAAAGAAAATGTTCCTGTCTGCATGTACATTTTCTGTTTCGTACAAGATCGGCTTTTTTTACAAAATTTTGCAGAGACAACTCTCCCATTGTTGCCGCGGGTTCGTTTACGCGCGCTGATAGGCGTGTGCTTACGGAACCCCAGCTTATCGTTTCATCTAAGAGGACGTAGCACTCTCGGACCTCCAATCAGGGTTCAAGTGGGGTGGTGAAAAAAAGTTTCAGGCACACATGGGGATTGGAACCCACACTTCTCGCTCTCTAAGCAGGGTGTGTACTGTAGGACCACCGATCCACATGTGCAGCTTGCCGAGCAGGCAGCAGACACCCGACATGGCAGACAGACAGACATGGCAAGTCAGCAAAGTAAGCAGCATGGGTATAGCATTCATATATACATACATATATATACACATACCTACATACATTCATACATACATACACAGTTATTACATACATATCTACACACATATATACATACATTCATACCATACATACACACATACACGCATAACACACATACATACATATATACATTACATAGATACATTCTTTACATACATCATCCATCAGCAAATCCCTGACTATACTGACCCTTCTAAAACACTACAATACCGTTCTCAGCCCAAACTCCTTGATGAGCATTGCACTCTATTGACAATCTCCTGCCGATAGGCCCTGTGCACATGGTACACCCATGACATCCCGATCGCAAAACGCAAACGCCGGCAACTAGAACGGCACTGGCGACAAAACAAAGAAACTGAATAAACAAAACCGCTTCTTCGAAAACAAACAAACAAAGTCAAAACCTTAAACCATTCAGCAAAAACAAAGTATTACTCGTCAAGTTCTTGATGCCACATCTATGAAATCTCTCTTTTCCCCTCACATCCACTCTGCTTGGTTCTGCGAAGGCTAGCCCTCTGCCTTCTATCTACAACCATCTGAACTTCCTTCCATATTTTTATCTGCATTCTTTTCTGACAAAAATCCGCAACATCGCTCTAGAAAATCTAACTTGGATCAGGACTCTCTTGTTCCAGCCTGCAATTTGTGATCTCAATTTTCTGGCACTTCACTTCTGTCCTTTCATCCAGCAAGCGAGAAAGAAATCGAGCCATTCTGAATGAATGGACTATAAAATCATGCGATCCTACCCACATCACCTGCTTGTCTCTTTTCGCGCAGGCCTGCACAGCTCATACTCGCTATCAAAAGATAGTAAAACTATCTCTTGTTCTGGAATGTTCCTTCAGCTCTCAAAACGAGCTTTAGTACACCATTACTCAAAAAAGCATGACCTTGACCCTAACATCTCGAAGAATTACAGACTGTTTCCCACCTACCTTTTTATCTCTAAAGTCCTTTTGGAAGAGTAGGTCTGAAACAGCCTCAACAACCCCTTCTCTCAATTGTATTATTCCTGGGTTTCAGTTGCCTATTGTGCCAACCACAGCACTGAAACCACCCTAGTCACACCTTAACATGCTTCTACTTGCTTCTGACTCAGGGAAAATCTCCTCCTCACTCCTACTCGACTTATCTGAGCCTTCGTCACTATTGACCACCTCTTCCTTCTCTCACGTCTTCAAGAATACGTTTGGTGTTACTGGTACAGCCCTCACCTGGTTTATAGCTCATATTGACTGACCGATTCCAGACTAGTCACCAGTAAACAAGATTCAGTCAGTACCTGCCAGACTGGAATGTGGAGTCCGCAGGGATCAGTTCTGGGCCCTGTTCTTTCACTCTCTACACCGCTCCACTGTCAAATATAATTAACCGTCATCAGATCAACCATCACTTTTAAGCAGATGTACTCTCAGATTCTAAAGCAGTGTACACTCTGAAAAATCTGCTTCCCTCTTGATGAATATGACCTACTGCTTTCAAATATCCAAAACTGGATGATAGAGAAACAAGTTACAACTAAACGATGATAAAACTGAAGCCCATGCGTGTGTAGGGACCAAAACCAAACTCTCTTCCATCTACAAAGACAGCTTTCAATAGATTCGGCAATGGCATCAAGTCCCTCTATCTCCACTGCTGTAAAGTATCTAGGGGTCATTATTGACAACACACTCTTATGCAAAAATTCATACCAGACCTGCCAGTCATGCCTTCTATCAATTACGGCGTTTAGGCAATTCGAAAGTACCTGTCACAGACGCAACACAAAACTCGGGGCTTCTCTCATTCTTTCACGTTCTGGACTATTGCAATTCTTTTTTGGGGTCTGCCAGATCTCTATCACTCCCTTCAAAGTATTCAAAAATTCTGCAGCTCGACTAGTCCCTCAGAAGAAAAAATCTGAGCCACATTACCCTCTCTTGCGATCTCTCCACTGGCCCTGCCTGTGCCACAAAGAATAAAGAGATCAGTCTGCTGTCACTGTGGTACGCAGAAGTGCGCTGACGACAAACAGCAACTTCTACCTCTGTGAATGTCTCCACCTGTATATACTCCTTCATCTGCTGTCCCTTCGGCTCTGCTTGCAGATTCCTTGTGCTTACAAACACCTAGATTCAACCAGTCACTGTTGGCCCTGTCGCTCTTTCTCTGTTTGCTGGTCCATCGATTTGAATGGCCCTGCCTATCTCTCTTCGCCAGAAGGCCTTCTGTGACTCTTTTAAATCTGGCTCAAACAACATTTGTTTCAACCTAAGAATTTCC